>OY720441.1:118922809-119362809 GCA_963082915.1 Dolichopus griseipennis | reverse complement strand
CGATATAGCCATGTCCGTCCGTCCGTCCGTCCGTCCGTCCGTAGGCACGATAACTCAAAAAATAATGGAACTATTTTGTTGAAATTTTAACTGTAGGTTACTAGGACTGAAAGTACGGCGGGGATTGCATATGGGCGAAATCGGCCCATGGGTTCGGATTTTGGACCTTTTAATCGATCGAAGGGCTAACGGACATATATAAAAAATCACGATAACTCAACAACTAATGACGCTATCTTCATCAAATTTGTGCTGTAGGTTACTTGTAATGAAACTACTTTGGGGATTGCGTAAGTTCGGGATTGTACCATGGGTTCGGAACCTAGAACTTTTTGATCGAATTTAGGCCAAACGAGCATAATTCCGAAACCAATGAAGATGGACCCTCCAAATTTGGTATCAGGGTGTCCCTTCCTATTTCCTAAGTGTCTTGGGAATTTGGGCCCCATTGGAGTAGTGGGTCGGGGACCAGCCACACATTTCCGAAGACCTTAAAGCATATCTTTAAAATTAATAAAGATAACAATTTGAAAAAATGTAGAAGCTTCCAATTTGCCACAAGGGTGTTTTTTACTATCTTTTGTGTGTTCCCCTAATTTGGGATCAATTGGAGTGGTGGTTCTGTACCCCTCTCAGACCTCCCAAGTTTTAAAAGCTTATAATCGAAATTACTAAAAATAGTAACTTAAAATTAAGATAGACCGTTCAAATTGTCTACAAAGGTTAACTAGTACTATAAGTAAAGTGCGGGCTGTATAAGGGCGAAATTAGCCTATGGGTTCGGATTCTGGACCTTTTAGTCGGTGTCAGGGATAACGAACATATATTAAAAATCACGATAACTCAACAACTAATGAGTCTATCTTCATGAAATTTGTGCTGTAGGTTATTGGTAATGAAACTACGGCGGTGATTACGTACGGTGAGGATTGGACAATGGGTTCGGAACTGAGAACGTTTTGATCGAATTTAGGCCAAACTAGCGTAATTCCGAAACCAATGAAGATATAACCTCCAAATTTGGTATCAGGGTGTCCCTTCCTATTGCGTAAGTGTCTTTGAAATTTGGGCCCCATTGGACTAGTGGGTCGGGGACCAGCCACTCAGATCCGAGGACTTTAAAGCATATTTTCGAAATTAATAAAAATAGTATCTTGAAACAAATGTAGAAGCTTCAAATTTGGCCCAGGGTGTGCTTTACTATTTCTTCCGTGCCCCCCTAATTTGGGATCATTTGGAGTGGTCGTTCAGGACCTCTCTTAGACCGCCAAATGTGTAAAAGCTTATCATCGAAATTAATAAAACTAGTAACTTAAAATTAAGATAGAACGTTCCAATTGTATACAAGGGTTAACTAGTATTGAAAGTATGACGGGACTGCATATGGGCGAAATCGTACCATGGTTTCGGGTTCTGGAACCCTTGACAAGTTCAAGGACTAAAAAACATATATCTTAAAAACACCATAACTCAAAAAATAATGCCGGTATTTTGATGAAATTTAAACTCTAGGTTACTAGTAATGAAAGTACCATGCGAATTGGTTCTGGTCGAGTTTAATTTCAAAGCCAAAGAATATATTTCCTATGTCCTATGTGTCTCCGAAATCTAGACTAAATTGTAGTGGTTCAGGTATGTTCAAAGGTACTTGCTGCATTTATGTAAAATTTATTTGAATATTTAAATGAGTTATATGAAAAGTTCAAAATTTGTAATTGTATTTTAGAAGTACATTTATTGCATATTTTGCGTTTATAAGCTTTTCTATTAGGTATATAAACTAACCATTTAAAATAATTGCAATTTTTAAAAATTTGGATTATTAAATATATTATGCTTTGATTATCTTTTTATCACAAAATTTAATAATTAGAATTTTTTCATTTTGTAATTGAATTGGAATAAATATATTTTCATTTATTTCAAGTTTGTTTGTTTTTTAATATTTTTAAATAGATAAATTAGTAAGATTTTGTAATATTTTTTAATAGATAGTGTAATTAGAAAATGTTTTTAGTATTATAAAGTTAATTTGGTTAGCTATGTCTTACGATCAAATTAATAACAGCTTTTATGGTGTTAAAATGACTTATGGATATGTCCTTAAATTTGAACCAAATAGGTGTAGGGCATTTCTAAGTCGGTTGCACCGACTGACTGTTTCTTTACTTGTTTTTTTTTGAAATTGATATATTTTCTTTTTTTTTTTTTGAAATTGAAATTTTTTTTTTTTTTTTTTTTTTAACTTAAAATTAGAATTTGTTTTATTATTTTACTCACTTACTTGTTAAACGAGGGGTTTTGCTGAAAACTGCTGTATTCTTGTATGTTGTACGTTTCGATGCCGCTGGTAACTGATATTATTGTTGAACGCTGGTAACTGCTGTTAACTGGTGTTATGTTGAACGCTAGTAACTGCTGTTAAACACTCAAATAGAACTTTTCTTCTATATTTGTTTTGTTGTTTGTTGTTTCCAGTTTTTAAGTGGTACGCTTGGGTCAAAAGATATCATTTTTAATTTTATCAATGTGCATTGCACATGTTAAATGTTATCTTTTGTACCTTCTATTTTTATATTGAAAAATGAATAAACTGACCTGTTCCAATTTTAAACATAATAAATTTATTTGTTACTCTAATATGCTTAACATTACTGAGTCATAATATTGATTTTAGTATGTTATATTTAACTGTGTTACTTAGGATCATATTTCAATAACAAACCAAGTGAATAAATGAATTAAGGTTATTGAATTATGATTTGTTTTAATTACTTATTATATTTTAAAATTAATGAGGAACAGTATCATAAACCTCAAATTCGGTTCATAACAACGTCAAATCCAAGTGAGATAAACTTTTCAAAATGGCTTTTGCTATTAGGAAATAGTGAGGTTAACATTGAATTGTGTGAAGAGATTATTTAAATAACCGATAAATTTATTTGTACTGGTTCAATAATAAATCATGTTCTTGGGGAAACAATTGATGAATTTCAGAATATTGTTTCAAAAGTAATTAAGTGCTCTTTAAATGAGAGTTGTAAAGAAGAAGGGTAAAGGAAGAAGTAATTCCGTTTTGCGCAATGATTACACAGTTGATTACGCGTACAGGCCAATTTAGTGTTTTATAGACATTGAAAATATCAAGCAGAAAAAGTCAGTTTGGAAGCGATATAAAAAACCCTTTTAAATGCATATTTACTTTACCAAAAATGTGATTTGACTAAGCCAATATTTGTTTTAACTCGATACCGAAACTGTTTACATCCATTGAGTGCTGCAAAGCTTCTCCCTAAAAAACAGGTGGGGTATAGAAGTTGCTATTTTTCGCGAGATCAGACAGCTTTGGGTTTTCTTCGTGTTGGTTTAAACACGATTTTTTTCACCTCATTTATGAATTTTTACTAAATTATTATTTAGCTCACTGGGTGAGGAGAGTGATAGAAAATGCAATTACCAAATTACAAATTTAAAACTTTTTATACAATTCAAAAAAATTTTACACACATGCAGCAATTACTTCTCTTCAACTTCAGGATTATTAATTATGTTAGCAGTTACTATTGAATAAATTAGTACCTTTGATAATTTATTTCAATTTCAAATAATTTTTAAATATATCCTCTTAATTTACTAATTTTTTAATGGTATACGTAATTCAATTTTTAAAATTTTCATTCTTTTAATTTGGAAAATTCTGGTTTGATTTAATTTATAAATTAAAGGCATTCCTATTTAGTTTTCCCGATCCAGATTACAGGTGTGAAACAGATTAATTTCAGATTGATTGGGATTGGAATTAGTTTTACTTTTGTCATGAATAAGTATTACAATAATAATGTTCATGTCACCTGTGATTTTAATTTTCATTTAAACTCAAATTTATTTGAAAGAAATATTAATTTGTTATAATATATGTATGTATATATGTAGGTTTAAGTTGGCGTAAAAGTTGATGGTTTTAAATGTAAACTAAAAGGAACTAGAAACATTAATGATTTGATTAGCTTTTTGTCCCAAAATTTAGTAATTCAAATTTTTAAAAATTGAAATTAATTTACATTTTTAGTATATGCACCTATTAGAAAAGCTTATAAATGCAAAATATTCAATACTTGTATTTCTAAAATACAACGACAAATTTAGAACTTTTCATATAATTCATTTAAATATAAAAATTAATTTTACCTATATGCAGCAAGTACCTTTAACATAATTTAAGTATCGTATACAATTTCTTAATTATATGTTACCTATGGCAATAATTCATTAAAATATATGATAAAATTAAAATAAAAATTAAAAAGGAAATCAGTCAATAGGTATAATACATAATAAATTTCATATCTATATATATAATTTCATAAGCCCAATTTTTTATTTGGAGATACTGCCGAAACTATAAGCCCGATTTTCATAAGTCATACTTTGATTTAAAGGTTATGATAGTGCGGGGTCGGGAATTATAACCGTTTCTGTAGGACCAATTGTTTCAGAGGTATAACGATAAATAACTTTAGGATTACCATCATCCTAATTTTAAATAGAAATACAAAATATTTTAGCGCAATTTTAATTTAAAAATTAAATCATGCATCTATATAAAAAAAAAAATTTTTATTTTATTATATTATTTATTGAAATTACTTCTAAAAATGTTTAATTTAGATTTCGGGTATCTATAATTTTTTTTTATATAATATTAAGATTATAATCATCTAAGTTTTAAACAGAAGTACAAAATTTGAACATATTTACGATGTGTTGGATGACGGCTACTATGTTGGCGCAGTATTTATTGACTTAACAAAAGCATTTGATATGGTAAGTCATTCAAGATTTATCAGATTGCTAGACAACTTTGGAATTAGAGGTAACAGTAATCTCTTACTAAAAAGTTATTTGACAAATAAAACCCAATGTGTTAAAATTAATGAAGTACTAAGTGATGAACTAATAATAAAAACAGGCGTACCACAAGGTTCATTACTGGAGCCGTTATTATATTTGATGTATATAATGGACTTACCTAAAAACAATATTAAGTCAAAATACAACATTTATGCGGATGACACTAACCTTATAACAAAAGCGAAAACATTAGAAGAGCTTCAAAATATACCAAAAGATGACTTAAAGATATATTTTAGTTGGTTGGACCAAAATGAAGTATGTATAAAAGCGAAAAAAACTAATTATAGGATATTCAAAATGCAAAAGAAAACAAATGATAATATTACGCTTAAGGTGAAGGATACTATAATAGAACAAGTTGATAATGTTAAGTACTTGGGAATGATAATTGATGAAAACTTAAGATGGGATATACATATAAAAAGCATTAAAAAAACAAGTGATGAAAAACACCAAGGGTTTTTAAAAAAGCACATTTTCAAAATAATATAGTGTTTCATACTGAGTATTTTATCGGAATATAATGTTGAAGCTTCAATGTTAACGTTTAATTTAAAAAATATATACGTTGGTGACTAAGTTACTATTTACTTATAGAAACAGTTCATTTTTAAGTCCTAATAGCCCCAATTTCTCAAGGATCTAATCCTCACTACTTCCCGTCCCCAAACTTTTTTAGCTTCAAGGAATTAAATTGTGAATTCAAAATTTGGTATTTTACTTAGAATTTTGCTATTTAAGCAAAACTGGTTAAAACTGAGAGACACTTTCTTCAATTTAAAGAACCGCTTTTAAATTTAAGAAAATCTTTTAACATATGTTAAAGTATAATATTGGACCTTAAAATTTTGTATATTCACAAAAAAAAAATTTGAACAGGTATTCAATTTACAGGTGTTTAAAAATAGCAAAGTTTCAATTTTCGGGCCCTTATAGCTGCAAAACAGGGGACGTGACAAAAAAAATTTGTTAACCGACTTCTACTTATTTCTGAGGATCTAACTACTCCCAAAATTTCAAGACCCTAGCTTGGCCCCTTTAGAAGATATGTGCAGCCAAAAATTCAGCAAAAATTTAGTTTTGCATTATGGTAAATTTTAGTACCGTCTAAATTTATTTGTCGTTTATTTGTCTTTTAAAAATTTATAAAGTTTGTAAAACCAGCTATCTTTTGCCGTTTTCAGATTTAAAATACACTAGAACTCTTGTTATAACAATTTGAATATAGGGCTTTTTCCAACTTTAGGGGACTGCAGCTCCGCAACGGGTGGGGTTACAGAAAAAAATTTTTCTACGAAATTATTTGTTTTGTAATACCTACTCGTTAAAATTTTTTTCTCTATTTCAAACGATGTAAAAGTTTTTGTAAACATAGGGACGGATGGACAGACGAACAGACGGACGAACGGACAGAGTAAAAATTATCCCTATAACAATGGCTGTCATAAGAATGTGAAGTATCCGAATTGTGCTGCTGAACTTATATATAATGGCCATATATTATCAAGAATTAGGTATAATATATGCAGTTGGAGTTATTGTTCATATTTTCATAAAAATCAAATGAGTGCAGTAATGAATAGAGCCCTCAAAACTTTATTTAATTTGAATATTAGAACCAGAACTAATAATTTATATAAAATAATTGATAAACTGGATATTAACCTACTAATTTACTTTGAAAAATGTAAATACATGTATAATATCGTGAACAATAATTTTAAGTCAAAACTGAAACTTCAAAATAGGGAGAATATTCATAATTATCTAACTAGAAACAGGAAAAATATCGAAATTCCTAAAGCCAAAACAACGCTGAAGCAAAAAAGTCTAAAATGCAGCGCAATAAAACTTTTCAACTCGCTACCGGTAGAAATTAAAAACGTTTTTATTATTATAATAATAGCTGAGAACTTGGTCATTAGTGTGACTGTGTTAGCATATTTTTGACAGCAAAGCATACATATACGATACTTTTATTCATAACTATGTATAGACTCTTTATAGTAAAAAAAATTGGTTTTAAAAATCATTGAAAATATTTTTGAATAAAAAAAAAATCTTTTGCTTTATGTAATTCATGTAGATATATGTATCAGGGACGCGGGCTTCATACATTGAATGGAATGAGTGCTTTTCTTGAAATTTTAACAAAACTCCAATAAGAAAGTTATTAAAATTCATCAAATCAATTTAATTTTCTAACATCAAATATTGCTCCAAAAACATCATACAAAATAAAAATATTATACATTACATATGTATAAATATTATACATGATGATTAAACATATTTTCCAGCCATAACATAAACTAACATTTGTTAAACAGTAAAATGTATCACAAAAAATAGTTCACAATTTCACCATATTTTAATACTATATATGTACACAATACATGTCCATAACACATTAAGCTATCATTATTTCGCAATATAAAGGGAATACCTTCACTGTTAAAATTGTAACCGAATGTCAAATTTTTATACCCTACACCTATAGTTTTAATAGGTAAAAGGGTATATTAACTTTGGTATGGTGTTTGTAACCACCTAAAGGCAGCGAGCTAGATATGGAAAAGTATATACATTTGTGATCAGCGTGACCTCCTGAGTCGATTTAGCCATGTCCGTCCGTCCGTCCGTCCGTAGGCACGTTAACTCAAAAAATAATGCAGCTATCTTGATGAAATTTTAACTGTAGGTTACTAGGACTGAAAGTACGGCGGGGCTTGCATATGGGCAAAATCGGACCATGGGTTCGGATTCTGGACCTTTTAATCGATAGAAGGGCTAACGAACATATATAAAAAATCAATATAACTCAACAACTAATGACGCTATCTTCATCAAATTTGTGCTGTAAGTTCATTACTAGCAAGCTACTTCGGGAATTGCGTAAGTTTGGGATTGGACCATGGGTTCGGGACCTAGAACTTTTTGATCGAATTTAGGCCAAACGAGCAGAATTCGAAAACCAATGAAGATAGAACCTCCAAATTTGGTATCATGGTGTCCCTTCCTATTTCCTTAGTGTCTTTGAAATTTGGGCCTCATTGGAGTGGTGGGTCGGGGACCAGCCACACATTTCCGAAGACCTTAAAGCATATCTTTAAAATTAATAAAGATAGCAACTTGAAAAAATGTAGAAGCTTCAAATTTGGCACAAGGGTGTTCTTTACTATCTCTTGCGTGTCCCCCTAATTTGGGATCAATTGGAGTGGTGGTTCAATACCCCTCTTAGACCTCCCAAGTTTTAAAAGCTTATAATCGAAATTACTAAAAATAGTAACTTAAAATTAATATAGAACGTTCAAATTGAGTACAAGGGTTAACTAGTACTTAAAGTACAGCGCGGACTGTATAAAGGCGAAATCATCCCAAGGGTTCGCATTCTGGACCTTTTAATCGGTTTCAGGGCTAACGAACATACATAAAAAATCTCGATAACACAACAACTAATGACGCTATCTTCATGAAATTTGTGCAGTAGGTTATTAGTAATGAAACTACGGTGGCAATTGCGTACGGTGAGGATTGGACAATGGGTTCGGAACTTAGAACTTTTTGATCGAATTTAGGCCAAACTAGCATAATTCCGTAAGATAGAACTTCCATATTTGGTATCAGGGTATCGTTTTCGATTTTTTGAAATTTGTTTGAAATTTGAGCCCAATTGGAGTAGTGGGTGGGGACCAGCCACTCAGTTCCGAGGAACTTAAAGCATATTTTCGAAATTAATAAAGATAGTAACTTGAAACAAATGTAGAAGCTTCAAATTTGGCACATGGGTGTTCTTTACTATTTCCTGCGTGTTCCTGCGGTTTAGTACCTCCCTTAGGCTCTCCAATGTGTAAAAGCTTATCATCGAAATTAATAAAACTAGTAACTTAAAATTAAGATAACACGTTCCAATTGTGTACAAGGGTTAACAAGTATTGAAAGTATGACGAGGACTGCATATGGGCGAAATAGTACCATGGTTTTGGGTTCTGAAACCCTTGAAAAGTTCAAGGGCTAACAAACATGTATCTTAAAAACACCGCTTTTTTGATAAAATTTAAACTCTAGGTAACTAGTAATGAAAGTACCATGGGAATTGGTTCTGGTCGAGTTTAATTTCGAAGCCAAAAAATATATTTTTGCTATTTCCTATGTGTCCCCGAAATTTTGACTTAATTGTAGTGGTTCAGCTATGTTCAAAGGTACTTGCTGCATTTATGTAAAATTTATTTTTATATTTAAATGAATTATATGAAAAGGTCTAAATTTGTAATTGTATTTTAGAAATACATTTATTGCATATTTTGCGTTTAGAAGCTTTTCTATTTATATACCTAATAACCATAACAAAAACTAACCATGTAAAATAATTGCAATTTTGAGAAATTTGGTTTATTAAATATATTATGCTTTGATTAGCTTTTTATCACAAAATTTAATAATTAGAATTTTTTCATTTTGTAATTGAATTGGAATAAATATATTTTCATTTATTTCAAGTTTGTTTGTTTTTTAATATTTTTAAATAGATAAATTAGTAAGAATTTCTAACATTTTTTAAGAGATAGTGTAATTATAAAATGTTTTTAGTATTATAAAGTTAATTTAGTTAGCTATGTCTTACGAACAATTTAATAACAGCTTTTATGGTGTTAAAATGACTTATGGATATGTCCTTAAATGTGAACCAAGTAGGTGTAGGGTATTTCTAAGTTGGTGACACCGACTGACTGTTTCTTTACTTGTTTTTTTATACGAAACGAGGAATGAGTTTGAATTATGCTTTATTTACCACAAACAAGTCGATTTAAATTTTTGTATGAATATAGGAAAAGAATAGCAAAGAAGAATAGTGATAATAACAACAACAAAATCAAGGGAATAATGAGTCGGATGTTTGCATTATGTTTGTATCAAACCTATTTTTGTTCTTATGTTCGGTTTTTTCTTAAATAACAAAACAAACTAAATAAAAGTAATGAGTTGAATCTAAGCATTCTATGTTGTATCAAATCTATTTTTGTTTTAATGTTCGATTATGTTAAAAATTACAACAGAAAAATAAGAGAATAAGGAATGAATATATGCATAATCTTTTTGAAATATGTACTATAGTACTATAGCCATATAAAACAAATATTTTTATAACTTAATCTATTTTGTATGAAACGTCACTTATTTTTATAACCGTACGAACATAGTTCTAAGGTTATAATAAATTTGCCTAAAAAAAAGATGTCCAATATTGCATTAATATGATAAATAACTTCTTTTTTTTTTTTTTTCTTTATTAAATTTATAAGTTTTTATATTCTATAATCTTAACAAAAAAAAAAAAAAAGAAGTTTCGTTGTTCGAGTTGAATGTGGTCCCCATGTTTAAAATTTTATTATCGAAGAATAAAATTTTCGTTTTTTTGAAATTTAGACAAAGATGGTGTTTTTTTAACCAGATTTGTATGGTACACAGATCGTTTTGAATGCAGTTCTTCAAATCATCTTCACTATCACAAGCATATTTTAGTACAGCGTCATCTGCATATAACTGCAGGGCTCCTTTGATGTTTAAACGAGTTAAGTCATTTATGTAAATTTTAAACAGATCAGGCCCAAAAATGGATCCCTGCGGGACTCCTTTAGTTATATTCTTTTTAGAGCTGTAACTATTATTTACGCGAACTACTTAATCTCTGTTTTCAAGATACGATTTGAATAAATTTAGTTGCACCTCAGAAAAATTAAGTTTGGAGTAAAATTTGATGATCAACACAATCAAATACTTTTTTAAGATCTACAAAAACACAACCCATATATATTTTGTAATCTATATTTCTTGAGATGAAATCAGATAAGGATAGACAAGCTGCCGTTGCATTGGATCTTTTTTCGAAATCAAACTGTTCTTCACTTAAAATACCATTGTAGTTCATAAAGATATTCTTTTCTTAATGACAATTTCAAAAATTTTTGAAAATGCTGGTAAGACCGAAATAGGACGTAATTAGAACATTTAGTACTATTCCCACTTTTATGAATAGGACTTACAATGGCACTTTTTAAATTAGACGGAAAAAGACCTGTTTGAAGAGTTTTATTAATAAATTTTACAATGACAGGAATCATAGTTTATCTGCGAAGCGTTTTATAAATTTCGTAGAAATACCATCACATCCGGTCGCCGCAGTATATCAAAAATATCATCATTTGCTATTTCAATCTCATTAGTAACATTAATGAAATAATTATTCATATGCTCCGAGATTTCAATTATTTGAATTTTTTTCTCACAATTTTGCCTTTCATTGAACACTATTTCCTTATATAAATTCCAAATCTTTTCATTATCGCACAAAGTTCTATTTTTTTTTTTTTATTCAATTTTTATTTAACTTCAGATAATTTTACAATATTATATAAAATTATGCATAAAAAATTAAGTAATTCTTAAACTACTAACATTTAATAACTTATAATTGTTTGCAATTTTTCTAATTTCTAGATTTTTTTTTTTTTTTAAATTTTCAAATTCAAAAGATTAATTTCTAAGATTTTTTACAAATTTTCTAAGTTTACTATGATTACTTATTTTCTAAGTTTAAATATGTTTAAATTTTGACTGTTTATAACCTACACCTATAGAATAGGTAAAGGGGTATATTAACTTTGGTATGGTGTTTGTAACCACCTAAAGGAAGCGAGCTAGATATGGAAAAGTATATATATTTGTGATCAGCGTGACCGGCTTAGTCGATATAGCCATGTCCGTCCGTCCGTCCGTCCGCCGTAGGCACGATAACTCAAAAAATAATGGAGCTATCTTGATGAAATTTTAACTGTAGGTTACTAGGACTGAAAGTACGGCGGGGATTGCATATGGGCGAAATCGGCCCATGGGTTCAGATTCTGGACCTTTTAATCGGTTTCAGGGCTAACGAACAAATATAAAAAATCACGATAACTCAACAACTAATGACGCTATCTTCATCAAATTTGTGCTGTAGGTTACTAGTAATGAAACTACTTCGAGAATTGCGTAAGGTCGGGATTGGACCATGGGTTCGGAACCTAGAACTTTTTGATCGAATTTAGGCCAAACGAGCATAATTCCGAAACCAATGAAGATAGAACCTCCAAATTTAGTATCAGGGTGTCCCTTCCTATTTCCTAAGTGTCTTGTGAATTTGGGTCCCATTGGAGGAGTGGGTCGGGGACCAGCCACACATTTCCGAAGACCTTAAAGCATATCTTTAAAATTAATAAAGATAACAACTTGAAAAAATGTAGAAGCTTCCAATTTGCCACAAGGGTGTTCTTTACTATCTCTTGCGTGTTCCCCTAATTTGGGATCAACTCGAGTGGTGGTTCTGTACCCCTCTCAGACCTCCCAAGTTTTAAAGGCTTATAATCGAAATTACTAAAAATAGTTACTTAAAATTAGGATAGACCGTTCAAATTGTGTACAAGGGTTAACTAGTACTATAAGTACAGCGCGGACTATATAAGGGCGAAATCAGCCCAACGGTTCGGATTCTGGACCTTTTAATCGATGTCAGGGCTAAGGAACATATATAAAAAATCACGATAACTCAACAACTAATGAGGCTATCTTCATGAAATTTGTGCTGTAGGTTACTGGCAGCGAAACTACAGCGGTGATTACGTACGGTGAGGATTGGACAATGGGTTCGGAACTTAGAAGTTTTTGATCGAATTTAGGCCAAACGAGCATAATTCCGAAACCAATGAAGATAGAACCTCCAAATTTGGTATCAGGGTGTCCCTTCCTATTTCGTAAGTGTCTTTGAAATTTGGACCACATTGGAGTAGTGGATCGGGGACCAGCCACTCAGTTCTTAGGCCCTTAAAGCATATTTTCGAAATTAATAAAGATAGTAACTTGAAACAAATGTAGAAGCTTCCAATTTGCCACAAGGGTGTTCTTTACTATTTCTTGCGTGCCCCCCTAATTTGGGATCAATTGGAGTGGTGGTTCAGAACCTCTCTTAGACCCCCCAATGTGTAAAAGCTTATCATCGAAATTAAAAAAACTAGTAACTGAAAATTAAGATAGAGCGTTCCAATTGTGTACAAGGGTTAACTAGTATTGAAAGTATGACGGGGCTGCATATGGGCGAAATCGTACCATAATTTCGGGTCCTGGAACCCTTGAAAAGTTCAAGGACTAACAAACATATATCTTACAAACACCATAACTCAAAAAATAATGCCGGTATTTTGATGAAATTTAACAGTAGGTTACTAGTAATGAAAGTACCATGGGAATTGGTTGTGGTCGAGTTTAATTTCGAAGCCAAAGAATATATTTCCTATGTCCTATGTGGCTCCGAAATCTAGACTTAATTGTAGTGGTTGAGCTATGTTCAAAGGTACTTTCTGCATTTATGTAAAATTTATTTTTATATTTAAATGAATTATATGAAAAGGTGTAAATTTTTAATTGTATTTTAGAAATACATTTATTGCATATTGTGCGTTTATAAGCTTTTCTATTAGGTATATAAACTAACCATTTAAAATAATTGCAATTTTTAAAAATTTGGATTATTAAATATATTATGCTTTGATTATCTTTTTATCACAAAATTTAATAATTAGAATTTTTTCATTTTGTAATTGAATTGGAATAAATATATTTTCATTTATTTCAAGTTTGTTTGGTTTTTAATATTTTTAAATAGATATATTAGTAAGAATTTGTAGTATTTTTTAATAGATAGGGTAATTAGAAAATGTTTTTAGTATTATACAGTTAATTTGGTTAGCTATGTCTTACGATCAAATTAATAACAGCTTCTATGGTGTTAAAATGACTTATGGATATGTCCTTAAATTTGAACCAAAGGTGTAGGGTATTTCTAAGTCGGTTGCACCGACTGACTGTTTCTTTACTTGTTTTAATTTTTATCGGTAGCGAGTTGAAAAGTTTAATTGAGCTGCATTTTACACTTATTTGCTTCAGCGTTGTTTTGGCTATAGGAATTTCGATATTTGTTCTGTTTCTGGTTAGATAATTATGAATATTCTCCCTATTTTGAAGTTTTAGTTTTGACTTCAAATTATTTTTCAGGATATTATACATGTATTTACATTTTTCAAAGTAAATAAGTTGGTTAATATCCAGCGTATCAATTATTTTATATAAATTATTAGTTATGCTTCTTATATTCAAATTAAATAAAGTTTTGAGGGCTCTATTCATTACTGCACTCATTTGATTTTTATGAAAATACGAACACTGACTCCGACTGCATATATTATACCTAATTCTTCTGTATAGGCATTATATGTAAGTTTAGCGGCATAATTTGGAATACTCCCCTCATCCATTGTTATAGGAATAATTTTTTTTTAATGCTTTTTATATGTTTATCCCATCTTAAGTTTTCATCAATTTTCATTCCCTAGTATTTAACATTATCAACTTGTTCTATTATAGTATCCTTTACCTTAAGCGTAATATTATCATTTGTTTTCTTTTGCATTTTGAATATCATATAATTAATTTTTTTCGCATTTATACATAATTTATTTTGGTCCAACCAATTGCAATTTATGTTTAAGTCGTCATTTAGTATATTTTGAAGCACTTCTAATGTTTTCGGTCTAGCTATAAGGTTAGTGTCATCCGCATAAATGTTGTATTTTGACTTAATATTGTTTTTAGGTAAGTCCATTATATACATCAGATATACTAACGGCCCCAGTAATGAACCTTGTGGTACGCCTGTTTTTATTATTAGTGCATCACTTAGTACTTCATTAACTTTAACACATTGGGATCTATTTGTCAAATAACTTTTTAGTAAGAGATTAATGTTACCTTTAATTACTAAGTTGTCTAGAAATCTGATAAGGCTGGAATGACTTACCATATCAAATGCTTTTGTTAAGTCAATAAATACTGCGCCAACATAGTAGCCGTCATCCAACGCATCGTAAATATTTTCCTAAGGTTGCTGCGATAGCTGATTCTGTGCCACTTTTTTCTAAGAAACCATATTGATTAGCATCAAAGCCTATTGTTTTAGTAATGAAACTTCTTATTCTTGAATTAATAAGTTTTTCATATATTTTTGAATTTGAGTTTAGGATCGAAATTGGTCTATATTTACTACAGTCTTCTTTTGATCCACTTTTATGAATAGGAACTAAATATGCTTTTGTTAACGAAACAGGAAATATACCATTAGTGAAACTTTCATTTATCAGTTTCACTAAAGATGGGGTTATAATATTGACCAACTCTTGTAGATCTCTCACTGTAATTTTATCCAATCCTGGAGTTGCATTTTTATTTATAATTCATAATAATTTGATGGATTTCTGGTTTTATAACTGGAATAAGAAACAACGAGTTAGCAGTTAGTAAAATCGTTGATATTAAGAATGTTTTTTTCAATACGTTCTACTATTTCAGTAAAAAAATGATTGAGAGTATTTGCAGTTTCATCATCATTTTTAGTTTTTTCACCATAACATGACTAACATTTTTCAGTTTATCTTCATTGGTATTTTTTATAGAATTATTCAATATTTTCCATAATTTAATAGAATCACTTCCGGCTTTTTCAATATTTCTATTAATATAATTTTTTTTTCTTCTTTTATTAATTGTTCCACCTTTTTCGTCATTTTTATATATTTTGCCTTTTCTTCACTATTGGTCGGATCATTTTTATGTCGATTATATAATGCTTTTCTTATTTTCAGCTTGTCATAAATAAAAGGTGTTATCCAGCTATTATATCTCGTTCTAATTGGTATTGTCTTAGTACATAATCTTTTTGCTTCTTGTATAATTTTTACTAAGGTTTTTTTCTGGTATATTATTATTTTCTATTTTGTATTTTACTATGGAACGCATTTGATTATAATCGATTTTGTTTATGTTGTACTTTTTCATTGGTAACTTCTCAATATTAATTGTTTTAATAGTTACTATTGCCAATTTATGGTCCGATAGGCAGTTATTTTCTAATATATAATTAACATCATAATTGTCATTCATGTTTGTTACTATGTGATCAATTAAGGTGCTAGAGTTAGTTGTATTTCTTGTACTTTCCGTTTTATTAACTATGCTATATCCAGAAGTTGCTATAATATCCTTATACTTAATAATTATATTGGAGCTCTCAAACAGATTTAGATGTGTATCTGCAAAAAATATATGATTTGCCTTATCTACCAGTTTGAGTTCAAGAAACTCCATAAATAGGTTGCTGTTTTCCAATGGAGCTTTATAAAATGTACCGATTTTTAATTTTGGTTTTGAGTTCAGGATTTCAATTACAATTTGAAACTAATATTATTTTTAATAAAAATGGAAGTCCCACCTCCTCTTTTTTTATTTCTACAGTTGTAAACTGCTTGATAATTGGGGATGTTGTAGGTATCTTTTTCATAATCATAAATCCATACCTATGTAATTCTTTACATTCATTAATTAATGTTTCCAGTTCCAGTATTTTACTTCTAATGCTACATATATTTAAATATAATATCTTTAAATCACCAATTTGCATTATATTTTCTTGTTCTGCCATTATTATCTGCCGATCAGGTAATTTTGCCAAGATTCTCTTGCCTTTTGGAGATTTTCCCTATATTTGTTATAAACATGTCGTCTATAGCTAGATCATTCGAAACATCTTTATTACAGATTCCTATGTTTTCGTGGTACCTGTCATATATTATCTGAAGTTCCGGATACTCAGTTGGTAGTCCTTCTTGATTAATTAAAACCTTTATATTGGTTTGTGTTATACCATCAAAGCAAATATCATTTTGATCGTGGAAAAATGCCAAATATAATCGCAGATTGTTATATATTCTGTAATCCCTTAATCTGGAAAGAACATATGCACTATCTTCATTTTCAATTGCTCTTTTTGTAAGCCTTACAATTGGCATGGGATCAACAAAACTTTTGCTATCATCTTGGAATTTGGAGTAACCTATTTTTCTTTCAGTTGTGTTCTGTGGATTTATTGTTTCGCCTTTATTCCAGTTTGGGTATTTGGAGTCTTTTATTTCTACATTTATATTACTATTATCATTGGTTTGGTTAACTGTATCAGTTATAATCTTACTTGTACTATCATTTTCTCCTTTTTCTGTATTATTATTATCTTTTTTTTGATTAATTTTATCATTTTTAATGCTACTTTTTGAATTATTATTAATAGTTTTATTTATTTTTATTACTTATAAGGATAGTGTTTTTATTTGACCATAATTTTGGAAAATATGAAAGAATATAGGTACGCTTCTTTTTTTTTTTATTATAATCAATTTTGTTAGTCTTTTCACTGTTATTGGTAATATTATTTTTTTTCTATTATTATTATTACTATTATTATTATTATTTTCATTATTATTATTTTCATTTTTTATATGAGTTATATCACTGTTAGTGTCTCTAATATTATTAATACTTCGTTTAACATTAGTAATTGTTATTTATAATGTTATCATTAATATTATCAGTTCTGCATGCTGAATTACTTTTTTTTATTTTCATTTACATTTATATTTAATTTTTTATCTTCCTCTTCTAGTTTCCTTAATTTCTAGTATCCAATTTTTTGTTTTCTTATGCTTAATTTATTTTTATACACTGGACTTGATATACTGAAAGTTTTATGAATAACATCCAACCCCAAACTGAATTTTTCGTTCGATTTTAAGCAATTAATGCATTTATTAATTTCTTCTTTTTGGCATTCACTTGTCTTGTTTTGTTGATGGCACTTCAAGCATGTTTATTTATTCGTACATTCCGCAGCCCTATGGGTAAATCCTTACATTTATAACATCTAGAGACTTTTATGGCATCAAAGATCTTGCACCTTTCCAATCCAATACATAATTTTTCGTAAGCAATTATTTTTGAGAATGATTCCTTATCCACTTCTACAATTGCATTAAACATTTCTTTGTTGTATTTTTTCACTGGATATATCTTTAGTACTTTAGGTTCACTCATTTGTAGAAAAGAATTTTGTTGTTTAAGTTTTTCCACAATATCATTTGCACTAAATTTATTATTCATGTGCACAATTTCTATATAAGTTAAATGACCACATGTATTTTTTTAGTGTCCTAAATTCTTTTCCATGTTTTCACGATCTTCGATGGTTTCCCTTTCTATTAAAATCATCTCATTACTTTTGTTTTCAATATCTTTATTTTGAAATTTTTTGGATCCACGTTTGTATTTAAATAACTCTTTGTTTTTTCAGTTTTCTTCTTACTTTTCGGTTTTATTATTAAATGTAACTCTTTCTTCATTTTTAAATTTACACTTGCTTTAGTATTTTTAATTACATCAGCAAATGACACTGTTTTACCCATATTCGAATTTATATTATTTGTGACATTAATTTGTTTGCAGACTTCATTATTATACCCGTATGACTATATAGTCAAAGGGTATAATAAATTTGCCATTACGTTTGTGACGCAGAGAAGGAGGGGGGTAGATATAGACTCAAGTGTATGGATTGGATCAGAATCGAAAAATAAATCGATTTATCTATGTATGTCCGTCCGTCTGTCTGTTCGTTTGACCGTCTGTCTGTCCGTTTGTCCGTCTGTCCGCACGATAACTCAAAAACTTAAGGAGCTAGGATCTTGAAATTTTCGCAAATTCGTTTTTTTTGCAATAGCCGTTATCGCTATTTAAATCCAGCCATTTTGGTCCATGGATTCGGGTAGCTGCCATACAACTCCTTCTTTTATATAAGCATTACTCTACACTTAATAAAGCTGTATGTTTGAAATTTTGCCAAAAGTAATTAACCGGATGATATAATGTACATGTTACGGTCATACGGGTATCCCAGAGTTGACACAGTCTACTCTACTACACTCTTCCTCGTTTTTTTAATTTCACTAACAAATGATTCATTTACTTTTTCTGTTTCAATTTTGAAGATTTCAGTAAATTTTAGAATTTTCTCTATTTCTTTTTGTTTGCTGGCTTTAATTTCTTCCAACCTCTTCATGTAATAAGTTTCAATAGCCTTTAGATAAGAATAAACAAGTAGCTGTAGAATTTGATCGTTTTATACCTTACATCTATGAAATAGGAAAACGGTATATTAACTTTGGTTAGGTGTTTGTAAGCACCTAAAGGAAGTAGCTAGATATGGAAAATTATATATATTTGTGATGTGCGTCCATAGGTACGATAACTCAAAAACTAATGGAGCTATCTCGATGATATTTTAACTGTAGGTTACTAGGACTTAAAGTACAGTGTGAATTGGATATTGACGAAATCGGCTCATGGGTTTGGATTCCGGACCTTTTAATTGTTCTAAGGGCCAAGGAACATATAAAAAAAATAAGGATAACTCAACAATTAATGGCGTTACAATCATGAATTTTATGACGTAGGTTACCATTAATGAGACTATGGCGGGGACTGCGTAAGAAAGAGTTCGGACAATTGATTCGGATCCTAGAAGTTTTTGATCGAATTTAGGCCAAACAAGCATAATTTCGAATTTAAAGAAGTTAGAACCTCCAAATTCGGTACCAGGGTGTCCCTTTCTATTCCCATAGTGTCCTCGATAATTGGAGCCAATTGAAATAGTGGGTCGGGGACCATCAACATAGTTTCGAAGAACTTAAATCATATTTTCGAAAATAATAGAGAAAGTAACTTCAAAAAAATGTAGAAGCTTCAAATTTGGCACAAGGCTGTTCTTTACTATTTCCTACGTATTTCGTTAATGTGTGATCATTTGGAGTGGTGGTTCGGGTAACTCTCTTAGACCTCTAAAGGTTGAAAGGCTTATCATCGAAATTAATAAAACTAGTAAGTTAAAATTAATATAGAATGTTCTAATTGTGTAGAAGGGTTAATTAGTATTGAAAGTATGACCGGGACTCCATATGGGCGAAATCGTACCATGGTTTCGGGTTCTGGAACCTTTGAAAGTTCAAAAGCTAACATACGTATATCTTAAAAAGACCAAGATCAGAAACTAATTACGCTATTTTGATGAAATTTATGTACGCCCACTACTTCCAAGAACTTAAAGCATAATACATTCGGAATTAATAAAGATAAAACATTCAAATTTGATATACTATTTCCTATTTCTGTTCCTATTTAACACTTTTATATTTTTAAAAGACTAAGAGTTTTACTATTAAACATATTATGTATTATATTTTATAAATTAAAAACTAAATGTTCTTTTAATTTTTATTATATCATATCTATATTTTATTGAATTATTACCATACGTAATATATAATTAAGAAATTGTGTACGATACTTAAGTTGTAAAATTTATTTTTGTATTAAAATTAATTATATGAAACTGTTCAAAACTTATCATTGTATTTTAGAAATACATTTATTGCATATTTTGATTATTAAATTTTGTGATAACAAGCTAATGAAAACATTAATGGTTTTAACTAACATTAAAAATCATGAAATTATATAAAACTTTTATTTTTATATTATTAAAAATTAATATTTCTTTCCAATAACTTTGAGTTTAATTAAATTGAACATTAAAAAATAGGTCAATTAAGCGAATAAATTCAGAAATTATTGAAAATTGAAATAATTAACCAAGGGTACTAAATCATTCAACAATAAATGCAAGACAGCTAAAAATCTTGAAAAGGAGTAATTGCTGCATGTGTGTAAAATTTTATTGAATTGGATAAAAGTTTTAAATATATAATTTTGTAATTGCATTTTACGAATCCATTTATCTCAATTTAATTTGTTGTTTAATATTTTAAATTTTTTTTTACACGCTAAGCTTGGCTATGCTAGGGCAAAGGAGTTCGAAGGAAAATAGGATAGAAGAAGATAGTTGGATGGTAGATTAGAAACGAACTTATTTAAGTTCTTTTCAAAACGTTGCATATTGTATAAAGGTCCATTCCTATCAGAGGGAAACACATTGGATGGAAGCATGTTCCATATTCTAGCAGTTCTCACAATGAATGAGTTTCCATAACCAGTTTTGGGCCACCTAGGGATTTCCACTGTGTAGAAGTGAACACTTGAGACCTCCCTGGTGTTGCGTTGGAATTGTTTAAAGGGAGGCATTATTGATTTTAGGGTCGCCAATTAGGCGTAAGGCGCGATTTTGGATTTTGTCCAGGTAACTTAGTGAAGTTTGGGGAGCGCCAGCCCAAATGTGAGAGTTATACTCCCTCTTAGGTCGTATTTAGGCTTTATAGATATTGGACAGATCTCTGGGAGAAAAATACGCTTTAAAACGAGAGAGAAACCCCTAAAATTTGGCAGCGTTATTAGCTACATCAAAATATGTTCTTTCTATAACATTTTTTGGTTAAGCTGCATACTTAGGATGCTTAAACTTTTAGACCGCTGTATGACTTCTCCCTGGAAATACAGAATAGGGGTTATTTGAGTTCTTTTGCAAGAGATGCGACAGCTTTGAGTCTTGGAAGTGTTAAACTCAGCTCTGTTAGCTTTACTCCAATCAGATATGGCAGAAGCTTGTGGAACACCAGCATTTATTTCATGAGTGTCGGACATATGACTGTCCACAAGAACACGAATAAGGCTTTTGAGATATCTAGAGCCACAACCTCAGATCACCAGAGCAATGAATTTTGGTGTTGAGCTACTCGCAGAGGCAAGTTTAAAGATCACCTGTTGATCGTTGGCTTCTAAAACAATATTGCCGATCGTTTAAAAAACGCGAGCTATTAAGAAATCTCAAAAGTCTTTTCTTTATCAGAATTTCCATTATATTGAAAAGGATCGAAGTTATGGCAATTGGTCGGTAGTTTGAGGGGTCGCTTTTGTCACCTTTTTTGGGAATTGGGAAAATATGGGCAATCTTCCATTGAGTGGGACATTTCCCAGTTGAAATTGATAATGAAAAAATGTTGCGCAGACAGATCTCCCCAAGCCAATGAGCTAGAAACTGCTATGGCAATTGAACATTTACAAACAATTGTTTGTAAAAAAAAAAAATTTATATTAGTTTAAGGAAAAATTAAATAGAAACAATTGAATTAATAAAATAATTTGAAAATGTTTTTAGTATTATAAAGTAAATTTGGTTAGCCTTGTCTAACGATCAAACTAATAACAGCTTTTATGGTTTTAAAATGACTTATGGACTTCCCATTAAATTTGAACCAAATAGATATAGGGTATTTCTAAGTCAGTTGCACCGACTGACTGTTTCTTTACTTGTTTCAAAACCAATCTGGTCCTCGTTAAAAATACCGTTAGAATTTATAAAATCTTTCAACCTATTTTAAATTATAATTTCAAATATTTTCGAAAAAACTGGTAATATGGAGACCGGACGCTAATTAGGACAGTCAGTTTTATTCCCTTTTTTAAAAATTGGAGTTACAATAGCTGTTCTAAGTAATAATAATAATAATAAAAGTTCTAAGTTGGTAGTTGTATTTTAGAAATACATTTCTTGCATATTTTGCGTTTATAACTTTTCTAAAAGGTACGTAAACAAGCAATTTAAAATAAGTGCAATTTGAATTATTACTTGTTTTTTTTATTTTATTTTATTTTATATATCAATTTATATTTTTAATTTTATAAGAAATGCTTTACTTTCAAAAATTATCAGAAAATCTTGTAAACAAACACTTTTTAAATTAAAATGTAAATAATTAAACGTCAATTGAAAACCGTTACACAACACAATTAGTTCAGTAGAAAATTTTATCGTGCGTTGCATTTTTCTTGTTGCGCTAAAAGTTAATATTTTTTTCTGTATAAGTCAAAACTACAATTTTATTTAAATTAAACATTTGGTTCGATTTCAGTCGTAAATAAAATTCTATTTTTGTTTTACACAAACAAAAATATTGGCAGCCCGTTATTAGTCTTACACAACGAAAACATATTACAGCATTGATTTTGAATTTTATAAATCGTCAAAGTTTGGAACTGCTCTATTTGTATTTCAAAACATTTAAACAATCAAAGCAATTGTTGACTTTATTGCAGTCAAAAAATAAAAAAATAAATCATTTTTAATTCGCAACTGCCAAGTTTATGTGTATTGAGCAGTTGCAAAATATGACGTTTTAAAATGACTAATAAATTATATGATGATATGTTTTTATTTTGTAAGACTAAAATCGTACAAAATGTTAGTAAATTTAAATTAAATTGTACTTTTATCTTACACATAAAAAGACGTTGACAGCCCATGGGACTATTCTATACTACACTCATAATTAAAATTAAACGTTTTGGTTCTCTTATCTGTTTACCACTATTTCCTAAAAAATTAATTTATATTTTGTTATAAATTTGTGGGTGTGTACATTTTTTATATTTTAAAACTTAATTATTTAAAATTATTTACTTAATTCTATATTATTTCATGCATTATGGTTTTATTATGTTTTTAAATCGGAATATCTCAACGATCTTTCGTGTCAAAAAAAGAAAAAAATTACATTAAAATTTTTCAACTTGCCCATACACGATACAGCTAAAAATGTAAGCCAAAGACTTAACCCACAAAAATCAAAATATTTTGATTTTCTCACAACCAACTTTTCAACATTTAAAATGGTCTTTCACCTTACCCATACAAGTTTCAACTTCGCAAGTACGCATACCAAGTTGTAAATATCGTGTACGGGATGCATAACAAAAAAATATGCCCATCGTGTATGGGATGCATAAAAATAAATTTAAAGTTATAAGTATTACCATTATTATATTGAGTATATTGTTGTGCAAAATTTTTTTACATTTTGGCAAGGTCTCGCCAACACTTGTGAATTATATAAATTTTTTTTTTTTTTTTTTTTTTTTTTTTTTTTTGAAAACAAGGCAAAATACCTAGGAATGACATTAGATGTCAAGCTAAAATGGAAAGAACATGTCAAAAAGAAAATAATAGAATTAGAACAAAAATATAGAGAAATGTATTGGCTCCTAGGTCGAAAATCTAAATTGCCAATAGAGTACAAAATTTTATTATATAACCAAATAATTAAGCCTATCTGGTTGTACGGCGTACAACTTTGGGGGTGTGCCAAACAAACACATATTCAGAGAATTCAAACATTTCAAAGCAAAGTGCTACGTAACATGGTGAGTGCTCCCTGGTACGTACGAAATTCCGACTTACATAGGGATCTAGGAATTCCTATTGTTAGCGATGAAATAAAAAAATATGCCATAAAACATAAGACCCACTTAGAAGGTCACATAAACATAGAAGCGTCAAAACTTCTACTATTTTCAAATGTCAATAGAAGGCTTAAAAGAACTAGGCCCCTCCAATTAGCGATAAATTCAGATCACCTTAACGGAGGTCTGTAATTCCAGTAGATCATAAAAAGTTAACGCAAAATTAATGGTTAGTCTCTAAGACTAGTTTTAATATTTTAAAACAGGGCGGGTGCTTTTAGTGTGTTAAAGTCACACATAACTGTGGTTGCGCTCAGTATCTTTCGACGATTTCCACCATCCTTACCCCAAGACAAAAAAAAAAAAAAAAAATATAATTAAACTCAAAGTTATTCGAAAGAAATATTAATTTGTAATAATATAAATATAAAAGCTTATATAATTTCATGGTTTTGACTGTTAGTTTTTAATTTATAAAATATAATACATAATATGTTTAATAGTTAAACTCTTAGACTTTTAAAAATATAAAAGTGTTAAATAGGAACAGAAATAGGAAATAGTATATCAAATTTGATTTTTTTTTTTTTTTTTTTTCTTTATTAAAACTTCAAATTGCAAAGTGTTACAATAAAAGTGATTAAGCTTAACGAAACTAGTGTTTATGAGGCTTTAGCATAAGCTATATATGGTCATTTATAACTTAGAGTAAAATAGAGTAGAATTATATTTAAGCTTACATTTATTTTATTATTTTTATAATTTTTTTTTTCTTTTCTTATTTTTTTTTTTATTTTTTATTAAAATTTTTTTATTTCATTTACATAATTTATTATTTATTTATTTACAGTTGTTTAAAGTAAAACTTACAATTTTTAATTGACTTCTAGCAACATGCATTTAATCTTATGTTTAAATTCCAGAATATTATCAATTGTCTTAAAAATTTGTGGGAGTTCATTATATGCCTTTAAACAATGAAATAAGCAATTATTAATTTGATTATTATTTTTAAATAGTGTTAAATAAAAGTTTGATTTGTTACGCGTATTATAGTTATATAATTCGATTCTTCTATTAAGAATAAAATTATGTTTTATTTGATTATTTTTTATTTTAAAGCCAAGAAGGTAGTTTACCGATGTTCGTCAGACTAGTATACTGACTAGTATATACCATGCTCGTTGGATGTAAAATTGGAAGATGGCGAATAATATTCTGAAGTTGCATATTTTTGTGTAAGGTCTCCAACTTGCTCATATAAACCTTCGGAGCTCTATTCCAAATTGGATTAAGATAGCTGATGTGCGATTTGATATAAGCCGAGTAGATTGTGTATAACGCTTCAGATAGAAAGTTTCTCAGTCTACGGAAAGTGAATATATACGGCCTTATGTTTTTTATTATATGTTCTATGTGACTATTCCAGTTGAAATTCCTATCGAGTACCAAACCTAAATAGTTGAAACTATTTACAACCTCAATCATTACATTTCTATAGAGAAAATTTGGCCTGGTATTAGTTAATCGATGTTCAAAGAACATTATTTTAGTTTTTTTAATATTTAAACTAAGGCGGTACTTAGTTAGCCATTCTTCGATTAAATCAAGGTCAGCTTGCATTGCTTTAATTAAATTAATTTTACTACATTCCGTATATTTAAGGGCCGCGTCGTCTGCACACAGCTGTAGGCTACCATTGAGATTTAACCGAGTAATATCATCAATGTAGATTTTGAAAAGGTCTGGACCGAGAATAAAGCCTTGGGGGACTCCTTTGATAATTGTTCTTTCCGAGCTACAAAAGTTTCCTATGCGAACTTAGTAGTTATTAAAGGTCTCGGAGATTTCTTTTTCACTTTCTAACAATTTATTATTCTGAGCAATAACTTTGATATGATTTTTCGAGTCAAAATTGTCCGTATAGTTTGTTTATATAAGTGCCAAAGTTTTCCCGGGTTGCTTTTTTGCAGTGAAAATTTATCAGAATAGAATTTTTTTTTAGCTTCGTTTATTAGCACTTTAACTCTATTTCGATATTTAACATACAAACTATGAACATACGAATCACCTGGATATTTTTTCTTAAATTTATAAAAAGAGTCCCTAATTTTCATTTCATTTAGAATATCTTGATTGATCCACTCTTTATTTTTTCGTCTCGTATGATTAATTTCAATTCGTTGCGTATTGTTTTTTATCAATAAACTCAAATCATCAATAATTTCATCAAAATCATTATATGAATTAAGGTTACTCCAAATACTATTAGTCCTAATATTCGAATAATTCGAGATTGTTTTATATTGGGTTTTAGTACTTACGAAGGGTTTATGATCTGAGCTGATAAAGAACATTTGATGATCAGATAAGTCAGTGTCCAACATATGGAAAAAATATTTCCTATCAAGAACATCTGTAACAAAATGATCAATTATCGTTTTGGAATTATTTCCAACCCTAGTTGCATATTCTTCGGAAATGCTGTTACCAATTAAAAAGCCATTGCTCAATAAAGTATTATAATATGTTTGAATTTCAGATCTGTCGACGTTTAATAAATTAAGATTCATATCGCCTATTACCATAGATCTTTTATAACTGTAGGTTAGTTCATCAATTCTATTAATGAAATTGGAAATACTAGTTTGATGTGATCTATATACAGCTATAATATTAATATTCTTTTTAACTAATTTGATTCCTAATATATTACTATTCACCAATCCAATCACCAATCTCGAAATAATTGGTGTGAACATAAAATTTTCCAATAAAAGTGTTAATATTGTTAACACATACATTCCACCTTCTTCGAATTTAAATATTTATATTACTCTTTTAAATGTAATAGATTCGATTTGCTGTAATTCTGGTCCTAATGATGAGTTAATTTTATGTGGAGATTTTAATCTCCCTAATATAACTTGGATCAATCATGACGAAGAATCTTTTTTGATTGCTGATTCTTCAGTGAATGAACCTGATTCTCAATTTATTGATGGTTTAAATACCAACGATTTACAACAGGTTTCCCACTGCCGCAATTTTAAAGATAAACAATTGGATCTAATATTTACTTCTGATTGGAATAATATTATTTTCTGTGAATCGGTGTCACCGCTTGTTGCGTTGGACCCCTATCACCCTTCAATAAATTTTACTTATTGTTTGACTAATTCCATAAATCATGAAGCAGCAGATTCTTATAGATTTAATTTCAATAAAACCAACTTTCCCGGACTAGTAAATTTCTTAAACACCTATGACTTCACGTCTATATTTAATAATATAGACCTTAATCAAATGACAATTAGGTTTTATGAAATAATGTTCGAAGGTTTTACACAATTTGTTCCTATTTCAAAAAACAGATGTTCTAACTCTGGCCCACCATGGTTCACAAAGGAGCTTAGATCTCTCAGAAATAAGAAAAACAAAGCCTGGCGTAAATATCTAAAAACAAAAGATATTAATGAATTTAATAATTTTGTTATATTGTTTGAGAATTTTAAAACTTCTTCTGAAATACTTTATAATAGTTACATTAACTTAATGGCAACTAAATTAAAGTCTGATCCGAAAAAATTTTGGAAATTCTTAAACTCTAAACGTAAATGTGATGATTACCCAACATTTATGAATTTCAATTCTCTTTCTAGTAATGATCCTTCAACTATTTCAAAATATTTTCGTGAGTTTTTTAGCACTTCATATAGTGAGTCTTCTTTTACGCCAAATGAAAATTATTTCTCCTATATGAATACATATCAAAAAACTTCTCTTACTGACATTAATATTAATGAACAAATAGTTTCCAGCTATCTAAATAAACTGGGTGATAATACTTTTCCTGGACCAGATGGTATACCAGAAATAATTTTGAGCAAGTGTTCTAACATTCTCACTACGCCTTTAACATTACTCTTTAAAAATTCATTAAATTCCGGATATTTTCCTCCTATTTGGAAAATTTCTTATATCAGGCCAATTCACAAAAAGAATGCTAAAAATGAAATCACTAACTATCGCCCAATAGCTAAATTATCTTCAATTCCTAAATTATTTGAATTAATTATAACGGATTCAATTTATAATCATTGTAGGAATCTTTTAATAGATAACCAACATGGCTTTGTAAAACAAAAATCTACGGTGACTAATCTAGTTGAAACCACATCTCTTCTTCTTAATAACATGGAAGAAGGATTTCAAACAGATGTTGTCTATACTGATTTTAGTAAAGCATTTGATCTATTGCCACATAATATTATTTTACTAAAACTTGAAAAATATGGTTTTCCACTATTTTTCCTTAAGTGGATACATTCTTATTTATGTGATCGCTCCTATAGTGTTATATTTAAAAATGTGATTTCAGAACCTTTCGTGGCAAATTCGGGAGTTCCACAAGGTAGTCACCTTGGCCCTCTACTTTTTATCTTATCTGTAAATGATGTTTCTTCTTTAATTTCTAATTGCGAGCTTCAAGTTTACGCTGATGATATGAAACTTTTTAAAAAGATTACATCTTATAATGACGCCATCCTTATGCAGAATGATCTTCAAAATTTTAACAATTGGTGCGTTAATAACTGTTTACAACTTAATGTAAATAAATGCGCACTGATATCTTATACACGCCGATCTAGTCCTATTTGTTTCAATTATAACTTAGATGGTATTAGTTTACCTAAAGTTACCTCAATAAAGGACTTAGGGGTGTACTTCGATTCCCAACTTAGCTTTAAAATCCATTATAATAATATTATAAATAAAGCTAATTCACTATTGGGATTTGTTAAACGTTCTGCAAAGGAATTTTCAGATCCTTATGTACTTAAATCGTTGTACACTTGTCTTGTAAGACCAAACTTGGAATATGCTAGTCAAGTTTGGTCTCCGTTTTATATGGTACACATTGATAGGATTGAGGCAATACAAAAAAATTTTCTTAGATTTGCCTTACACTATTTGCCATGGTCGAATCCCATTATTTTACCACCATATGAACAAAGGCTAAAATTAATTGATTTGTGTACTTTAAATTTTCGACGTGAAGTTTCTGATGTCATTTTTATTACAGAAATTGTCAAGGGTAACGTTAAATCTAATATAATTTCTAGTAAAATTATTATTAGAAATCTTCAACGCCTTCGCTCTTGCAATTTATTTAAAACTAATAATCATAGGACTAACTATGGCAAATTCGAACCTATTAATAGAATGCTTATTATAGGTAATAAACATAAACATTATATTGACTTTACACTTTCAAAACACTCTCAAAAACAAAAATTATACAATCGCTATTATTAGGATTATTTTTGTTTTGTTTTTCTTGTAGTAATGTAAAGTTTATAATTTTTAACTTGTAATTTTAATTTTAGTTTGAACATATTTATAATTAGTCAAATATGTAATTTTTTATATTGATTTTAATTGTATAATTTTAATTGTTATTTGTATGATTTTTTGTAAACTGTTTGTGTTAAGCAGTATAATAATAAATAAATAAATATTCTCAAACTCCTCTGCAAATATATGATTGTGAACAATATTCTTTTTGATGTTTATAGCTACACCACCATAGGAGTCATCACGTGTGGCAACGTACGGTTCATCATATCCTGGTATATGAAAATTTTTTTTTTCAGAATCAATTAACCAAATTTCAGTTAAGACTACAACCTGTATATCACATTTAAAACTATTGATTAAGGCTTCTACTTGATACAATTTATTTCGAAGGCTTTATATATTCAAATACAAAATATTAAAATTGTTTTGATAATTTGAACTCATTAAATAAGTATTATAATTTCAGTAGTGGGCCACCCTTAAGTTGTTTTCAATGTTATCAGTATGGTTTAAATGCATTGAAAGAAAACAACAATAATTTGTAAACAGTTATCTTATTAAAAAAATTTACTATGGAGAAAGAGAAATTTAATATATCGTAAACAAAATTTCTTGTATGCATGTGTATTATTTTGATCAACTGTTTGGGATTTGTCAAAATTTTTGAACCAAAATAAAATGTTAATATAATTAGTAAGAATCGTGCGTGTTGAAAAGTATAATGAACGAGTAGTAATTTATTCTTTTTTTTTTGCAAGCGATAGACATAAATTATTATTAGTGTATTATGAAATTTAGCTAATTTAGATTTAAAACTATAGATTAAGTTGACTATTTTATAAAATATGTTAATAATTTTAATGTTAATGTAATGTTAATGTTTTTAATTTAGCAAAAGTGATTAAATAATTCTTTTCCAATAATTTGTTTTTGAATATAAATAATTTTAATAAGTAAGTTAATAGTGTTCCATTAATAGAAAGTAATATGTATTTAGATGTCAATGATTTATGATTAGCATTAGTTATTAAATAAATATATGCATATGCTATGCTTGTAAGTGTAAATAGTTTAAGTTTTGACCTAGGAAATAAACTAATTGTTACATTATAAAATATGTTATTAAATATGATTTCGGTTTAGTTTTTAAATTGATAATAAATATGATTATACGTGTTTCGGATGTTAAATTGTAATTGAAATAATCTTTAAATATAAAAATAGGCAATTTAAAATTACAAAATTTTAATACAGACAAGTGTGTGAATAAAGTTAATGATTTTAAAAAATTTATCAAAATTATTAAGGAACGTAAAAATGAACTCCCAAGATTTTTATAGTTTAAGTAGGGTAAAATATATAAAGAAAGTAAATAAGTAATTAGAGAAATAGAAAAACTTATTGAAATATTTAGTAATGTAATAAGAGTGCAAGAAAGAAGTGTAAATTTATATAATGATGATGTACGAAAATAGTGAAAAAAAAATAAACAAGAGTTAATAATATTGATAATGTTCTTAAGTTTAAACATAGGATTTTATAGGTTAAGTAAAATAATATAAAAAAATTATAAAAGTATGAAAAACAAGTCAAAATTAATGAAAGCCAATTAAAGAAAATTAATAAAATCTTAGAAAAGATAAATTGTATGTTTTACTTATATAAAAAGTTATATAGACTATGTTTATGCGAGTTTAGTTTTAATAAAATTAATATCTTCAAAATCTTTAATTTTAAATACCTTAGATTTTTCAGATTGTTTGATGAAAATTTCATTGTTTTTAATCCATAGGTATTTGAGATTTTTTCAATTCTTGATCTGCTTGGCTTCATATTATAATTTAGCTTGCAGAGGGGTGAAATGGTGTTGAAAAAATATTTCCTTGTAAACCAATTGCAGCTGTGGAAAGATGTTCTGCGTTTATTTTTTTTTTATTTAAGAGTTCTTCCTTTATTTTTTCGGATTTCAATTGCAGAAGGTACAGAACCTTTTCTTGGTTATTTTTAAGGTTGGTATTTAAACAAGTAATATTATCTATATGCTCAATGTTGACGTCAGCTTTTATTATGCTTATGATTTTTTCCACACATTCAATAGGAGAATTAATTTTAGGTGGAAGGCCAGTAAGTATAAGGTTGTTTTTATTTTTTGTTGCAGATTTTCATCTAGTTTTCCCTGTAGTCTATGAACAAGTTTTTCCAGTTTATTTGATCTCTCCTCTGTAGCTTTTAAGTTTTCTTTTAACAATTTATTTTCTTGTAAAATTTGTTTATTAGTTTGAATAAGTTCATCCATTTGCATACTGAAGAACCATAAGGTTTTATGAATTTCATGAACCGATGTGACTAGTTGTTGGTGAGTGAGATATTTTTTAGCATCATTACTTAATTTCGAAAATATTATGCTTTAAGGTCTTGGGAGTAGTGGGGGTATATCAATTTCATCAAAATAGCGTAATTAGTTTCGGAGTTTTGGTATTTTTAAGATACACGTATGTTAGCTTTTGAACTTTTCAAAGGTTCCAGAACCCGAAAACATGGTACGATTTCGCCCATATGCAGTCCCAGTCATACTTTCAATACTAATTAATCCTTGTACACAATTGGAACATTCTATATTAATTTTAAGTTACTATTTTTATTAATTTCGATGATAAGCCTTTCATCCTTTAGAGGTCTAAGAGAGTTACCTGAACAACCACTCCAATTGATCATACATAAAGAGAACACGTAGGAAATAGTGAAGAACATTCTTGTGCCAAATTTGAAACTTCTACATTTTTTTGAAATTACTATCTCTATTATTTTCGAAAATATGCTTTAAAGTCTTTGAAACTATGTGGATGGTCCCCGACCCACTATTTCAATTGGTTCCAATTTTCGAGAACACTATGAGAATAGAAAGGGACACCCTGATACCGAATTTGGAGGTTCTAACTTCGTTGAATTCGAAATTATGCTCGTTTGGCCTAAATTCGATGAAAAAGTTCCAGGATCCGAACCCCTGCTCGGATTTTGCCTTTATGCAGTCCGCGCCGTTCTTTTAATACTAGTGAACCCTTGTACACAATTGGTACGTTCTATCTTAATTTTAAGCTATATTTATACCCGTGCATACATATATGAACATCGGGTATATTAAAATTACTCCTCCGTTTGTAACGCATCGAAATAGACGAGCTTGATATAGTGTCAAGGTTACATATTGAATCAGCATCGAAAAGTGAATCGATCTTAAATTTAAATAATAATTTAAACTCTTGGTTACTAGTAATGAAAGTACCATGGGAATTGGTTCCGGTCGAGTTTGGTGAATAAGTTCGGATTCTAGAAGCTTTTGATCAATTTGAGGCCGAACGAGTATAATTTCGAAGCCGAAAAATATATTTCCTATTTCTTATGTGTCCCCGAAATTTAGACTTAATTATAGTGGTTCAGCTTTGTTCAAAGGTACTTGATGCATTTATGTAAAATTTATTTTTATATTTAAATGAATTATATGAAAAGGTCTAAGTTTGTAATTGTATTTTAGAAATACATTTATTGCATATGTTGCGTTTATAAGCTTTTCTACTAGGTATATAAACTAACCATTTAAAATAATTGCAATTTTGAAAAATTTGGATTATTAAATATATTATGCTTTGATTCGCTTTTTATCACAAAATTTAATAATTAGAATTTTTTCATTTTGTAATTGAATTGGAATAAATATATTTTCATTTATTTCAATTTTTTTTGTTTTTTAATATTTTTAAATAGATAAATTAGGAAATGTTTTTAGTATTATAAAGTTAATTTGGTTAGCTATGTCTTACGATCAAATTAATAACAGCTTTTATGGTGGTAAAATAGCCTATGGATATCTCATTAAATTTGAACCAAATAGGTGTAGGGTATTTCAAAGTCGGTTGCACCGACTGACTGTTTCTTTACTTGTTTTACAATTATTCTTGAATTTTTTCAACAGATTTATCAAATTTCACTTGAAACTTTTCATAATTATTAAATAATAATAAAAAAGAAATTTTAATTCAGTTAACATTATTCACCGGAAACCCACCATCCTCAACTCTATCGTCAAGGAGCACCAAATTGTCAAGAAGCACCACGTATAGAAAAATTAGAGATAATCGTTCAATCGCAATCTGTTAAAAGAACTGGACAAAACATTTTTTTTTAACATTCCCCAAATTCAAAGAAGTTTTACCTACTTTAAAAAATTAGACGTAATTTACTTACAAATTTTTTTTTTTTAATAATCGTAGGAACGATAAGTATATACATGTACGCATACAAAATTTAAAGTCAATTGGTCAAGCCGTTTCTGCTTAAAGATGTTGGGCCGCAATGGGTTAACGGAATTCGACAAATATTTTTTGAGGCTTTCTTTTCAACCAAAGCTTTTCAACCCTTACAAAAATTGGCCGAACGAAACTTGCTTTTTTACGATTTGCAATCTACCGGCCAACGCCGGGTTAATCTGCTAGTACTTTCTAATATTAATATTATTCATCCATCGCTTTTAACTCATGAAGAGATTGTTGAGTTTCAAATTAATTCAGACAAAATATAAAGTTTAAAGGTAGGATTTTCAAAAACAACAACAAACAAATTAGTATTTCTAATTAAAATTGCATATAAAAAGATTTCAGTAAATAAAAAATTAATGGTACCTTTAGCGAACGTAAATACTTGTAACTTAATAAACTTTCGAATATCGCGGTGAATTTTATGAATACGATTCAAATAAAGCACTTCATCAGCTAAATGACCTAAAATATTTTATTACTAAGCAAAATTGTAAAAATATAAAAAGTTATTCTACAGAAATTTATAATGTAGATAATAGCAGTTTATTAATTCAATTAGCAAAAAATATAACTTTAGTTTCTAATGGCAATAAAGGAAAATTCGAATTAAATGGTATCTATTTTATTAAATTTCATCATAAACCTTGACAATAAGACTTTTTAAAACAATATTAAGGAAATAAAAAATAAATATATTAATTTAATTCCTAACTTAGAATATAAGTCTCATAATAATACCTTAACTTTAAGTGATATTGTTATCAAAACAAAAAGAAGTATTGAAGAAATTGAAGAAATAAAATTCCATTAAAAATTTATTTATTCAGGTATTATACTATTTGTAATAATAACCTTAATATTAATAATTGTAAGCATTTTCATATATTGCAAAATAAACCGTTGAAACAATTCAGAAGAATCTTGACCTTAACGAAGCAAGAGTTACGTTACCTTTTACTGTTATGTCGAAATATAAAAATTCAACCGATAAAATATATTGCAATTCGACACGTACAAATTAATTTACAACAAATTAATATACAGAATTATGAAACAAAGTCGCTGAACGATCGAAGGTTAAACGATCCACATAAAATGTTATTTTCTTAACAAAACTGATATTTTATAAAAAAGAACAGTTATTACTTTTGTCAGCAAATTTATAAATCCAATTAATTAATAAATTAATATGTAAAGTTTAGTTAAGAAAAGTTAACCGAACTAATAATCTTAGTTTGATTATAAAAAGGAAAATAAAGTTCGTTATTTTTAAAAATAAAACCATTTCTTTTTTTTTAATATTTAAAAAATTAATATCGTTTTTTGCGGACGAACGAACATGCATAGCTAGATCGATTCACTTTTTGATTCTTATCCGATAATTGACTTTTTTTTTTTTTTAAGCGCTAACTGTTCAACTGTTTTTATTAGAATTGGTCTTATTGAATTCCACATACAATTTAAACATGAGATAGTATTAGCCTTATTACATGTAGAAACGTCTTAGATTTTCAATATTTACAATTCTACGTTTTGTTTATATTGTAATATTTTGTATTTGAATTATATGGTATATATGGTATATATATATTCAATTAAATTATTTGTTTATATTTTGCATTTGTTTATTTATTTATTTATTTATTTATTTGACTCATGCTTAACTCAAACACGTTACAAATTTTTTACTTAAAACTAACAAAGTGTACCTAATAAAAGATATTAAATCTTACAAAACTAATTAATGCAAAACTAAATTTATATAAAAACAAGTAAAAAAACAGTCAGTCGGTGCAACCGACTTAGAAATACCCTACACCTATTTGGTTCAAATTTAATGACATATCCATAAGTCATTTTAACGCCATAAAAGCTGTGATTAATTTGATTGTAAGACATAGCTAACCAAATTAACTTTATAATACTAAAAACATTTTCTAATTACTTTCAAAAATATTACAACTTCTTACTAATTTATTTATTTAAAAATATTAAAAAGCTTGTTATAAATGAAAATATATTTATTCCAATTCAATTACAAAATGAAAAAATTCTAGTTATTAAAGTTTGTGATAAAAAGCTAATCAAAGCATAATATATTTAATAATCCAAATTTTTCAAAATTGCAATTATTTTAAATGGCTAGTTAATATACCTAATAGAAAAGTTTATACTCAAAATATGCAATAAATGTATTTCGAAAATACAATTACAAATTTACATCTTTTCATATAATTCATTTAAATATAAAAATAAATTTTACATAAATGCATCAAGTACCTTTGAACATAGCTGAACCACTGCAATTAAGTCTAAATTTCGGGGACACATAGGAAATAGGAAATATATTCTTTGGCTTCGAAATTATATTCGTTCGGCCTCAAATCGATCAAAAGCTTCTAGAATCCGAACTCATTGACCAAACTCGACCAGAACCAATTCCAATGATACTTTCATTACTAGTAACCTAAAGTTTAAATTTTATCAAAATAGCGGCATTATTTATTGAGTTATGGTGTTTGTAAGATATATGTTTGTTAGCCCTTGAACTTTTCAAGGGTTCCAGAACCGAAAATTATGGTACGATTTCGCCCATATGCAGTCCCCGTCATACTTTCAATACTAGTTAACCCTTGTACACAATTGGAACGTTCTAACTTAATTTTAAGTTACTAGTTTTATTAATTTCGATGATAAACTTTTACACATTGGGGGTCTAAGAAAGGTACAAAATTAGAGGGACACGCAGGAAATAGTTAAGAACACCCAAGTGCCAAATTTGAAGCTTCTACATTTGTTTCAAGTTACTAACTTTATTAATTTCGCAAATATGCTTTAAGGTCCTTGGAACTGAGTGGCTGGTCCACACCCACTACTCCAATTGGGCTCAAATTTCAAGGATACTAAGGAAATCGAAAGCGACACCCTGAAACCAAATTTGGAGGTTCTATCTTTATTGGTTTCGGAATTATGGTAGTTTGGCCTAAATTCGATCAAAAAGTTCTTAGTTCCGAACCCATTGTCCAATCCTCACCGTACGCAATCGCAGCCTTAGTTTCATTACCAATAACCTACAGCACAAATTTCATGAAGATAGCGTCATTAGTTGTTGAGTTATCGTGATTATTTATATATGTTCGTTAGCCCTGAAACCGATTAAAAGGTCCAGAATCCGAACCCTTGGATTGATTTCGCCCTTATGCAGCCCACGCTTAACTTTAAGCACTAGTTAACGCTTGTACACAATTTGAACGTTCTATCTTAATTTTAAGTTACTATTTTTAATAATTTCGATTATAAGCTTTTAAAACTTAAGAAGGTCTAAGAGGGATACTGAACCACCACTCCAATTGATCCCAAATTAGGGTGACACGCAAATGATAGTAAAGAACCCCTTGCGCCAAATTTGAAGCTCTACATTTTTTTAAGTTGTTATCTTTATTAATTTTAAAGATATGCTTTAAGGTCTTCGAAAATGTATGGCTGGTCCCCGACCCACTACTCCATTGGGGCCCAAATTTCAAAGACATTAAGGAAATAGGAAGGGACACCCTGATACAAAATTTGGAGGTTCTATCTTCTTTGGTTTCGGAATTATGCTCGTTTGGCCTAAATTCGATCAAAAAGTTCTCAGTTCCGAACGCATAGTCCAATCCCGAACTTACGCAATCCCTGAAGTAGTTTCATTACAAGTAACCTACAGCACAAATTTGATGAAGAAAGAGTCATTAGTTGTTGAGTTATTGTGATTTTTTATATATGTTCGTTAGCCCTTCGATCGATTAAAAGGTCCAGAATCCGAACCAATGGGCCGATTTCGTCCATATGCAATCCCCGCCGTACCTTCAGTCCTAGTAACCTCCAGTTAAAATTTCATCAAAATAGCTCCATTATTTTTTGAGTTATCGTGCCTACGGACGGACGGACGGACGGACATGGCTATATCGACTCAGGAGGTCACGCTGATCACAAATATATATACTTTTCCATATCTAGCTTGCTTCCTTTAGGTGGTTACAAACACCATACCAAAGTTAATATACCCTTTTACCTATTCTATAGGTGTAGGGTATAAAAATCATGGAAAAAAAAAAAAAGGAAAATAGAATATTCAATTAAAATAAGAAACAAAATTCATTAGCAATATTCATTATAATAATAATTAAAGGTTTAACAAAAAACAAAATTATTAAACAAATTTAAGAATAAAATTGAATATGAAAATTAAAAAAAAATAAACAAAAATCAATAATAAACTAAAGATAATCCCAAAATTTTACCGATGCAAAAATAAATCTTTCTTTAATGTTAATTTGGTTAGTTGAAGGTTAATACAGTGTTTATATTTATTGCATAAAGCCATCATTCTGTTAAGAGGCTCGTGTTTACTATAATTGGTGCGGTGAAACTGAAGATAAAATATGTTATGTGTTCTTAATCTAGAAACTGGACAGAAAACTACCCTATCAAGTAATTCCTTGGAAATAGTGTTGCCTTTGAGTAATTCTGTTAAAAATATTATATCAGCAGCCTCACGCCGTTTTTCAAGAGTGTTATGATTTAATAAATTTAGCCGATGCTCATACGGAGAGAGATTGAACGGATCTTCCCAGGGCAGATGACGAAGAGCAAATCTAAGAAATTTCTTTTGAACAGATTCAATCCTATTAACATGGACTCTATAAAATGGATTCCATACCTGGCTGGCATATTCCAAATTGGGTCTTACCAAGCAAGTATAAAGAGAATTAAGAACATAGGGGTCTTCAAATTCTCTTGCCCAACGCTTGATAAGACCCAGCATAGAATTTGATTTATTTAATATATAGGTATAATGAGGTTGAAATGAGAGTTTACTATCAAAAAATACTCCCAAATCTTTAATTGAAGCAACAGATAGAATAGTTTGATTATTAAAAGAATAAGTACATGATAATTGATTTAAACCACGCGTAAAAGAAATAAAAGCACATTTAGTTATGTTAAGAAGAAGGTTATTATTAACACACCAGTTATGAAAACGGTTTAAATCATCTTGTAAAGCTAACGAATCATCGAATGATTTAATTTTTTTAAAAATTTTCATATCATCGGTATATATTTTAATGTGACTATTGTAAATTAATGAAGTAACATCATGTATCGAAAGGGAACCCCAGTGAAAGCCAAAAATGGGGTCGAAATTATAGATCTAAATAGAATTGAATAACTTCGATCTGAAAGATATGAGGAAATCCAATTTATAAAGTATGAGGAAAAACCTAATTTTCTTAACTTAAAAATGATAATATTATGGGGAAGAAGATCGAATGCTTTACTGAAGTCGGTGTAAATTACATCAGTTTGAAAGCCATCCTCCATATTTTTAAGAAAAATTGATGTAGCCTCAACAAGGTTAGTAACGGTAGACTTATTTTTCACAAAGCCATGTTGATCATAAGTGATCATAAATAGAATCAAAAATAATTAATTCAAAAAGTTTTGGAATCGAGGATAGTTTTGCTATCGGTCGATAATTAGTAATGTCATTTTTATGATCTTTCTTATGAATAGGTCTAATAAAAGCACTTTTTCAAATAGATGGAAAAACCCCAGTAGCTAACGAGCAAAATTACTGATAAATATTTAGAATAAGGTTCAAAGTTAGAAGCTGGTGGAATATAACAGTTAATGATGAATAAATTATTGGATAGCAGTTCAACTTTAATAGCCATAATTTCAGTATTTTCAATTGATTCAGTTTGAGAGCAAGTCAATTCTGAGAAACAAAATGAATTTTTAATTGCGATTAATACTCCTCCACCTTTCGAAGTATTATCCAGAGTACCATATCTATCCTTTCTAAAAACATTAAAAGATGAAGAAAAAAGTTCTAAATTGTTAATTGAAGAAGTAAACCAAGTTTCAGTTCAGACCTCTTACGTTTTGGTAATAGATAGATAATTTAGGTAAAGTGTTGCAAGGATTAACTAAGGTAAGAGGAGTTAAATTAATATTAACTAGATTTTCTCTCACTTGGGAGCGGACGAAAGTACTTATCATGATTTTCCCTTACCCTTTGAAGATAATTAATTCTGTTAGACGAAATATGAGAAGCATATGACTTAAGATCATTCAAGGCATTTACCGCAGAAATTCCAAATGTGTCATGATATCTAAAAAAAATATCCCGCAACTCATTAACATCAGTTGGCAATCCTTCTTGTTGAATAGCAATTTTCAGTGATGTATTAGTTTTTCCACCTATACAAACATCATTAGACTTATTATGAAGATAGGCTAGATAAAGTCTAACATTTTCAAAAATTCTGCTATCCCTAAGTCTGGCTAAAACATACCTGCTATTATTATTATCTTCTAAAGATTTAAGTGTGACCTTAACAACAGGTGGCAAAAGAGGGTCTAGCACCGGTGGTAGTGTAGGTATAGAATTAGAAACATTTGAAGAATTTGAAGCTTTCAATACTTGAGATTTTTTTGGTAGTGAAGATTTTACATGAGGATTTAAGGTTTCACCTTGAATAAAATTATGGTACTTAGTCAAAGTGGAAGAAAGAGATTTTTTAAATTTAGAAATTTTAGTTTTAAGAAAAGAATCACTAACATGTTTATTTAAGGAGGATTTCGGATCATTTGAAAGTGAAGACTTAGATTTAAATTTAATTTGTTTTTTATTGTTAAGAGGTATATGATTAATATTATGTAAAGAGTTATTAGTATTATTGCTAATTTTATCATAACAAGTAGAAGCAGTTATTGGAAATTCAAGAAGGCTATTAATGTTATTTACTTTTGAGTTTGTGTTAGCAGTGAAGTTAAGTGTATAAGTATCACTAGAAGGAACTTTAGGTACATCGAAAAGATTAATTAAATCATTACCTGCATTGTTTGCTTTAACTGTATTAGAATTATTAACATCTGTAGAAGTATCAGTTATTAGTGGGTTAATAGAATTTTCAAAATTATTATTAGTATTATTAGCGTTAGTAGAATGTAGGTTAGGTTTAATTGTATCTATGTTAGGTTTAGAAAGATTAGAATTTGCATCTATCAGATTTAACGAAAATTTGGGATTACCTTTAGTCCTTAGCTGCTGTGGCGTAAGAGGTCGCTTAGGTTTATCAGGTTGCTCTGGTTTAACAGGTCTATTTGACGTTAAAATAACAGCATCCGAAGTCCAGTTGGTAGTATGTGCTCCAATTTTGTCCCAAATATAACCATTATTGGGATCCAGTAACAACTGTATTGTACCATATGGGCCAGTTAATTTAAAACAGCGAAATTTAATGTTTTTTCTTTTAATACGATTTGGAGTAACATTAAGACAGGAAACTGAATTGACGCGAAACTCATCTTTTATAAATCGAAGCATTTTAATACAATCGAAGGAACGTGGAGCTCCGTTAATACAAATAGATGAGTTTTTTAACTTCTCAATATTAGCTGAAGAGAGGTTAAAATTGTGTAGTTTCGATATTCTACGATCCCATTCATCTTCAGTCCATATAGTCCCAAATTTATGTACTATTATTGGATCCGTTTGAATACCAATATCACAAGTTTCAAGAGTATTTTGAGTACCAAATTCACATGTTGTAAGTGTACTCTGGGCTCCTTTATTAAAAGTTTCAACCCTTTTGGAGTTAGAATCTTGAAGGTTTGTGAGCAGCTCCAATAAAAATAAATTTGTAGAGTTATGTAGCTGTTCTAGTTTTTCAACAAGAGAATTATGTTGAGAAGCTAACAGTTTGTTAAATGCAGATACATCAACATGTTGGCGACTAGAACCAGCTCCGATGATATCTCTAATGTTACTTTCTAGGTTGCCAAAATGTTTAGGCAGATGTGCGAGAACTTCTGTTTTGATTTTTTCAACAGCATTGTCATTATTATTTTAGCCTGAGACACGGCTTCATAGTCCATCAAACGACTTCGCCATGTCCTGAAAAACGTTTGTATTACTCACAATGGTGTTGTTAGTTTTATTACATAGTGATGTTTTTTCATTTGCAAGATCAGATATTGTTTTATGAATATTGTCAAACATACCACGCCTTCATGGTTTTGACAATCCTCACAAATGAAAAATGAGTCAAGAGATGGATGGTACCAATCTCTGCTAAAACCCATACAATTAAAACTCCATGTAACTTTCTTTTACAAAACGCTTTGCAAATAACAAATTTGCTTTTCTTGTCAAAATCGAAACAATTTGCCAAATCGCAAACAGAAAAAAGAAAAAAACTTATACAGAAAAAAGAAAAAAAAACGAAGGTTAACTAAGTTTATTCACTTTAATAATTTAATTTGTAAAAGTTTAAAGTTTTAAGTTTATTTTTTTATATTTTATTTTTTTATTTTTAATTTTAATTTAAATTACTTAATCAAAGTGATCAAATTACGATTAAGCACAAGCCAAAAAAAATAAATAAAAGTACACAAAGTTTTTTTTATTATTTTTTATTATATTATTAAATTGTTCTTTAAAAAAAAGCAAAATAAATTATGAGTGATCAAATTACATATGAAAACAATTGCACCAAATTAAAATTTTATTTTTGTTAATTAATTAAAAAAAAAAAGACACTATTGTTTTCTTTTTATTTAAATAATTAATATAAACCGTAATATCACGAAAAGCGTGTGATTCAATTGAGTAATTTGATAATACTTTATATTGTTATATTAAAGTATTTTTTCTTAAAGATATATAATTATTATTTATTGATTATGCCATTAATTTGAACCCAATGGCGAATGGTTGCTGAGTCGAGTCGAAAACCAGAAAAGTTTTGTTTTTTCACTTTCACAAGGATTCGAACCCGGACCCTTCCGCATGAAAGGTCGGCACTCATCCACTGTACCACCCAGCTGGTTAAGCTGGGACTGAGCAAGTTTGGAGTCTATACGCCAAAAAGAAAACAAAAAAATGTTTGCCTTATACACATAATGATTATAAAATATAAATTTAAATTTTGAAAATTTCCGGGCAACGCCGGCTAAATCTGCTAGTAGTAGGTATACATTTGGGTAGTCTATAACTATTGGTCTCACAGATAACAAGTGAAGTCTTATCTCCTTTTGATAAAGAGATGTTGAGCACTCCTATTATCAAATCTACCTGTTCAATCATAAATATAATATATGAATAACTATGTATATAATAGTGCATAATTCTTAAATTGTATTCACTGCCTATTAAAGGTATTTGCTATATATAAAATGTTTGTCGTTGTTTTTAGATACACTTTAATTGTATGTTTTGCATTTTTCAGCCTTTCTAATAGGTACATATTCTTAGAATTTAAATTATTTTTAAGTTTAAAATTTTCTAATTTATGTGACAAAAGGCTAACCAAAGCATTAATGTTTTTAGTTTACATTAAAAATCATCAAATTATATAAACCTTAATATTTCTTCCTACATATTTCCACAAATTAATATTTCTTTCGTATACCTTGAGTTTTAGTAAAAAGTAGTGTCTCAGATCACAAGAGAACTATGATTGTAATACTTGTTTGTCTAATAACTGAAGTGCACAAAATTCCTTTTCATAAATATAAAAGATGAGAATTAGTCAGTTCTAATTTCAATTTTTCAATCTGAAATTTATCTTTTCCATACCTGTAAGCTGGATCGGGTTATATTTTAAGAAAAAGTAAATCTAATTCATAAAAGTCTATTTATGAATAAATTACTTCAAACCAGAATTTTTCCAATTAAAAGAATTTAACTAATTAAAATTGAATTCTAATTAATAAAACAAAAGTTAATTAAAGGACAAATTTAAAGATTATTTAAAATTGAAACAATTAATCAAAAGACCTAAATCATTCAACAATAACTGCAGTACAACAAAAATTAATAATCCTGAAGAGAAGTAATTGCTGCATGTGTGTAAAACTTAATGTTCTTAATTTGTAAATTGTAATTTTGTGATTGCACTTTATAAATTCATTTATTTCATGTTTTTCTGTTTTTTAATATTTTTGAACAGAAAAATTAAAACATTTTAATAATTTTAAACAGATAAATTATTTAGCAAAAGTTTTTAGTATCATAAAATTTATTTCATTAAATGTCTAATGACGGATCTAATAAACATTTTTATGGTTTTAAAATGACTTATTGAATTTTAATATAATTTAAACCAATCAGGTGAAGGGTATTACTAAGTCGGTTACACCAACCAACTGTTCCTTTAAGTACTTACTTTATATACATTTTGGTCATTTAACTGAATTATTTTCATAATAAACGAAATTTAGTAGGTTTCTTTTATTTTTTTTCGAATGATTGATCTTTATAATTAATTGTATGTATTAATTTGAAAATTCATCGTAGAAATGGCACCACTTAAATAGAATTTTATGTAAAAAATCTTGTATAACAATAAAGATAATTAAAACATTTTATTAGATATTTTTGTTACACCTTTTTATTTAGTTAGGGTTTAAAATAACAGCTGCAAATTTGAAGCCAAACAAACATGTATTCGAATAAAAATAAAGGAACATCGAAAATTTCTTGAGTTAAAGATAATTTTCAGAATTAAAACAACAACACGAAAAAAAAACAAAAATTTTCAATGTTCATATGAAGTACTAAGTGTGAGTTTTTTAGTTTGTCGATTCATTGCTATTGCAGGAAGTCTTGAAGTAGGTGTTTTTACTGGTGGCCCCATATGTTTATCAGGTCCATCATTTAAATGTGGCAATGGTGAAGCTGGTGTCCAATCAGAACCAGAACTCGACCTTTAAAGAAGTGCAGTTAACAAAATTATTTATTTGCTATGCATTATAATTAAAATACCCAGCAGAATAAATTGGTGGTAGTTTATGATCTAATGTAGAACTATTTGATGAACCTGATGCTCCCGAAATTAGAGATGCATGAATTTCTTGTTGATAAAGTTGATATAAGTCACGGAGTTCATCCGGCAGCTCTACTTTTTCTTCTTCAATTAATCTTCTTTGAGTACTTATTATGTCTTCACAAAGTCTTCTTTGTCTTTCAGCTCTAAGTAATTGCAAATCTCTTCTTCGTAGTTCTGCCTGACGGGCTAGTCGTTCAGCTTGCAACGATACCTTATCAGCTTCCAATTCATGTACACGGCAAAGCAATGCTAAGACATTTAATTAAATAATAAAATAAAGACAAAAAGAGTTATTAAATGTTATGTAATGTACCCAAAAGTTCTCTCTCGTCATCACTGCTTATTCTTTCAGGGAGTTCGTCTTCTAATTGAACACCTTTTTGACGACATAATTCTAACTCTTGTTCAGTTCTTTCTCGAATTTCTCTATATTTTTTCATTTCTTTTTCTACCGTGGCTAGTTCTCTCCAAGCATTTTTAAGCGCTACCATGCCTTCGGACTCAACATCTAAAGAATTAAAACATACAATTAGAATTTTTTAAAAAATTATTCTTACTCAATTCATATACCATCTTCTGCAGAAGCATCGTAAAGTTTTCCCATTCTTCCTTGCCAATGTGATATTATCATATGCTGACGTTCTGTATCAAGCTCCAATCCCAATAAATGACTTTCAGTTTCAAGTAGCTTACGTCTTAATTTCATTTGTTGCTTAAAAGTTAACACAATTTGTTCTCTTAAATATCTTAATTCAACCTTTCTTTTATGATCGTTAATGCTGTTATTTATAAAGGTAGCTGTTACACCACTTCTAGGTCTTTCTGTTAGCATTTTAGATTTTAATCTTGTAACTTCTTCTTTCAATTCACTAACTAAAATTTGATAATGTTTCATTGGAAATTCGTGTTTGTCTTCTAAATAATCTGTATTTTGTATCTTTGTTGTAATATTATTTGCACGATCAGCATATACTAAAGTATTTTTCGTCTCATTATGATGTTTAGCTTCGGGAGCAATATGAGCGATCATTACAGTTTTACAACGACCACTTAAGGTTTCTTTTAGAAGGCGAGTTAATTTGGAATCTCTATAGTTAACATATCTAGCTCCCCCAGATAAAGCATTTATGCAATTTCCTAAAGCTAGAAGACTTCGATTTATATGTGCTCCTTCTTGAAAACGTTTTCCTTTATTTTTCGTTTTTTTTGCTCTTTCAGAACCGGCAAGATCTGTTAAGAAAAGTCTGCCTTGTTTTGTACCTATTGGTGTGCATATTAATATTGTTATGCTTAAAAGTGCATGACTTCGTGAGGATGTTTGATTAGCTACGGTTGGTTCTATCGTCCGCGCTTTGTTCCCTTTTAAAAGTAGTTGTATAACTTCTTGCCTGCTTATAGTCGTGATTTCTTTAAGCCCGGCTACTGTTATTTTTTGACCACGATTATCTTCTCGAAGGTCAAGTGGATTTCCTGGATTTAGTAAATCCCGTATTAATTCGTTATATATCTCCAAGTAAGAAATTGATACCTAAAATTATAAAGGTAAATGTTAGTTTTCAAAAGAAAAACGAAATTTTTAGTTATTCATGATTATTATATTTAAATCTCCAAATTGTTGTTATTTAATTTAACTATTTTTGTTCATACATATATGTTTTTTTCTTTAAGATTCCACAAGATAGGTAAAGGGGTATTATCTTTTTATTACTTTAAATTTTTTCTGAATATCATCCCTGCTTTCCTATTACAATTTTAACAAATATGAAGAAAAATTCAATTCATATTAATTTTTATACCCGTATGACTATATAGTCAAAAGGTATAATAAATTTGCCATTACGTTTGTGACGCAGAGAAGGAGGGGGTAGATATAGACTCAAGTGTATGGATCGGATCAGAATCGAAAAATAAATCGATTTAGCTATATATGTCCGTCTGTCCGTCCGTTCGCACGAAGACTCAGAAACTGAAGGAGCTAGGATCTTGAAATTTTCGGAAATTCGTTTTTTTGCAATAGGCGTCATCGCGATTTAAATCCAGCCATTTTGGTCAATGGGTTCAGGTAGCTGCCATACAACTTTTATTTTTATATGAGCATTACTCTACACCTAATGAAGTTGGGTCTCTGAAATTTTGCTAAAGATAGTTTAGTGTAACGGCCAAAGTTTCTGCAAAATTTGGTTGATCTACTGCAAAGGGTTCGAGTAGCTGCCATACAACTCCTTCTTTTATATGAGTATTCCACTAAATTTAATATAGCTGTATGTTTGAAATTTTGTCAAAAGTAATTAACCGAATGATATAATGTATATCGTCGGCTGCATGCTCTTTGATCCAAACGACTTTTTGACATTTTTGACCTAAAAGCACTTTTTGGGGTTTTTTGGGATGCTCTTTCTTTCTGTGTTGTCCGTTTTCTTCTAACCTGAATACTTTTTGAGTTATGAAGACTTAACTTTGATCCACATCCACTGTTTTTATAATTTTTTATGCAAATTTGATCCATATCCAAATTTTTTGCCTTTGGATCAGAAAATATATGAAATTTTTCGCACTAAAATGATATTTTCTTATTTGATCCACGTCATTATATAATGCACGTGGATCACAAAGTTATAAATTTTTATTTTATTCATTTTGATCCATAACTATTGTAATGCTATTGAACATCAATTTTTGCAATACACGTGTAACAAAACAAATATTTGTTTTTAATGTCAGTTTAATTTATGTGTATTTGTGAAAGTATTTACATGTACAATACTAGAGATCGAATATTGTTTGTTTAGTTGGAATCAGTTGGTGATACGATACACAATATGTATTAATGTGGATTTGTGAAAGTATTTACATGAACTATAATAGAGATCGAATGGATCAAATATTTTTTTGTTTAGTTGTAATCAGTTGGTGGTACGATACACAATATATTGTAATATTATGTAAAATGAGTTCTCCTATTCCGTTTATGTCGGAAAATATTCTTGAGTTTGTATTATTTTATTTTTTTTTAATTAAAATATAAATAAATATTTTTTAGAATTCAAAACACATTTTTATCACCTACTCCGGAACAAAGTACCGACACAGATTTTTCAAGTAAGTTAAATTTTATTGTGTTGGAATTTATTGCTTTAATATTAATTTCAATTTTAAATGAAAGGCGATGTTTCGTGTTATGATCCGACTTATAATCCAGATAAAGACGTAGTTGGCACAAGAAAGAAAATTCTAAGTTTCGGTAGTAGATATATTTTTCTTATTATTAAAATAACTTTATGGCCATAATTTACTTTACTATAATTTTCGTTTAATTCAAAATAGATTCAAATTCTGATTCCACAATAATTTCAAAGGAAAATTATCCACCTAAAATAGTTGATAATGTGCAAATTAATTTACCATCATCTTCAAGTTTTTATGGTAAAATTTCTATCACACTAATTTTCTTTTAAATAAATAGCATAATTTTCAGATTCAGATAATATCATTAATACTCCAAAGCTAGTAAGAAAACGAAAATCTAAACCAGAATTATGGAAGCGGAGTATAAAAAAGCAACTGCGAGAATTTGATCGAGAATATCTAAATAAAAGTAATAAAAAAATACTTGCTAGATCTGTGCAACCCCATGCAAGCAGACATGTTTTCTTTTATGTAGTAAAAATTTTACCGAAGAGGATAGATTGGAAATATTTACAAATTTTTGGAAATTAAAAGATGACGATAAACATAAATTTTACTTTAAATTTGTAAAAAAAATGGATGTGAAAAGACGTCGAAATATAAACTCGGATAAAAAACAATACACATTTCGATATTATTTACAAATAGGAGAGATAATTCATCGGGTCTGTCGACTGTTTTTTTTAAATACTTTAAATGTCGACAAGAAGAGAATTTATTATTGTTTCGACAAACTTGTACATGACCAAACTGGAACTCCAATATCGATGAAAAGGGGAAAATATATAAAAAAGGCAACTGATGAGGTTAAGCTTGATGAAATAAGGGAACACGTCCAAAGTTTCCAAACAGTAAACTCCCACTATTGTCGCTCGTCTTCTGAAAAAAAGTATCTTGAAACTGATTTGAATATCCAAAAGATGTATCAGTTATATGTTGAGAAATATAGCGAACCTGTCAAAATAGGAATATACAGAAAAATATTTAACACCGAATTTAATTTTTCATTCCACAAACCGAAAAAAGAATTGTGCGATAAATGTTTTCTGTTTAATAACAACCAAATTAATACAGCTGAAGGAAAAAAAAACAGGAAGATCATATTAAAGAAAAAAATGGAAGTAGAGCTGAGAAAAGTGTTGACAAAAGCAATATAGATCCACATCATATTATATTGTGTTATGACCTTCAAAGTGTTTTTGCATTACCAAAAGGAAATGCATCTTGTTTTTACTACAAAAGGAAATTGAATGTCTATAATTTGACAGCAACAATTTTAGTTAGAGATGGCGCTAATATAACATATTGCGCATTATGGACTGAAATGCATAGCGGACGATCAGGAAATGATATTTGCAGTGCTTTATTAAAGATTTTAAGTAGAGTTATGCAGGATTTTCCACAAACAACAAGAATCACACTTTGGAGTGACTCTTGTGTACCTCAGAATAGAAACAAAATCAATTCTACCGCAATTAAATTTTTTATTACAAGTCATCCTACAATTCTAACAGTTATACAAAAATTTTCTGAACCGGGTCATTCCGCTATTCAAGAGGTAGATTGTGTTCATTCTTATATAGACCAAAATTTGAAAAACTTGGAAGTTAATAGCCCTTTACATCTTTTAAAATTACTTAATCAGATGAAGTCCAAAAAAGTTAATTTAATAATAATTCAGATGATACAAAATCAAGATTTCAAAAAATTTTCTGTTCCTGCCGGAAAGGTGGATTTTAGCAAAGTTCCTTTTTCGAAAATAAAAACTATCTTATATGAAAGCGATGAACCTTTTACAATAAAATATAAAACATCTTTTTTTGATTTGAACTACAACTTTATCAACATAAAAAAGAATGCATCAAAAAAAACTCTTCCTACACCAGCAAATTTGTTCAATGTTCAGCTTCTTACCTTAAAACCTACTAATATTGACCAAAAGAAGATTAATGACATAGCAAGCTTACTTAAATATCTTCCGCTAGAAGATGCAAAATATTTTACTGCGTTACTTAAAATATAATTTTTTATTTAATTTTTTATAATAATTTTAATAATAATTTTTTAATAGTAATTTAATTTTTTATAAAAAGTACAAAAACTAATTGGCTGAAATTAATCTTATAAGTATTAATTTAAAATGTGGAATATTATATAATATAATTTTTTTTATTTAAAATGAAGTATTACAAAACTGTGAAATTATCTTTACGTTTAATTTTTATTTACTTTTTATTTTATTAAGAAAGTACTGTTTTACTTAATTAATATAAAATTTATTTTAATTTATAATTGGAAGTGAAAGCAAATTTTAGTTTGTTTTATAATTAATATATTATTTTAGTAGTTTGTAATATTTATTGTTGATTTAGAAATATAAAATGTGTCAAAAATTAAAGAACATGGTATTTTGAATGATTTAGTATGTATACCTATAGAACGCGAATGTTTCATTCTTGCTTATTTGATCTATGTGAAACATTTTTGATCCATGTAATATAATGAAAAACGAAATACATTTCAAAATTGGATATGGATCAAAAGTCAAAATTTTATTTTCCCTTTAAAATCGACAAATTAAAAGCTTTTGGTCTGTAAAATTATACAATCATAGTTTAAGCGTACATACACAGGTTGGCAGAGTTTAAAAAAATTCTATCGGACAGATTTTTTTTTACAGCCTTTTAAACTTTAAACTCATTTTTCTCCATTCGACTTTTTGGTATATGGATCAAAGAAGCATGCAGCCGACGATATGTTACGGTCATACGGGTATCCCAGAGTTGACACAGTCTATTATGCCGAATGACATAATTATTCCTTTTCCTCGTTTTTTATATATTTGCCACTATATTCTATTTCAAATACATATCTGTTGCTGTTTTATCAATACAATTGATGATCGAATTACATTGTATGAAAATAAATTGTGATGTGAAATACCCAAGTCTCGCTAACAATTTATGTATTAGTAGTTTGATTGGTTATCGTTTTTACCTAATTAAACATTGCAATTAAGATATTTTACTTTATTGAAAATATTAAAAAAAATGCATTCAAAATATAATTTACGACTCATCTTTTTATAAATTCCTGACTCATCTTTTTGAAAATCATGAAGTAAACAACGAAAAATACCCCACCAATGATAATATGTCTTCTTTGAATTTTATTTTTTTTTGCATGTAACCTACTGTTCGCAGAACATAAGTTTTTTAACATTATAAACTTAACATTAATATATTTTATAACAACTTTTATATATATTAACTAATTTTAATATTGTTTATTTCATAATTGTTTAACGTACATTTTTGCTTATTATGCACATTTCTTTGTAATATAATTTAATTGAACTTAACTTAATAAAATACCTTTAAAGTCATTGTACTGACCTACATTCATAATTTTAATTGTTTTAAAGTAAGTTAAATATTTGTTGTGTCAGCTAATTTCGTTGCATAATGTATAATTATTATGGAAATAAAAATTGTATTTAAAGACATAATTTTAAGTAAAATATAATCATTAATAAATTTGAATTCTAACCTTAAATAAGTTTTTTATTTATTTTTTGTGATTCAAACATTGGTCCTTCGAGCCGGATTCTATAGAACAAGTGTCTTTAGAATTTGAATCAAAAAGAAAAAAACTTTAGAACAAGTGTCTTAAGCTTTTTTCATGCAAATTTAATTGTAAAACTAGTGTTTACAATTATATCTATAGAACCAGTGTCTATAGAGATAAATTAATATTAAAAAAAAAAAAGGTAATCTTGTAGAACCAGTGTCTACAGGAAGTTTTTTCTAGGTATCTGTTAATAAGCAAACAGTTACAACTAAAGGCGTTTACTTCAAGACAGTAATACAACAAAAAGGCGTTCTCATCAACGAGTCAACGAATTTACATAAAAATCATTAAGGGCCGTATCATCAAAGCAATATGGACAAACTAATCAACGCTCAAAAGGAGCTATATACAAAAATTCTAAGAGTACAGACAAACTTCAAAAAGGATTCTGTAGAAAGAAAAACAAAGGAATATATAGAAGTACGTTTAAAAAATTTAAACGAGTACTGGCAAGCTATTATCAAAAACAACGAGGACATCGAACAATTAAAAGAAAATTACCCGGATCATTTATATTTCAAAAACAAGGACTTTGAAAGTATGGGGAATTTAGTAACCGAAATAACGAGTATTTTGGAAGCTGCTTTATCAAACGCTCCTGCCAGTAATATACCGACCAAAATATCTAAGGCGCTCAATAAACAAATTGAGCTAATAAAGGCTGTAGAACGCATTTCAAACAAAGTAAGGGAAGTAATGAAGCAAGAACCGAATTTGGCTTTCATCAACCTTAACTTAAAAACTTTAGAAGAGTACTGGAACTTAATAATGAATAATCACTTGAGTCTGATAGAAAATGAGCCTATTAGCCATGATTATTTTGAGAACAACAAATTTGAATACATCGAGAATATTTACAAAGACACAGTAATTGAACTAAATACAAACCTAATGAATATATCTCCAGCTCCGGCTGCTCGAGCACATAACACCAGACAAGGTAATCAAGATGTTAATGTGAATTTACCAAAAATTGATATACCAAAGTTTTCTGGAAGCTACTCCGACTGGAAATCTTTTAGAGATTTATTCATGGAAGTTATTAATAATAACACAAACATAGGCAAAGCTCAAAAATTTTATTATTTAAAAGCTAACGTCGTTGGAGAACCTGCAGAGTTAATCAAACATTTTCCAGTTACAGCTGAAAATTATGACTCTGCTTGGAATATTTTAGATAAAAGGTACAATAATATAAGGATTCTTTTATCTACACAATTGAAAACTTTACTGAATCAACCAATACTAACTAAAGAATCAGGCAGAGCTATAAAAAAACTGCATGACACCTCAAGGGAATGCTTATTGGCTATTCAGAATTTGGAGATTGATACCTCAAACTGGGATCCAATCTTAATATACTTATTGACTCAGAAATTGGACAAAGAAACTCATCGTTTATATGAACAATCATTAGTTGATTCTCGAGAAGTGCAAAATACAAAGCATTTCTTTCAATTTTTAGAAACCCGCTTTCAAAGTCTGGAAGCATTAGAAACGAATATTAACGAAACGAAAATCAAATCATACCATAGTTCAATTACTAATTTATGCGTGATATGTCAAGAATCACATAAAATTTATGGCTGTGAAAAGTTCAAACTACTGAGTATACAGCAGAGAATAGCAACTAGCAGAAAATATAATTTATGTGGAAACTGTTTGCGACCTGGTCATTTTACAAAGGACTGCACAAGCTTTTCAAAATGTAGAGTATGTAACAAAAAACATCATACCTTGTTGCACATATTTCAAGAAAACACGAATAACAAACAGTTATTCAATAAAAAATCACTAAACAATACAAAATTAATGGATATTAACGCTCACTGTGCAACTAATATTACAAAGATTAAGGTTATCTTACCCACAGCAATAATAAAAGTACAAAAATTAGATGGAACCTATACTGAAGTTAGAGCCCTTGTCGATCAGGGTTCTCAAGCCACTCTAATTTCAGAAAGTATGGTCCAATATTTGCAGCTGCCAAAACACAAGGTTCATGCAGTTGTATCTGGAATTGGAAATGCAAAATCTGGTATAGTGCAAAATTTTGTGGAACTTTCTTTAAAATCCAGATTAAATTCAACATTTTCTTGTGTGACCAAAGCATTAATTCTACCAAAATTAACTGGTTATTTGCCGACAGAAAATGTAACATCTTATAAAAATTGGGGACATATAAAAACCTTAGAACTAGCAGATACAAACTTTTACAAATCAAGTAGAATCGACATAATCTTAGGAGCTGACGTTTTTAGTCAAATAATACAAAACAAGCTTATAAAAGGAAAACCAGGTACTCCAATAGCACAGAAAACCAAGTTTGGCTACATTTTATCAGGTGAAATAAAAAACGAATTACCAGAAAATACTATTAATTGTTTTATTGGCGAAGTCGACCTAAGTCAGGAGCTAACCAAATTTTGGGAAACTGAAGAGCTTCTACCTGAAAGAACTACAACAGCTGAAGAAATGGAATGCGAAGTTCATTTCAAATCTACCTGTCAACGCCAAAAAGATGGAAGATATGTTGTGCGATTACCGTTTCGTGAACATTTTAACTTGGACGAAATTCAGGGATCAAGAGAATTAGCACTTGCTAGATTGTTTCAACTTGAGCGAAAATTTAAGACGAATAAATTATTGGAAACTATGTACAAGGATTTCATACAGAGTATATTCAATTAGGTCATATGGTTCCAACTCAAGAAACAGTGGAAGGTAAATACTACCTACCACATCATGCCGTTTTTAAGCACGATAGTTCAACCACAAAATTGAGAGTAGTTTTTGACGCTTCTGCAAAAAGAAATTCATCTAAAAGCCTAAACGACGTAACAATGATTGGAGAAAATTTCCAGCAAAGACCAAAATGGACCCAACAACAACCAAATTTAAGGGTTGGAAACATAGTGCTAATAAAGGAGGATAACTGCCCACCAACCAGATGGGCTTTGGGAAGAATTATTGAGACAAGCTGTGATGATAATGGTCTTGTTAGAGTTGCTACTTTAAAAACAAAAACTTCAATATTAAAACGCCCTATAACTAAGCTATCGCTGTTGCCAATTATAGACAACGACGATAATTTCAGCTATGATGAAATCAAAAATAGAAATCCAGAAGCACTTAATTCTACTAATAATAGTATAGAAGAAATGCATGGCAATAAAGATGAAAAATCTCATTCATCCGTCAAAAGAAAGCATACGTATTCTAACAAAAAGAGCAACAATAAGAAAATTAAATCATCTACCTACAAATTAACATGTCAGAGCATATTAACAATTATTTTTAGTTTTTTCTTTACAATGGCTCTAGCAAGCAATCAATCGGAATTCTATGGGAATACTCAATTTGGAAATGAACAAGGCATTTATTTTGAAAATATTGCAAAAACAAATATCTACAATAGTGAATGGAATTTAATTGTACATTTTAATTTATCTTTGTACAAGTATCAAAACGACATGTTAGTAAAATCTATAACTTATTTAAGGGAATTATGTAACAAACTTGCAGTTGACATTGATTTCGAAGATCATTGCAAGCCGATTATTGTGCAATTGCAGCATCATTTAAAAGAATTGGAAAACGGTAATATTTTAATTTATCATCAAAATGACAAGCCTCACAAAAGCAAAAGAGCTGCATTTGGAATAATTGGAAATGTGGCACATAGTCTATTTGGAGTTTTAGATGAAGAATTTGCCGAGAAATATGAATCAGATATCAACCAAATTAAGGAAAATGAACGTCATATGGAAACACTATTTCAAAGACAAACTTCCATTTCTGATTCTACTCTTAACATTATAAAACGTGAACAGTTACACGGGCATCAGCAATATTTAAGCATGAAAAGACAACTATCTTCTTTACAAGATGATATAAACCGAACAAAGCAAGCGCAGAGATCATTCGAAATGTTCAATTCAGCTGCCTTACTAATAACATTGGATCTAAGTAGTATGAGACATATGCAACAGTCAATACTTTCATTGATAACTGACACACGTCATGGACGAATTAACACGCTTTTACTAACTCCAGAACAATTAAAATCACAACTTAAAATTATACGAGAACATGTTCCAAGCAACTTAAAAATACCGGAAGATCAAAACCAACTTTTAACATTATATTCTTTAATGCAAGTAAAAACACGAGTTACTGAAAACAACGTAATTTTTGAAATAAAATTACCATTGTTAGATGCTGAGTTTTATCAGATATATCAGCTTATTTCTATTCCTATAGTTAAATCCAATAAGCTTATATATGTACAAACTTCTAGTAAATATCTATTAGTAAATGCACATCGAGATAGATATTCACCTATGGAGGAGATTGACATAAATTTATGTAAACCTTGGAAATCTGATCACCTTCTATGCAGATTTAATTCACCAATGTATGGTTTGAGATCTAATATCAGTCGCTGCGAAATGGAACTGTTATCATTAGAAACAAAATTATCTTCGTTCTGCAAGATAAAAGGTTCTTCAATAGACATAAGATGGATAAAAATGCATACAAGTAATCATTGGATTTACACGTTAGATAAGAAAAATATATTTGACTTAACATGTGGTAGTCATTCAGAAAAAGTAGCTTTAAATGGAAATGGGATTCTTTGGTTAAAACCGGGCTGTACACTTACACATTCAACTATGTTCATAGCATCTACTCAAAGATTTACAGGAAACATAACTTCATCTTTTTTGATAGTAGCAGAAATACCTCAAAACGTTTTAGTAAATTATTTCAATAGTACCAACAACAAGAATGGAAGTTCAAACAATTTGACAATTTTGGAGGAAGAAATAACTTCAGCTGATATTCAATCAATACATGCTAAAATAGAGGCACAAAGAGATGAAATAGCGGCAACAAGAAATATAAATACACATGATGTTCATCATTATGCAATGGCATACATAATTCTTTTATTAATAAGTGGACTCGCCATTTATGGTTTCTTTAGACGCTATAAACGAATTGTATTATCTACACCACAAATATCAATTGATGCAAAAACCAATTCAAAACCTGCAGTACCACCTACAGAGAGCAATACAGCGTCAACCGCTTGTGAACATCCATTTAATTATTAATTCATTTCGGGGGGAGAATGTTCGCAGAACATAAGTTTTTTAACATTATAAACTTAACATTAATATATTTTATAACAACTTTTATATATATTAACTAATTTTAATATTGTTTATTTCGTAATTGTTTAACGTACATTTTTGCTTATTATGCACATTTCTTTGTAATATAATTTAATTGAACTTAACTTAATAAAATACCTTTAAAGTCATTGTACTGACCTACATTCATAATTTTAATTGTTTTAAAGTAAGTTAAATATTTGTTGTGTCAGCTAATTTCGTTGCATAATGTATAATTATTATGGAAATAAAAATTGTATTTAAAGACGTAATTTTAAGTAAAATATAATCATTAATAAATTTGAATTCTAAACTTAAATAAGTTTTTTATTTATTTTTTGTGATTCAAACACCTACTCCGATGATATTATATTTGTTTTGTACACTTTTTATACCCTACACCTATAGAATAGGTAAAGGGGTATATTAACTTTGGTATGGTGTTTGTAACCACCTAAAGGAAGCGAGCTAGATATGGAAAAGTATATATATTTGTGATCAGCGTGACCGCCTGAGTCGATATAGCCATGTCCGTCCGTCCGTCCGTAGGCACGATAACTCAAAAAATAATGGAGCTATCTTGATGAAATTTTAACTGTAGGTTACTAGGACTGAAAGTACGGCGGGGATTGCATATGGGCGAAATCGGCCCATGGGTTCGGATTCTGGACCTTTTAATCGATCGAAGGGCTAACGAACATATCTAAAAAATTACGATAACTCAACAACCAATGACGCTATCTTCATCAAATTTGTGCTGTAGGTTACCTGTAATGAAACTACTTCGGGGATTGCGGAAGTTCGGGATTGGACCATGGGTTGGACCTAGAACTTTTTGATCGAATTTAGGCCAAACGAGCATAATTCCGTAACCAATGAAGATAGGACCTCCAAATTTGGTATCAGGGTGTCCCTTCCTATTTCCTAAGTGTTTTGGAGCCCTAATTTGAGCCCTATAAGAGTAGTGGGTCGGGGACCAGCCACACATTTCCGAAGACCTTTAAGCATATCTTTAAAATTAATAAAGATAACAATTTGAAAAAATGTAGAACCTTCCAATTTGCCATAAGGCTGTTCTTTACCATCTCTTGCGTGTTCCTCTAATTTGGGATCAATTGGAGTGGTGGTTCAGTACCCTTCTCAGACCTCCCAAGTTTTAAAGGCTTATAATCGAAATTACTAAAAATAGTTACTTAAAATTAAGATAGACCGTTCAAATTGTGTACAAGGGTTAACTAGTACTATAAGTACAGCGCGGACTGTATAAGGGCGAAATCAGCCCAAAGGTTTGGATTCTGGACCTTTTAATCGGTGTCAGGGCTAACGAACATATATAAAAAATCACGATAACTCAACAACTAATGAGGCTATCTTCATGAAATTTGTGCTGTAGGTTATTGGTAATGAAACTACTGCGGTGATTACGTACGGTGAGGATTACACAATGGGTTCGGAAGTTAGAAGGTTTTGATCGAATTTAGGCCAAACTAGCATAATTCCGAAACCAATGAAGATAGAACCTCCAAATTTGGTATCAGGGTGTCCCTTCCTATTTCGTGAGTGTCTTTGAAATTTGGGCCCCATTGGAGAAGTGGCTCGGGGACCAGCCACAAAGTACCGAGGACCTTAAAGCATATTTTCGAAATTAATAAAGATAGTAACTTGAAACAAATGTAGAAGCTTCTAATTTGACCCAGGGTGCTCTTTACTATTTCTTGCGTGCCCCCCTAATTTGGGATCAATTGGAGTGGTGGTTCAGTACCTCTCTTAAACCCCCCAATGTGTAAAAGCTTATCATCGAAATTACTAAAACTAGTAACTTAAAATTAAGATAGAACGTTCCAATTGTGTACAAGGGCTAACTAGTATTGAAAGTATGACGGGACTGCATATGGGCTAAATCGTACCATGGTTTCGGGTTCTGGAACCCTTGAAAAGTTCAAGGACTAACAAACATATATCTTAAAAATGCCATAACTCAAAAAATAATGCCGGTATTTTGATGAAATTTAAACTCTAGGTTACTAGTAATGAAAGTACCATGGGAATTGGTTGTGGTCGAGTTTAATTTCGAAGCCAAAGAATATATTTCCTATGTCCTATGTGTCTCCGAAATCTAGACTTAATTGTAGTGGTTCAGCTATATTCAAATGTACTTGCTGCATTTATGTAAAATTTATTTTTATATTTAAATGAATTATAAGAAAAGGTGTAAATTTGTAATTGTATTTTAGAAATACATTTATTGCATATTTTGCGTTTATAAGATTTTCTATTAGGTATATAAACTAACCATTTAAAATAATTGCAAATAAAAATTATTAAATATATTATGCTTTGATTATCATTTTATCACAAAATATAATAATTAGAATTTTTTCAATTTGTAATTGAATTGGAATAAATATATTTTCATTTATTTCAAGTTTGTTTGTTTTTTAATATTTTTAAATAGATAAATTAGTAAGAATTTGTAATATATTTATTAGATAGTGTAATTAGAAAATGTTTTTAGTATTATAAAGTTAATTTGGTTAGCTATGTCTTACGATCAAATTAATAACAGCTTTTATGGTGTTAAAATGACTTATGGATATGTCCTTAAATTTGAACCAAATAGGTGTAGGGTATTTCTAAGTCGGTTGCACCGACTGACTGTTGCTTTACTTGTTTTTGTGTTAAAATTCTTTGAAAAAATTTAAGCAATAGTCGCACTGCACTGAATGGCAGGCAGTAGCATCTAGCGCTAAATTGTTGTACTGAATAATTTGCCGGAAAATTAAATGACATTTGATTTTGAGTGACTTTTGGTTTGTTTTTTTATTAAGGCGGAGAAACGTGCACCGGGTAATAACAATTTTACATAATAGTATTATTATAATCGTTTGACTATAGGTCAAAAGAGTATACTAAATTTGCCATTATGTCATTATACTAAGTAAATAGTAGTTTACTTGAATTGCCAGCGTTTGAATAAAATATAGTCGAGGGTTTAGAAAAGGTTTAAAATCTGCTTTTCAACTCATATTTTGTTTTGTACTTACATGAAAGTTCTACGCTCTTTCTCATTTTTAGCACATTTTCAAAAATATTTGTAAAAATGTGCCTATATGTGCTTCACTCTGTCCGTCAAACTTTTACACCGTTTGAAAGAGAGTGGAGAAATTTTAACCATGGGTAGGTATTGCAAAAAAAATAATTTGGAAGAAGAATTGTTTTCTGCAGCCCCACCCGTTACGGTGCTACAGCCCACAAAAGTTTGGAAAGGTCCTATATTCAATTTGTTATAACAAGAGTTCTGTCAATTGTATTTTCAATCTCAAAACGGCAAAAGATAGCTGGTTTTATAAACTTTATAAATTTTTAAAAGACAAATGTTTAGGGTTGCCATACGGTACTAAAATTTACCATTATGCAAAACTCAATTTTTGCAAAATTTTTGGCCATGTTTAGGAGTTATAAGGGCTCGAAAATTGAAATTTTCCTAATTTAAACACCTGTAACTTGAATACCTGTTTAAATATTTTTTCCTTAATGTGCAAAATTTAAAGGTCCAATATTATATTTTAACATATGTTAAAAGATTTTCTTTCATTTAAAAGCGGTTCTTTAAATTGAAGAAAGTGCCTCTCAGTTCTTACCATTTTTGCTTAAATAGTAAAATTCGAAGTAAAATTCCAAATTTTTGTGGAATTCACAATTTAATTTCTAGAACCTAAAAAAATTTGTGAGAAGGGGAGTAATGAGGAAATTAAAAATTATTACTGTTTTTATTAATAAGGAGTAACTAAGTCACCTATAAATTTCCTAAATTAAACGTTAATATTGAAGCTTCAACATTATATTTCCATAAAATACTTCGTATTCTATGGTGTAGTGGTTAGGACATGGGACTAGTAGTAAAAACGTTTCGGTTCGATTCCTGGCTGCGGTAAAATTTATTTTTATTTTTTTAAATTCATCTTAAAACTCTCATTTATAAATTATTTATTTTTTTTTAATACATTTTTAAAAAAAATCAAAACAGTTATTGAAAACAAACAATTGATACCATAGCAACTATAATAATTTAAAAAAAAAATAGATAAAATCAAACAACACAAAAAGTTAGACGTTACAAAACCGTTATTTAATAATTGTTTTCGACAGCAAATGTTTTGACGTTCATTGCCTTATAAGAAGGACAAAAAAATTCGCTTAAATTTTTTTGGCGTACTTTTGTATCGGAAATTATCCAAACATGTATACTGTATGTAGACTTACAATATAATAATTAAATTTAGTTGCCAAAAAATATTATCGTAACTACGACTTACAAAAGCAAAAAATTCATATCTTATCGTAAATCGACTTATTACATGAACATTTACAGAAGATCGAGTCATTATTATTGTATATTTACTTACGACTACGTGATTTGTATTTTGTCCGTTCAATTGTATTGTAGGTTGATTTACAATGCATAAGAATGGAGTTTTTGAAAAACTAAGTAATATTGTATGTTTTCTTTTTCTTATAACTTTTGAGGGTGTTGTCGTAAAACTATGAAATTTTGTCTTCGTAATTATCAATATTATTTTGTAATTATCTTTCAAATGGTCATATTATTCTAGTATATCGTAAGTCAAGTTACGATACACAAGAATGGGATGTGCGATATATAGTGCTTTATTTAATCTTGCTGATTGAAATTTGTAATAATACAAAATAACACATTTCTATATGTTAATTTGCTTTAAGATATGATAATCTAATATAATCTAATATATATAAATAAAATAAGTATTTACAAATAATTTATATTTTACATTATTATAACTGAATTTAAAACAAAATATTTCAACAAAAACTTTATGTTAATACTATTTTAATATATTTCATTCTGATTTGAAAGAAAAATAACAAAAAAAAAATATAAAACTTTTACGTGAATTTCTAATTTTAGTATAAAACATATTTTGATTAAAATTAAGCTCACTGTTTAAACACTAAGATATATAAACAATTCTACTTTAATTAAATTTTAAATTAAAAAAAAAAAAATTTCTTTTAACATTTTAAACAAATTAATTTAACATTGAAAATCAAAACTAATACTAAATTTACAGACACTTATTTGAATCGAAATAAAACAAACAATAAATGACAATAATTTATGTAAACCGACGAAGCAAAATATTTTCGATGAACAATATTTTAAAAACAAAACTTATGGTCATATACTGATAATCTATATCAAAACGAATTAAATTTAAAAAAATAAATAAGTTTTAACAAGGTACCTGAAAATTAAAAAAAAAAAGCATATTTACATTTGTAAAATAATATATTCCAACAAATTCCAAACATCTTGAATAGTATGCTGATATATTTCATTGGAACGATATAGAAAGCTTTGTTTTCTGTAAATGCTCATTAATTGGAGCTTCAAAAAATTTTGTCGATTACGATGCCAAGCCGCTGAATTATTACAATTTAAAGAACGCGTTAATTCCGGAATTTCAGCTTAAAATAAGTAGTGCTGATGTCCATAACCAACTAAAAGTAAGAAAGAAAAGGTCCCGTAGCCTATTCAAATGAAAATTGTAACGACAGAGGACCTACCGATATTCAGACTACCAAGAAGGTTTTCCCCCAAAAGTAGAAACGATTATAGCAAATCAAGTTCACAAATGGTTACAGAAAAATTTCATCCGCGAAAGTAGCTCGGATTATGCTAGCCAGGTGGTTTTAGTTAAAAAGAAAGACGGAAGCCATCGCTTTAGTGTCGACTATAGAAACATAAATAAAAAGATTCATAAAGATAGATATCCTCTTCGCAACATTTTGCAACACTCGATTTAGAGAATGGATTTTTTAAGGTTGAAAATAGTCGCAAGTTCACTGCATTTGTTGTCAGCAACGGTCAATATGAATTTATAAGACTCCCATTTGGATTATGTAACTCGCCGTCTGTATTTCAGAAATACATTAACTATATTTTAAGAAATTTAATTAATGAAGGTAAAGTGATTATCTACTTGGACGACATCGTAATTCCATCGGAAACTATAGAAGAAGGATTAAATCGATTCCGAAGAAGTTTTGGAGGTGTCATCCGAAAACGGCTTGCGAATAAAATGGAAAAAATGCCAGATTTTGCAGAAGTAAATTGAATACCTTGATTACTACATCACAAATGGCTGTATTTCTCCATCACCGACCAAAACAAAGGCCATTATAAATTTTCCGATCCCTTCGAGTGTGAAAGAACTGCAAAGTTTCTTAGGTTGAGCAAGCTACTTCAGAAGATGTATTGAAAATTTCGCAATTAAAGCAAAACCACTAAGCGATTTACTTAAAAAGGGCAATAATTTTCAAATCAAAGAAGAACAACTTTCAGCCGTGAAGGAAATAAATGAAGCGCTTGCGCAAAAACCAGTACTAAAAATTTTTGAATATGAGGTCGAAACCGAACTACACACAGATGCTTCGAAGGATGGTTATGGAGCAATATTAATGCAAAAAAGTAGAGATGATAATCAGTTCCATCCTGTTCATTTGTTGAGTAAGAAAACTTCAGATGCAGAGAAACGATATAGTAGTTACGAGGTAGAAGTGTTAGTAATCGTCGAAGCGGTAAAACAATTCAGAATATATTTACTTGGGCAACACTTCAAACTTGTAACGGATTGCAAAGCTGTCGAATGTACACTAAAAAAAAGGACTTAGTCACTAGTGTTGCCAAATGGGCTTTGCTTATGGAAGAATTTTAATACACCGTTGAACATAGAGCGGGTAGCCAGATGAAGCACGTCGATGCTCTTAGTCGAAATCCTATCGGCATGTGTGTACATGAGAGCACATACGCCTTTCTGAATAGGTTAAGTAAAACCCAAAAAAAAGATGACAGATTGTGCGCTATAATTGATACACTTTTTTTATTTTTTTTTTTATTCCTTTTCCACTCCTTTAAGGAGTATAGGGCATTCACCAAGTTTATTTTAAACTTGGCTTCAGTTTCTTTTTAATCATAATATTCACTAAGCCGTTGATTACTCGGCTGTAGCTATTGTATAAGGTTATGTAATATGAATGCGCAAATGTTAACTTTGTGCGCCATCTATTATCTTACACAAGAATTATTTATATATTTTTATTAAATCTTATTTACGATATAAACTATTACGATATAATTATATAATTTTACGATATTTTTTTATTAGATATGATCTGACCGGGGTTTGAACCCGAGACCTTCCGCATGAAGGGCGGCGTCTTTACCACTACGCCATTGGTCAGATATAATTGATACACTAAAACACAATAAATATAAAGATTATGTCATTTATAATAATATTCTTTGTAAAAATCTTAATAATAAACTATTGTTCGTAGTTCCAGATTCCAGTGCTTTTTAGCAGAAATAAAAACTGCTTAAAGCGAAGGCCATCTACAACCAATTCCTAAAAGAAACCAACACACACTTCATATAAACCATTTAGGCCCAATGTAAACAACCAAAAAGAATTAAAAATACATTTTTGCCATGATTGACAGCTTCACCAAAATCTGCTGGCTTTTCCCAACAAAAACACTAAACACAGAAGAACTCATTTAGAAAATAGAAAATGTCGCAGAAACATTTGGATACCCTAAAAAGTTAGTAGCCGATCATGGAGGTGCATTCACATCTAATAGATTCCGTGAATACTGAGCAATACAGACCACACCATTTCATTTGCTCGTAGGAATAAAGATACGAACTAAACTAGACGTAACAATAATAGAACTAATTGAAGATGAATTGAGAAAGCACTTTTACAGTCACAGGAAAGTAATAAGAGAACAAGCAAAGAAGGATATAATTGGTATTCAAGCCGAAAACAAAAAATACTATTTATTTTACGTCATAAACTAATTAAAATTTAAATCTTATGTTCTTATCAACAATGCTAAGATATTTTAAAGTTATCAATCTTCTATTTATATTCATTTTTAAAAATATTTTTATATATATATAGGTTAGTAATATTAGTTTTCACCAATACAACTATGTTGTTTCACTCATTTACTATGATGGTTGCAAGACCATCCTGTTGAGGTAAAACAACTTTTATTCATAATTTAATTAAATATAAAAAAGAAAATATAAAATCAGAAATTATTAAAATATTTTGGTGTAATCCAGACAAAAATGCTGTTCCACAATGTATGAAAAATGTTGAATATAGTACAACACTATACCAGATTTCAATGATAATCAAGAACCTTTGTTGATTGTAATCGTTAAATTCTCATGACAAGTTTGTGTGTGATTTATTTACTAGAGGTTCACATCATAGGAATTTGTCTGTAATATTTGTAACTCAAAATATATTTCGATAATTTTCAAGATTTCATATTTCACTTAACTGTAAATATCTAGTACTTTTTAAAAATCAAAGAGATAAATAACAGATATTACCTTTAGCTCTTTAGATTTATCCAAATCAAATCAAAGTATTTGAAAAAGTATATAATGAAGTGAAGTCAGGTATATATTAATAGATCATTAAATTAATGGTATATTTCGATTAAGAAGTGATATATTTGGAAAAACTTTCTGCTTTTGTATAAGAGATCAATTAGAAAAATTTGGAGGAGAATATGAAACGTTTGAAAACCAATCGACACATATTGCATCTATTAAAAAGTTCTAAACCTAGATTTCAAAAAGTAATAATAAAACATTGTAATGCCGAAGTAATAAAAACTTTTTGTGAAATTGCTTTAAATATTTTAAAAGGTAATTGTAATCTGAGTAAAAAAGCAACAACTCAATTACGAAAGTATAAAAAGAAATTGAGATCACTCATTTGCTGTAAAAAATATGTAAAAGCAAAACCATTATTTAACGATTAGGTAATGGTTAGGTAAAACTCCACCTACACTTCTTGATGCACTACTTTCAGGAATAATAGAGAATTTTATAAATTAAATAATACAATATTTAAGAAAATGATTATACTAAAATCAGAGGTTTATGAGAAAATGAAACAAAATGTAGACGTAAAAGTGAATGAGTTGGATAAAGCTATGAATAAAATTTTGTTAAATAAACACCTGGAAGATACACAAAAATGGTATTTATATCGTCAAAATCTATTTAAAGTAAGAAAAAAAAAATAGAGTTCTTCCTCCAAATAAAGAAGAATAGGCAAAAATTATAGAACAAAAGGAATTCAAACTCGTGCAAAACCTACGTATTTAGATGTAGAAACTCAATCAAATGTACCTGTATATAAGGATGCTGCAATACAAGCCTTTCCTCAAGAAGATGTATATGAAAAAAAGTTGAAAAAGTATTCGATGACGAAATGAAAGAAGAAGTTTTTAAAAAAGCATTGTCTGCTGCTTCAGCTGAAGAACGTATAAGAAAAAGAAAGCCTATTAGAAATAAAACTGTACAATTTTTTGAAAATGATACAGGAGACATAATATCAGTTCCTTTAGATAGCCCACACCCACCAACGAAGAAAGAAAACTCTATAAATAGCAAAGACTTAAATAGTCCTGAATGACGTGTTTTACGGTCAGCAGTAGGTAATACACAAACAGAACTAAATTTTCCAATATGAAAAAATAAATCAACAAGCTCATGGACAACATACAAGTAAATGACGAATTTTATGCACCTTACTAAGCGATTCATCCATGAATTATTACCCTGAAAATAAATTGTCCTCTTTTACAAATAAAATGGATAAATACATAATTGATTTACATATGAAAGTCCATATTTCTGAAATATCATATATACTCGTATAATACACAAGTGTTGGCAAACCTTGCCAGCGTGTTAAAAATATTGCACCTCAAAATTATTATAAATATACTTCACATTCATATACTTCATAATTAATGGTAGCAATATTTATACCTTTAAATTTATTACATAACGTAGATGCATAACAATGGACCCATACACGATGGACCTGTTTTGTTGTTATGCATCCCTTACACGAAGTCTTCAACTTGGTACGCGTACTTGCGAAGTTGAATAGGTTGCATTACACCGAAATTTTTATTTTTTATTTTGCCTTAACACAAAATTTTAGAAAAAGAAGAATATAAAATTCAATATTGTAAATGTACATACCTACACATCCATAACAAAATACAAACCGAATTTTTAAGAGATAGTGGCAAACAGATAAGAGAACCAAAACGTTTATTTTGGATTATGGGTGTAGTATAGAATAGTTCCACGGGCTATTAATGTCTTTTTTTTTGTGTAAGACAAAATTTTTATTTAAATTTGTTCACATTTGGTACGATTGTAGTATACCACAATAAAAACATATCATCATATAATTTATTAGTAATTTTATAAAACGTCAAATTTTGAAACTGGTCTATACACAAACTTAACAGTTGCGAATTAAAAATAATTTTTTTTCTATTTTTTAACTAAAATAAAGTTAACAATTGCTTTGATTGTTTGAATTTTTGAAATACAAATAGTTCCAAATGTTGACGTTTTATAAAATTACAAATCAATTCTATGATATGTTTTCGTTGTGTAAGACTAATAACGGGCTATCAATGTTTTTTTTGTGTAAAACAAAAGTACAATTTTATTTAAATTTACTCACATTTGGTACAATTTTAGTCTTCCACAATAAAAACATATCATCATATTTCTTTTATAAATGGTCAAATTTAGGAACTGATCTATATACATAAACTTGACGAATTAATTGATCTATATACAAAAAGTTGCGAATTAAAAATTATTTTTTTTCTATTTTTTAACTGAAATAAAGTCAACAATTGCTTTGATTGTTTGAATGTTTTGAAATACAAATAAAGCATTACCAAATTTTGACGTTTTATAAAATTATAAATCATGATATTATGTTTTCGTTGTGAAAGCCTAATAACGGGCTATTAATTTTTTTTTTTGTGTAAAACAAAAGTACAATTTTATTTAAATTTAGTTACATTTGGTACGATTTTAGTCTTATACAATAAAAGCATGCAGTATAATTGATTTGTTGTTTTTGAAATTTGGAATTGCTCTACATATCTACTAAAACTTGACAGTGAGAATTAGAAATGATTTTTTTTTATTTTTTAACTGAAATAAAGTTAACAAATGCTTTGTTTGACAGAATGTTTTAAAATTCATACATACAAATAGAGCAGATTCAAATTTTTAAGTTTTATAAAATGACAAATCATTTATAATATAATTTCGTTGTGTAGGACTAAAATCGAACCAAATCTAATGTCGTTTGCGATTGACAAAAATAGTAAATCTAGACAACTAAAGAAACAGTCAGTCGGTGCAACCGACTTAGAAGTACCATACACCTATTTGGTTCAAATTTAATGAGATATCCATAAGTCATTTTAACACCATAAAAGCTATTATTAATTTGATCGTAAGACATAGCTAACCAAATTAACTTTATAATACTAAAAACATATTACACTATCTATTAAAAAATATTACAAATTCTTACTAATTTATCTATTTAAAAATATTAAAAAACAAAAAAACTTCAAATAAACGAAAATATATTTATTCCAATTCAATTACAAAATGAAAAAATTCTAATTATTAAATTTTGTGATAAAAAGATAATCAAAGCATAATATATTTAATAATCCAAATTTTTCAAAATTGCAATTATTTTAAATGGTTAGTTTATATGCCTAATAGAAAAGCTTATAAACGCAAAATATGCAATAAATGTATTTCTAAAATACAATTACAAACTTAGACCTTTTCATATAATTCATTTAAATATAAATATAAATTTTACATAAATGCAGCAAGTACCTTTGAACATAGCTGAACCACTATAATTAAGTCTGAATTTCGGGGACACATAGGAAATAGGAAATATATTCTTCGGCTTCGAAATTATACTCGTTCGGCCTTAAATTAATCAAAAGTTTCTAGAATCCGAACTCATTCACCAAACTTGACCAGAACCAATTCCCATGGTACTTTCATTACTAGTAACCTAGAGTTTAAATTTCATCAAAATAGCGGCATTATTTTTTGAGTTATGGTGTTCTTAGGACATACGTTTGTTAGCCCTTGAACTTTTCAAGGGTTCCAGAACCCAAACCATGGTACGATTTCGCCTATATTCAGTCCTCGTCGTACTTTCAATACTAGGTAACCCTTGTACACAATTTGAACGTTCTATCTTAATTTTAAGTTACTATTTTTAGTAATTTCGATTATAAGATTTTAAAACTTGTGAGGTCTAAGAGGGGTACTGAACCACCACTCCAATTGATCCAAAATTAGGGGGACACGCAAGAGATAGTAAAGAACACCCTTGTGCCCAATTTGAAGCTTCTAAATTTTTTTTAAGTTGCTATCTTTATTAATTTTAAAGATATACTTTAAGGTCTTCGGAAATGTGTAGCTGGTCCCCGACCCACTACTCCAATGAGGCCCAAATTTCCAAGACACTTAGGAAATAGGAGGGGACACCTTGATACGAAATTTGGAGGTTCTATCTTCATTTGTTTCGGAATTATGCTCGTTGGCCTAAATTCGATCAAAAAGTTCTAGGTTTAGAACCCAATGTCCAATCCCGAACTTACGCAATCCCCAAAGTAGTTTCATTACAGGTAACCTACAGCACAAATTTGATGAAGATAGCGTCTTTAGTTGTTGAGTTATCGTGATTTTGTATATATATCCGTTAGCCCGTCGATCGATTAAAAGGTCTAGAATCCGAACCCATGGGCCGATTTCGCCCACATGCAATCCCCGCCGTACTTTCAGTTCTAGTAACCTACAGTTGAAATTTCACCAAGATAGCTCCATTATATTTCGAGTTATCGTGCCTACGGACGGACAAGTAAATGACGAATTTTATGCACCTTACTAAGCGATTCATCCATGAATTATTACCCTGAAAATAAATTGTCCTCTTTTACAAATAAAATGGATAAATACATAATTGATTTACATATGAAAGTCCATATTTCTGAAATATCATATATACTCGTATAATACACAAGTGTTGGCAAACCTTGCCAGCGTGTTAAAAATATTGCACCTCAAAATTATTATAAATATACTTCACATTCATATACTTCATAATTAATGGTAGCAATATTTATACCTTTAAATTTATTACATAACGTAGATGCATAACAATGGACCCATACACGATGGACCTGTTTTGTTGTTATGCATCCCTTACACGAAGTCTTCAACTTGGTACGCGTACTTGCGAAGTTGAATAGGTTGCATTACACCGAAATTTTTATTTTTTATTTTGCCTTAACACAAAATTTTAGAAAAAGAAGAATATAAAATTCAATATTGTAAATGTACATACCTACACATCCATAACAAAATACAAACCGATTTTTTAAGAGATAGTGGCAAACAGATAAGAGAACCAAAACGTTTATTTTGGATTATGGGTGTAGTATAGAATAGTTCCACGGGCTATTAATGTCTTTTTTTTTGTGTAAGACAAAATTTTTATTTAAATTTGTTCACATTTGGTACGATTGTAGTATACCACAATAAAAACATATCATCATATAATTTATTAGTAATTTTATAAAACGTCAAATTTTGAAACTGGTCTATACACAAACTTAACAGTTGCGAATTAAAAATAATTTTTTTTCTATTTTTTAACTAAAATAAAGTTAACAATTGCTTTGATTGTTTGAATTTTTGAAATACAAATAGTTCCAAATGTTGACGTTTTATAAAATTACAAATCAATTCTATGATATGTTTTCGTTGTGTAAGACTAATAACGAACTATCAATGTTTTTTTTGTGTAAAACAAAAGTACAATTTTATTTAAATTTACTCACATTTGGTACAATTTTAGTCTTCCACAATAAAAACATATCATCATATTTCTTTTATAAATGGTCAAATTTAGGAACTGATCTATATACATAAACTTGACGAATTAATTGATCTATATACAAAAAGTTGCGAATTAACAATTATTTTTTTTCTATTTTTTAACTGAAATAAAGTCAACAATTGCTTTGATTGTTTGAATGTTTTGAAATACAAATAAAGCATTACCAAATTTTGACGTTTTATAAAATTATAAATCATGATATTATGTTTTCGTTGTGAAAGCCTAATAACGGGCTATTAATTTTTTTTTTTGTGTAAAACAAAAGTACAATTTTATTTAAATTTAGTTACATTTGGTACGATTTTAGTCTTATACAATAAAAGCATGCAATATAATTGATTTGTTGTTTTTGAAATTTGGAATTGCTCTACATATCTACTAAAACTTGACAGTGAAAATTAGAAATGATTTTTTTTTATTTTTTAACTGAAATAAAGTTAACAAATGCTTTGTTTGACAGAATGTTTTAAAATTCATACATACAAATAGAGCAGATTCAAATTTTTAAGTTTTATAAAATGACAAATCATTTATAATATAATTTCGTTGTGTAGGACTAAAATCGAACCAAATCTAATGTCGTTTGCGATTGACAAAAATAGTAAATCTAGACAACTAAAGAAACAGTCAGTCGGTGCAACCGACTTAGAAGTACCATACACCTATTTGGTTCAAATTTAATGAGATATCCATAAGTCATTTTAACACCATAAAAGCTATTATTAATTTGATCGTAAGACATAGCTAACCAAATTAACTTTATAATACTTAAAACATATTACACTATCTATTAAAAAATATTACAAATTCTTACTAATTTATCTATTTAAAAATATTAAAAAACAAAAAAACTTCAAATAAACGAAAATATATTTATTCCAATTCAATTACAAATGAAAAAATTCTAATTATTAAATTTTGTGATAAAAAGATAATCAAAGCATAATATATTTAATAATCCAACTTTTTCAAAATTGCAATTATTTTAAATGGTTAGTTTATATGCCTAATAGAAAAGCTTATAAACGCAAAATATGCAATAAATGTATTTCTAAAATACAATTACAAACTTAGACCTTTTCATATAATTCATTTAAATATAAATATAAATTTTACATAAATGCAGGAAGTACCTTTGAACATAGCTGAACCACTATAATTAAGTCTAAATTTCGGGGACACTTAGGAAATAGGAAATATATTCTTCGGCTTCGAAATTATACTCGTTCGGCCTTAAATTAATCAAAAGTTTCTAGAATCCGAACTCATTCACCAAACTTGACCAGAACCAATTCCCATGGTACTTTCATTACTAGTAACCTAGAGTTTAAATTTCATCAAAATAGCGGCATTATTTTTTGAGTTATGGTGTTCTTAGGACATATGTTTGTTAGCCCTTGAACTTTTCAAGGGTTCCAGAACCCAAACCATGGTACGATTTCGCCTATATTCAGTCCTCGTCGTACTTTCAATACTAGGTAACCCTTGTACACAATTGAAACGTTCTATCTTAATTTTTAATTACTATTTTTAATAATTTCGATTATAAGCTTTTAAAACTTGGGAGGTCTAAGAGGGGTACTGAACCACCACTCCAATTGATCCTAAATTAGGGGGAAACGCAAGAGATGGTAAAGAACACCCTTGTGCCCATTTTGAAGCATCTAAATTTTTTTTAAGTTGCTATCTTTATTAATTTTAAAGATATACTTTAAGGTCTTCGGAAATGTGTAGCTGGTCCCCGACCCACTACTCCAATGAGGCCCAAATTTCCAAGACACTTAGGAAATAGGAGGGGACACCTTGATACCACATTTGGAGGTTCTATCTTCAATTCACTCTTTATATGCTTGGGGTGAGCATCAAGGAGATTTTTGCTAATTTTGATAATAATTTTTATACATTTACGTTGTAGTATTTTTGTTTTTATTTACAAAATACAAAAGGTTATAAAAATAATATATAAAAACCATAAAATCTGATTTGAAGCTGTTTTATCGATGTTCAGATTATAATTTTATAATAATTGAAGAATTCACATTCTGAATAATTTGCATTTGACATGAATTGTGGTAGCTGTGAGAAAAAAATTGAGAGAGGAGATGCTGAGAAGATTGCTTGTAGCGATTGCAACAACACTCATCACCTAATATGTGTTAATTTGAAAAAAGAAGATCTCATATTTTACAAATCTAGTGGTAATGTATTTCGATGCAGCAAATGTGCGGTTCTGAGGCGTAAGTCATTACAGCTGGGAGCTGCAAGCATTGACATTCTATCTACCTCATCATCACATGTAGTTTCGTCAAAGCAACAGAGCGACAAAAATGTGACTGCAATTGAAACTGCATTACCAGCATCTAATTCAACATCTGTCACACTGCAACTTTTATATGAAGAAATTATGTCATTAAAAAACATAAACAATGAATTTCTTAACACAATAAAAAATTTAAAGGAAGAAAATACCGAGAAAGGTTTTTTAGCTTCTCAGGGGCTACATTCGGCTATTCAGGAGCCTACTAGACTTATGTCTGGTAAATGTCTAGACCATATTTTTTTTAGAGTTTCTAATTATGCTCAGGATTGTTTTGAAAGTGGTTGTTTTGATTTTAAAATTAGTGATCATTGTATGACTGGTTTGCTCATTAAGAAATTGAAAAAAAAAATTAAAAATAAAAATGAAAATTTGAATCATAAAATAATTATAGATTATGTTAAGTTAAATGTTAGTTTAAGGTATGAACTTTGGTTTGAATGTTTTAGTGAAATTAATCCTTCGTTAGCGTATGACAACTTTATTCGTATTCTAAAAAAGCATATAGTTATGTTCAATTAAAACGTTCTCTTGAATGGTTTTTAAAAGACTATTTATTAATATTCAATTTTATAATTACTGTACTTAAAACTTAAAAGTTAACTGTACACAAAATGCATAATAAGCATTCTGTGATATTTATTATACAACAACAATCATTAAGCATTCTGTGATATTTATTATACAACAACAATCATTAAGCATTCTGTGATATTTATTATACAACAACACAATAAAGTTATTTGCGTTTAACTTATGTGTTGAAATGCTGCGTTAGCATGATTGAATTATTTAAAAGATTAAAGTTAAGCTAATTTCGTGAGAAAGGAAATTAGCTTGTATAATTTAAATGGAAAGAAAGAATTTATAATTTGTAGTGTAGGAGGTTAAAGTTATATTCCGTATATAACTCCTCCACACCTAGATTTTTCCGTCCCGGAAAAATTATTAAGTGTTGCGTTCTCTATCATAGGTGTATCGCAAACTTTTTGTGCAATAGTATTGACTTTATTTTTTTCACGATATTTTAAAAGTATTATAAGCATTATAATGATAAGCATTATTACAAATGTCACAGAGCTTAGCGAGTATTGAAATATTTTGTTCTTAAAATCTATGTATGTAATAGTTTTTCTATTTTCTATATTTTCTAAATTTACATTTTCCAGAGTTAAATTATTTATTATTTTATTTATTTTTAGGTTCAACATTGGTAACATAATTTTGTTTTGATACATTTTAATTTTATTTATAAATATTACATCATTAATTGTTACATCACAATTTATAAATTTTATTAAATTATGTTTTTCAATTATAACATCTTCTTTTTGACAATTTTGTGATAATTTACTTTGTTCAATGTTTTTTGTGATTAACAAGCCCGAATCTATTTCTTCAATAGACGGTTTATTGTTAATTTTAAAGTTACATGTATTGTTTTTATTAAATAAATTTGAAATACAGTTATTTTTATGTGATTTTAATTCTTTTTTTTCAACAATTTGCTTTTCAAATGTAAATATTATTTTTTTTTCAGATACTATAATATTTTCATTACTTATATCTAGTTCTTGTTTTACTTGATTTGGAAATGGAATTACAATAGCACTAAAATATTTTTCAACAGTGAATTTTGGAATTAGAATTGCTAAAATAATTTTTCTTTCTTTTAACATTACGCTACTTTTAATAAACGGAAAAGTTTCCGTTGTTATATTGAAATCTTGGATTTCGTTAGGCGAAAGAATGTCATGTGCTAGTACGTTTAGTTTACTAAGCAATATTATGTCTTTGATTCCGTCGATTTCTTTGTTCATATGTGCTATGTTTACGTATATTTGTAATACGTATTTTGAATCGTCTTGTATCATTTTGTTTGTTTCAGTAATGATTCTAGATAAATATTTTTGAATCTGTTGTTGTTGATTATTAATATGCGTTTTTATGTTATTTATTGAGGTTATTAATTTTTGGTTTATGATTATTTGTTTGTTAGATTGTTCTGTTAATTGTTGTGTATTTTGTTTTAAGTTATCCATGTAGTCAGAAATCTGTTTTGCGTCTTCTGCGTCCATTGTACCAGCGATAAATTTTAATCCCGAGCCTAATACATTTAGCAGGCCCCTTTTATTTCTATGGATGGGGGGAATAATGGTTTCAAAATTTTGTTTCAAATGCTCTAATTCTTTAACAAGTAGTAAAGAGTTAGGATTTGTTTCTCGTAAATTTAACGAATCAATATTTGTTTCAATCGTATTAATTAGATTTTGGTATTGATCTAGGTCTACAATGTGTAGTATTTTCGAATAGCTGTCTACGAGTTGTATTTCGTTTAGTTTTAAGATTGTATAACCGTTGTCTCCGAATAACGGTGTGACTTCTATTTCTTGTGCACGATTTACTTCTAGGTTCAGCAGCATAATTAGTTTAATTATGGCTAAGATTTTAGACTCCATTCCTAAAAAGAGTAAGCGTTTGGTAATTATATTTTCGTTTTAATTGGGATTTGTAAAATTTTGTATTTCTTTTTGTATTTTTGTCAATTATGTAGTCATTAATTTTTTCATAATTTGTTAGTTTCTTATATTTTGGAGTGCATTTTGCTATGTTTCTATTTTTTACAATATTTTCACTTAAATTAGGAGTGTGTTGCCTAGCTTTATTAACTTTTTCATTATGGGTTAATTTTTGAATTAAAATTTTATTTTTTAGTTTTTCTATATCGGTTTTGTCTAAATTTTTTGTTAAAAAATCGATAGGTTTTAATTTTGTTGTTGAGTGTATAGAATTATTATAGTAATTTATTATTTTAAAAAGATTGTTGTCTAAAGTATCGTTAGTGCGTTCGACATTCATGATTCTCAAGTGTTCGTTCAAAGTTCCATGTAGTCTTTCTATGTCACTATTGCCAGTTTTTAAAGCGGCAGTTGTTTGGTGGAATTCGATACCGTTTTCTTTCAAAAACTCTTCAACGGCATTGTGGATAATGCATCTATCTCCGTCTGATACTAACTTTTTCATTTTACCTAAGTATCTTATTCTTTCTTTAATGCCTTCTAAAACGCTAATCCAATTTCTATCATTTAATTTATGCAATGTAGCATATTTAGAGAATTTGTCAATAGTTGTTAGGTACATTTGGTTTCTTTCTGGAAACCAAATATCCATATGCACTATGTCGTTAAATTGAGCTGGCATAGGGCTCAATTTGAAATGAATTTTTGCAGGATGTCTATCGTGCTTAGCAAGACTGCAAGTTTCACAATTATTTATGAATTTAGTTATTTCTTTGCGAAGATTTGGATAAAAATATTTTTGTGTCAGTTCTAAGAAGACTTCGTTAATACCTCTATGGTTATTTTTTAAGTGCTCATTTTTGATAATTGTAATTAATTCATTTTTGTCTAAAACGTTTATAAGATTTCGAGATGTTTTTAAAATTCTCAAATTTTTATTTGTAGCAAAGTTTCTAGAATAAAGCTCTTGAAATTTTAGGAATAATTTTGTATTTTCACAGTAAACACAGATCAGACCTTTGTCTGGTAGAATTCTTTGCATTAGCTGTAATAAATTGCTATTTTGTGCTATATGCACTGTATTTTGTATTTTTTTATGCACGATTTTTAAAGAAACTTTTTCTTTATTTCCTTCTTTTAGGAATATTTGGTTTTTAAATAGATTTATAGGTTTTTCCGTGATATATATAAGATCACTAGAATCTTCTTGAGCGCTATGAATCGTGGCGCCAGTTGATATAACATCTTCGTTATTACAATTTAGCCCATAATTCAAACTGTTTATCTCATTAGAAGGTTGGTTTAAATTTTCGTTTAAAAGAGGTTGTATTACTTCATCGTAATTTGTTTCCTCTTGATTTTCGTTTATTTCGTTGTTATATTGTTCGTAATTTTTTTCAACATTAATGCGGGACAAACCGTCCGCTACAACATTTTGTTTACCCTTAAGATACTCTATATCAAAGGTAAACTCATTTAGTTTGATTTTCCACCTCTGAAGCTTACAATTTGGTTCTTTCAAATTGTTGAGCCAGATAAGTGGTCTATGGTCCGTTTTGATAGTAAATTTCCTACCATATAAGTAGGGTCGGAATTGCTTAGTAGCCCAAACAATAGCAAGTAGTTCCTTTTCTATTGTTGAGTAATTTTTCTCGTGCTTATTTAAAGTACGCGAAATAAATGAAATTGGATGATTATTTTGACTTAACACGGCACCTAGTGCAAAGTCAGATGCATCCGTTGTTAAAAGAAAATTTTTACTAAAGTCAGGATATTTTAGAATGGGATCTGATGTGATCAAACGTTTTAATGTTTCAAAACCTTTAGAATATTCTTTATCCTTTAAATTAATTTTTGCTCCCTTTTTTAAATACTTTGTTAATGGATACGCTACTTTAGCATAATCACGTATAAATTTTCTGTAATAGCCTGTGATGCCGAGAAAACTCTTTATTTCCCTTTGCGTCGTAGGCAATGAAATTTTTAAAATTGAATCTATTTTTTTTGGGTTGGGTTTAACACCTTCTTTCGTTACGATGTGTCCCAAAAATTCGGTTTCCCGATTTAAAAATGAACATTTGTCTAACTGTATTTTTAGATTTTCCTTCGATAAGGTTTGAAATATTTTTTGCAAAGAGTCTAAATGTTCTTGCAAAGATGAAGAGAAAATAAGGATATCATCCATATAAACTATACAAATTTTGTTTATGTATTTTTCCAACACTTGATTCATTAGTCTTTGGAATGTGGAGGGTGCATTCTTTAACCCGAATGGCATCCTCATAAATTCATAATGTCCCGTAGATGTTGAAAACGCGGTTTTCTTTCTGTCTTTCGGGTCCACTTCTATCTGGTGGAACCCTTTGGCAAGGTCTAAGGTGGTAAAATAATTTGCTTTTCCTAATTTATCAAAAATGTCTTCCAAATTAGGTATTGGGAATTTGTCATCGACGGTTATATTGTTTAATTTTCTATAGTCGATAACAATTCTCCATTTTTGCTTTCCACTGTTGTCAAGTTTTTTAGGGACAACCCAAATTGGGGAATTGTATGGGGAATTTGAGTGTTGAATGATGTTATCTTTCAACATCTCATCTATTTGTCTGTTGACTTCGTCCTTATGAATTTCTGGGTATCTGTATAGTTTGGTATATATAGGTATTTCGTTTTGAGTATTTATTGAGTGCTTAATTTTGTTAGTAAATGAAAGATTGTCGTTTTCTTTATAGAAAACATTTTTATTATTCAGTATAATTTTCCTTAATGAATTTTGCTCTTCTTTATTTAAATGTGATATATTTATGTGGTCAAGAACGTTAAAATTATTAACTTCGTTTGAAAATAGTTCAATAGGATTATCTTGGAAACTTTTGGCAAGATAATTTTCCTCATCTCTTGTTAAAAAGAAAGGAAGAATCGCGTTGTTAGTTTTTATAGTTCGATTTTTATAGTCGATAATAGCATTTAGAGGATCAAGAATATTGTTTCCGATTAAACCGTCAAAAATTTTGTGAAAATCTATTTCTAGAAATTCAACTGAAAAGTTTTCTTTAAAGATTTCAAAAAGTGGAAACTTATATTTGGTATTTGTTTGTACTTTGTGTTTTAAAGTTTTAAGTTCTTGGACATTAGAATTAATTTTATATTTAGGATGACACAAATTTGGATTTATTATGCTGAATTCAGCACCTGTGTCAATAATAAATCTCAATATTTTTAAAGGAGTATTGATAATAATATAGGGCATTTGTTTTAGTCAGGCGATCGGCCAACTTTGGTTAGATGCGATGTCCATTGCATCCGAATTATTTGTATTTCTAGATATTTTAGACTGATTTGTTCTGTTATCATTGTGAAAATTTTTGTTATTTGGAGTATTATATTTATTAAAATAACTAGAGTTTTGATAATTTTTTTTGTTAAAATTTGAATTTGTTTGGCCTGAGTATGCTTGATGTGGATTACTTTTATTAGAATTATTTGGGTTTTTATAATTTATTTTATTTGTATTTAGGTATGCCTGATTTGAATTTGAATAGTTTGGTTTTGATGTGAAATTTTTTTGATTATAATATTTTTTGTTGAAATTATTATTATAATTTAAATTTGGTTTGAAGTTCTCCGCACGAAGGTTTTGATAATTACCTTCTTTTATTATTTCGTATGCCTCGTCTAAGGTCTTAGGTCTCCTACTGTATATAATACTACGTGCAGGTTCAGGTAAATTAGTTTCAAATATTTTTAAAGCTATTCTTTTATTGCTTTCTACATTTTCACTGTTTAAATTTTTATTTAAGAGATAATAGTTGTTTAATCTACAGAGGTAATTATTAATTTCTTCATAAAATTTTTCAATATTTTTTGTGACACGACATAATCTCATTTCGTCTAAGAGTGTCTCAGCTGATAACTTTTCGCCATGATTTGTTATCAAAATTTGTTTTATTTGGTCCCAAGTATTAGGATTTCCATTTTTTCTTAATGACACCCTAGCTTCGCCAATAATTCTGTCTTTTATGTACCCTATAATTAGTGCTGTATTTGTAGCGTCAAAAGTATTGAGTGATGGTATGAGCACATCTACTCGTTCAATAAACTCAGTCAAGTCGTTTGTATTTTTTCCCGTGAAGGGTGAAATTTTGCTCACAACTTCGAGCATAATTTTAAATTTATCTATTTCCATATTTCTCAATCAAGTAAAACTTACTTAAATAAAATAAAATAGTAGTAGCAAATAAATTTGACAAATCAAAAAAAAATAGGTCTTAGCAAATAAGTAATTAAAAATTTTTTCTTTCTTTTTTTTTTAATAAGTAAATTAATTTTCTTACTTTATTGGTAGATAAATACGTAATTAAAAGAAATTTTATTTTATAAGTAGATCAAATTTTTCACTTTAATGTTAAATAAATAAGTAATTAAAAGAAATTTAATTTTTTTTTTTTTTATAAGTAGATCAAATTTTTTACTTTAATGTTAAATAAATAAGTAATTAAAAGAAATTTAATTTTTTTTTTTTTTTTTTTTTAAGTAGATCAATTTTTTCTCACTTTAATTTAATGTTAAATAACTAAGTGATTAAGTAAATAAATCAGTATACAAATTAGTAAATAAATTTAAGAAATTTCCTTAGAATAAATAAATTACTTCGGTTCACAAAATTTTTTCGTACTATATAAAAATTTTATTAAATATTAAAAATGATTGACTAACCAGATGATGTTGCCATGGTTGATTGATGTTAGATTTTTGTTGCGTTACTATTGCTGCTTTGGTTGCCTTTGTTGGTTTACTGTTGTTGGTTATTTTTTTTTTGTTGCCCTTGTTGGTTTACTGTTGTTGGTTATTTTTTTTTGTTGCCCTTGTTGGTTTACTGTTGTTGGTTATTTTTTTTGTTGCCCTTGTTGGTTTACTGTTGTTGGTTATTTTTTTTTGTTGCCCTTGTTTTTATTTTATGTTTTGGTTTTTCGTAGTTAAATTGTTAAGTTTATGTTATTCAAAATTTCAAATAAAAATCAAATTAATTAATTTACAATTTTGTAAATTTAATTTTGGATCTCATATATAAATTAAATAATTAAATCCGTTAATAAATAGTAAAGTGTAGTTTAATGTTCAACAATTAACAAAAATAAATTTTTATTTAAAAATCTTATATGATAAAAAGTGTAATATTTTTTTCCTTTTTTTTTATTTTTTTTCTACTTGTTTTTAATTGTAATTTGTTATCCAAATCCAAATTTGAAAAAATTATCTTATAATTTTTTTTTTTTTAATTTAAAAACTTTAGTAGTTATTATTTTCACTGTTTTGTTACTGTTATTTTTTTTTTATTAAATTTTTTTTTTTTAAAACTATTTATGCCAAATGTTTATATGAAACTATTTATAAATGTTTGAATATAAAATTGGTTTGAGGTTCGAACGGTCAGCTAAATCTTTTTCACTCGACCGTTACCGACTGCGCCAGTTATGTTCAATTAAAACGTTCTCTTGAATGGTTTTTAAAAGACTATTTATTAATATTCAATTTTATAATTACTGTACTTAAAACTTAAAAGTTAACTGTACACAAAATGCATAATAAGCATTCTGTGATATTTATTATACAACAACAATCATTAAGCATTCTGTGATATTTATTATACAACAACAATCATTAAGCATTCTGTGATATTTATTATACAACAACACAATAAAGTTATTTGCGTTTAACTTATGTGTTGAAATGCTGCGTTAGCATGATTGAATTATTTAAAAGATTAAAGTTAAGCTAATTTCGTGAGAAAGGAAATTAGCTTGTATAATTTAAATGGAAAGAAAGAATTTATAATTTGTAGTGTAGGAGGTTAAAGTTATATTCCGTATATAACTATATTAATAATTGTAGTACTACGTTAAGACAAAAAAAATCGGTTAAGAAAATTAAACCTTGGATAAGTAATTATTTAGTCAATCAAATTAATAAAAAAAATAAGTTAAGAATAAAATGTTACAATCACCCTAACAATATGAGATTAAAAAGACAATATTCTAGATTATGTTCCAAATTAAAGAAAAAAATACCAAAATGCCGAAAGGATTTTTATAAACATAAATTCGACACATACAGAGGTAACTTAAAGGCTACCTGGGGAGTTATAAATGAAATTACTAACAGGTCTAAGGAAAGAAATGATTACATTGTGATTGAAAAGGGTGATAATTTAATCTCTGATTTTACTGAAGTTGCAAATACCTTTAATGATCACTTCACATCTTTTACAGAAAATATTTCATATTCTTCATGCAGGTGTAGTAGTGAACTTAATCAAGATGTCAACGTGCAGGATAGTAGTTTCTTTTTTGAATCTATATCTGCTTTTGAAATTTTAAAAACAATCCGTAATTTGAATAACTCTTATTCTTGTGGTCATGATGGCATCTCAAATTTCACTTTGAAAAGTGTAGCCTTCAATATCATTGATGTTTTGGCCTACATTTTTAATTCAAGTATTTTTTCTGGTGTTTATCCAGATTCTCTTAAGTTTGCACAAGTTATACCACTTTTCAAAAAAGGAGATTGCAAGCAGGTCAAGAATTATAGGCCTATTTCTTTGCTACCGTCAGTGGGGAAAGTTTTTGAAAAATTAGTAAAAAAAAGGATTGTACGATATTTTAATAAAATAAATTTTTTCAATAATGCGCAATTTGGTTTTATGGAAAAGAAATCGACAGAAGATGCGTTACTTGACTTCTGTTCCAAAGTTTACTCAAATTTGGATAATAAGATGCACACAGCTGGTCTATTTGTTGACATCACCAAGGCCTTTGACATGGTGAACCATGCAATACTATTAACAAAAATTAATAACACTGGAATCAGAGTTCGCATCATATTTAAAAGATAGAACACAATTTGTCAAAATTAACAATAAAGCCAGCTCATCCAAAATTCTGAAAATTGGCGTACCGCAGGGTTCCGTTCTGGGGCCAATACTGTTTTTAATTTATATGAACAGCATTTTTACTTTAAAGTTCAAAGGCCAGCCAACTGCCTTCGCGGATGATCTCGGTCTTGTTTATGGCGCTGATAGCCCACTAAACTTGGTTGCTTTCATTAACCATGACTTAGATCTTTTAAGAAAATGGTTTGCCGACCATCGGCTAATCATTAGTAACAAAACTAAAGTTATGCTTTTTAACTTTAATTTTCACTATGATAGTTATTTCCAATTTATGTATCATGCGCCAGAGTGTAAAAAGTTTGTATTACTGTGTGATTATTGTCACAATACACAGTCTGAAAAAAAACAGTATTTTAGTGACACTTTGTGCGATAAGGACTGCTTTATGATTGAAATTGTAGAACAATTTAGGTACTTAGGGTTAACAATAAATTGCAAACTGAGCTGGTCGTTTCATATTGATTCTCTAAAAAATTATATGAGGGGAACCCTAAGGATCTTTTATTATCTGAGCAACGTATGTCCTTCAAATACTTTGAGAATTATCTATTTCGGACTTGTTCAATCTAAGTTACAATATGGATTAGCTTGCTGGGGTGGGGCTTATTACAATAAAGTTCTACCTCTACTTCGCCTTCAAAAATTTATTATTCGTAAAATTTGTCAAAGAAATAGATTGGACAGCAGTTTTCCATTATTTGTTTCTTTAAATATTCTTCCTCTACGCCATCTTTACTGTTTTAAGATACTAAAAATATTTTTCATTCGATCTGGGTATTTAAACTATAGGGATTCCAGCACGTATAATTTACGCGTTAATCATAGTTTTCTTGTTAATGTACCAAATTTTCGTACTATATGTTATCGTAATTTTTTTAATGTAAGTTCTTGTACATTGTTCAATAAATTACCTGTATTTCTCAGGTCATTAAGAATATATACCACTTTTTTAAAACAACTAAAGATTTGGCTTATGGGTTTAAACTTCGAAAATTTAAATAATTTATTTAACATAATATCTTAGCTACTATTTACATTACTGGTGACGATGGAATGCTATCTTGATGAAATTTTAACTGTAGGTTACTAGGACTGAAAGTACGGCGGGGATTGCATATGGGCGAAATCGGCCAATGGGTTCGGATTCTGGACCTTTTAATCGATCGAAGGGCTAACGAACAAATATAAAAAATCACGATAACTCAACAACTAATGACGCTATCTTCATCAAATTTGTGATGTAGGTTACTAGTAATGAAACTACTTCGGAAATTGCGTAAGGTCGGGATTGGACCATGGGTTCGGAACCTAGAACTTTTTGATCGAATTTAGGCCAAACGAGCATAATTCCGAAACCAATGAAGATAGAACCTCCAAATTTAGTATCAGGGTGTCCCTTCCTATTTCCTAAGTGTCTTGTGAATTTGGGTCCCATTGGAGTAGTGGGTCGGGGACCAGCCACACATTTTCGAAGACCTTAAAGCATATCTTTAAAATTAATAAAGATAACAACTTGAAAAAATGTAGAAGCTTCCAATTTGTCACAAGGGTGTTCTTTACTATCTCTTGCGTGTTCCCCTAATTTGGGATCAATTGGAGTGGTGGTTCTGTACCCCTCTCAGACCTCCCAAGTTTTAAAGGCTTATAATCGAAATTACTAAAAATAGTTACTTAAAATTAGGATAGACCGTTCAAATTGTGTACAAGGGTTAACTAGTACTATAAGTACAGCCCGGGCTATATAAGGGCGAAATCAGCCCAACGGTTCGGATTCCGGACCTTTTACTCGATGTGAGGGCTAAGGACATATATAAAAAATCACGATAACTCAACAACTAATTAGGCTATCTTCATGAAATTTGTGCTGTAGGTTATTGGCAGCGAAACTACGGCGGTGATTACGTACGGTGAGGATTGGACAATGGGTTCGGAACTTAGAACTTTTTGATCGAATTTAGGCCAAACGAGCATAATTCCGAAACCAATGAAGATAGAACCTCCAAATTTGGTATCAGGGTGTCCTTCCTATTTCGTAAGTGTCTTTGAAATTTGGGCCCCATTGGAGTAGTGGATCGGGGACCAGCCACTCAGTTCTTAGGCCCTTAAAGCATATTTTCGAAATTAATAAAGATAGTAACTTGAAACAAATGTAGAAGCTTCCAATTTGCCACAAGGGTGTTCTTTACTATTTCTTGCGTGCCCCCCTAATTTGGGATCAATTGCAGTGGTGGTTCAGAACCTCTCTTAGACCCCCCAATGTGTAAAAGCTTATCATCGAAATTAATAAAACTAGTAACTTAAAATTAAGATAGAGCGTTCCAATTGTGTACAAAGGGTTAACTAGTATTGAAAGTATGACGGGACTGCATATGAGCGAAATCGTACCATAATTTTGGGTCCTGGAACCCTTGAAAAGTTCAAGGACTAACAAACATATATCTTTCAAACACCATAACACAAAAAATAATGCCGGTATTTTGATGAAATTTAACAGTAGGTTACTAGTAATGAAAGTACCATGGGAATTGGTTGTGGTCGAGTTTAATTTCGAAGCCAAAGAATATATTTCCTATGTCCTATGTGTCTCCGAAATCTAGACTTAATTGTAGTGGTTCAGCTATGTTCAAAGGTACTTGCTGCATTTATGTAAAATTTATTTTTATATTTAAATGAATTATATGAAAAGGTGTAAATTTTTAATTGTATTTTAGAAATACATTAATTGCATATTTTGCGTTTATAAGCTTTTCTATTAGGTATATAAACTAACCATTTAAAATAATTGCAATTTTTAAAAATTTGGATTATTAAATATATTATGCTTTGATTATCTTTTTATCACAAAATTTAATAATTAGAATTTTTTCATTTTGTAATTGAATTGGAATAAATATATTTTCATTTATTTCAAGTTTGTTTGTTTTTTAATATTTTTAAATAGATAAATTAGTAAGAATTTATAGTATTTTTTAATAGATAGGGTAATTAGAAAATGTTTTTAGTATTATACAGTTAATTTGGTTAGCTATGTCTTACGATCAAATTAATAACAGCTTCTATGGTGTTAAAATGACTTATGGATATGTGCTTAAATTTGAACCAAATAGGTGTAGGGTATTTCTAAGTCGGTTGCACCGACTGACTGTTTCTTTACTTGTTCTAATCTCTTTTTATATATAATCTTTATTAGTTTTTGAATTAAATTTAGTTTTTGAATTGAAATTTTTTTTTGTATAGAAGTTTTACTTTTTAACTATATCAATTTTGTTTATAAATTATTTGCTTTGTTTATTATATTTCAAATTTGCTTTTCTATATTTTATGCTCCACCCTCTAGTTTATAAATTTGTTAAGTTATTAGTTTTGTTAAGTACAATGCTATAATGTGGTTTTAATACTATTTTCTTGAAAAATAAAAAAACCACTATTCTCTCAATTTCAGTTTATTTCATATATATATATATATTTTTTTTTAAATAAATCATTAAGTTTTTTAAAGCATTTGTTTAAAATTACAGTTCATAATAACAGATTTTCTTAGATTAAGTATTTTTTTTTTTTTTTTTAAGTCAGAAATTATATAATATGTTTAGGTACATTCCCATACTTTGAACTGTAGTATTTAAAAATAATGTAAGTTTATTGTTATTTTTTTATGAAATATTAAATTGAATTAATTGAGAATGAAAAATAAATAATAATAATAATAAAATAATAAATTTGTTTCGGAATTATGCTCGTTGGCCTAAATTCGATCAAAAAGTTCTAGGTTCCGAACCCATGGTCCAATCCCGAACTTACGCAATCCCCAAAGTAGTTTCATTACAGGTAACCTACAGCACAAATTTGATGAAGATAGCGTCTTTAGTTGCTGAGTTATCGTGATTTTGTATATATATTCGTTAGCCCTTCGATCGATTAAAAGGTCTAGAATCCGAACCCATGGGCCGATTTCGCCCACATGCAGTCCCCGCCATACTTTCAGTTCTAGTAACCTACAGTTGAAATTTCACCAAGATAGCTCCATTATATTTTGAGTTTTCGTGCCTACGGACGGACGGACGGACATGGCTGTATCGACTCAGGAGGTCACGCTGATCACAAATATATATACTTTTCCATATCTAACTCGCTTCCTTTTTCCTAATTCCTAATTCCTTCCTAATTTTGGATCAATTGGAGTGGTGGTTCAGTACCCCTCTTAGACCTCACAAGTTTTAAAAGCTTATAATCGAAATTACTAAAAATAGTAACTTAAAATTAAGATAGAACGTTCAAATTGTGTACAAGGGTTAACTAGTACTATAAGTACAGCGCGGACTGTATAAGGGCGTAATCAGACCAAGGGTTCGGATTCTGAACCTCTTAATCGGTTTCAGGGCTAACGAACATATATTAAAATTCACGATAGCTCAACAACTAATGACGCTATCTTCATGAAATTTTGTGCTGTAGGTTATTGGTAATGAAACTACGGCGGCGATTCTGTACGGTAAGGAGTGGGCAATGGGTTCGGAACTTAGAACTTTTTGATCGAATTTAGGCCAAACTAGCAAGATTCCGAAACCAATGAAGATAGAACCTCCAAATTTAGTATCAGGGTGTTACTTTCAATTCCCTTAGTCTCCTTGAAATTTGAGCCAAATTGGAGTAGTGGGTGGGGACCAGCGACTCAGTTCCAAGGACCTTAAAGCATATTTTCGAAATTGATAAAGATAGTAACTTGAAACAAATGTAGAAGCTGCAAATTTGGCCAATGGGTGTTCTTTACTATTTCCTGCGTGTCCATCTAATTTTGGATCAATTGGAGTAGTGGTTCAGTACCTCTCTTAGACCCCCCAATGTGTAAAAGCTTATAAAGAAATTAATAAAACTAGTAACTTAAAATTAAGATATAACGTTCCAATTGTGTACAAGGGTAAACTAGTATTAAAAGTATGACGGGGACCGCATATGGGCGAAATCGTACCATGGTTTCGGGTTCTGGAACCCTTGAAAAGTTCAAGGGCTAACAAACATATATCTTAAAAACACCATAACTCAAAAAATAATGCCGCTATTTTGATGAAATTTAAACGCTAAGTTACTAGTAATGAAAGTACCATGGGAATTAGTTGTGGTCGAGTTTAATTTCGAAGGCAAAGAATATTTTCCTATTTCCTATGTGTCCCCGAAATTTAGACTTAATTGTAGTGGTTCAGCTATGTTCAAAGGTACTTGCTGCATTTATGTAAAACTTATTTTTATATTTAAATGAATTATATGAAAAGGTCTTAATTTGTAATTGTAATTTAGAAATACATTTATTGCATATTTTGCTTTTATAAGCTTTTCTATTAGGTATATAAACTAACCATTTAAAATAATTGCTATTTTGAAAAATTTGGATTATTAAATATATTATGCTTTGATTATATTTTTATCACAAAATTTAATAATTACAATTTTTCATTTTGTAATTGATTTGGAATAAATATATTTTCATTTATTTGAAGTTTTTTTGTTTTTTAATATTTTTAAATAGATAAATTAGTAAGAATTTGTAATATTTTTTAATAGATAGTATAATTAGAAAATGTTTTTAAGTATTATAAAGTTAATTTGGTTAGCTATGTATTACGATCAAATAACATTAGCTTTTATGGTGTTAAAATGACTTATGGATATGTCCTTAAATTTGAACCAAAAAGGTGTAGGGTATTTCTAAGTCGGTTGTACCGACTGACTGATTCTTTACTTGTTTTAGAATAAATCTAGATTTTTTCTCAGATTTACTCTTTTTTTTCTATGTATGTGTTCGATATTCGTCAGTTTTATTAAAATTTCATAACAAATAAATTAAAATATTAAGAAGTATATACACTAAAAAAACTCCTCCTTAGTCTAGGTGGTTAGAGCGTAACCTTGCAATCTAAACACTGTGGCAGTCCCGGGTTCGAATCCTGGTGGGAGATACCATATCCAATAAAATTAATAATTATAATAAATTAATATATAATAAATTATAATATAATAATTCTATACCAAAAAATATAATAATAAATAATTAGTCACAAATAATATAAAAATATACCTATAATCGTGTTTCCAGCTATACTCTCTATAATCTAATAATTAATACTGAATAAACAATAACCTTTATATGCATATGATCAGAGATGACATATGTGACAGAAATGACAATGTAATTGTAACTGTCATATGCAATTACAATGTCAGTACGCACCTAAAACATGACACGGTTTCTCTACTTGACCAATAGATAACACTAAGGAAAAAATTAAGAAGCGACATCTTGTAGATAGATTACAGTAGACCAATCATTTACTTAATTGAAAAAAGGAGAAAACGATTCGAAACACAAGGCAGAGCCTCGGATACAATAATGAATTCACGGTAACAACATTTAATGCAGTCAAAAGGACGAGAATAGGATAATGGAATGTAAGAACGCTACGTGAAGCATCCAAACTGGCGCAAGCGGAATAACAAATGAGCAAATATAAATTAGATATCCTCGGAATTAACGAAATGAGGTGGAACAAAAGTTTGAAGAAATAACATCAAATGGTAACAAACTAATATACAGTGGAAAGGATAGGGGTGGTGAAAGCGGAGTAGGTATCAGAATATCAAGGAATTTTCGTAACTCACTAAGCAGTTGGAAGCCAATATCAGACCGAATACTCATGGCACTATTTGCGGCAAGAAGTAAAAGTATAACGATAATACAATGCTACGCACCTACAGAAGACGCAGAAAACCGAGATTAAAGACGACTTCTATGAACAACTAACAAGGGCGTTAGACAGCATAAGGAAAGGAGATATTACGATACTAGTGGGTGACTTCAGTGCTAAAATAGGAACACACAATCAAGGTATAGAAGATACAATAGGGACACATGGCTGCGCAGTTAAAAATAATAACGGAGAGAGACTCATGGACATATGCCAGACATTCCAACTAATTATTGGCGGCTCGCTATTCCTCCATAAAGACATAAATAAGTATACATGGACCTCACCAAACGGTCAAATGAAAAATCAAACTGACCATATATGTATCAGCAGAAAATGGAGAAACACACTGCAAGATGTCAGAAACAAGAGAAGTGCAGATATAGGAAGCGACCACGAATTAATAACCGGAGATGTAAGAGTATGGCAGACATACAAAAGAAGATCAAGAAGAAACCCTCCCAATAGACCCACACACGTGGGACCACATTATCGAGACCCTCAAAAACACAGCAGAAGAACACCTAGGGACAATTCAACCGCAAAGAAAGATATGGATTTCCAATAACACCGGGAATCTAATAACACAAAGAAACAACCTAAAACAGCAATTGAATAGCAATAACGCTATAAGACATTAATACAATAATATAGCTAAACAAATAAAAAGTGCTGCAAGAAGAGATAAAAGAACACACATTAACGATCTCGCAAATAAGGCTGAAATGGCTGCAATACACAACAACACAAGAGAGCTACATAAAATCATGAACCAGCTCAATGGCAGAAGAAACAACAAAATTCACCCAATCAAGGACCAAAATGGTGAACTAATAGCATGTCCCGAAGAACAAACCCGAATATGCAGACAACACTCGCAGAAACCAGTAATAACAGCGACCCCAAACTAGAAGAAACCAGACCAGAAAATCGCACAAATAATAACAATAACAATTACAACATCAGAATAAATAAACCATCCAAAGCAGAAATCAAAGAGGCGATAAGAAAGCTAAAAATAAACAAAGCAACAGACGAAAATGGTCTCCCAGCTGAAATTATAAAAATAGATCCAGAAACATCAGCCGAGCTTCTAGAACCTCACATCACAACAGCATGGGATGAGGGCAGACTACCGGTCACGTGGAATAATGGAATAATCATCGAACTTCCAAAGAAAGGTGATCTGACCAAGTGCGACAACTGGAGAGGCATAACAGTGCTAAACACAATCTACAAAATTATGGCAACAATAATACAAATAAAGGCTGCGAGAGAACCTAGAGGACCAAATAAGAGATGAGCAAGCAGGTTTTCGTCCACATAGAAGTTGCATAGACCAGGTTAATACGCTCAGAATCATCGCTGAACAGTCAATAGAATGGCGAGCCCCATTATACCTGGTTTTCATCGATTTCAAAAAAAGCGTTTGATTGTATAAGCAGAAAAGCCATATGGAAAGCACTTAGAAACCGAAATGTACCGGAAAAAATAATAGAAATAATACAGAACATGTATGAAGAAACACAACTCTCAGTACTCCACAATGGTAATACCAGCGAACCATTCATCACCAACATAGGAGTAAAACAGGGTTGTCCACTGTCACCAATCCTCTTCACAGTAGTGCTAGATGACATAATGAAAGAGATTAGTACCAAAAGAACTGGATTAACATGGAATCTCTTCAGGCAATTAGAAGATCTGGACTATGCCGATGACATCTGCCTGCTATCACATACAATAAATAATATGCAAGCTAAAATAGACCATCTAGCAACATTAGCTCGAAGTGTGGGCCTGGAAATATATATCGAAAAGAGAAAGCAATGGCCATTAACATCAACAACCCACGCCGTCCGGTGATAAATAACACACCAATCAACTATGTAGATAATTTCCACTACTTAGGATGCATCATAAATAACAGCGGTAACATAAACGCCGACATCGAAAGCAGAATCAAAAAGGCCAGGTTAATGTTCGGTCGCTTACAGCTAGTATGGAAAAGCGCACAAATGTCCAGGGAAACAAAATTGAGGATATTTGGAACCTGCGTAAAGACCACCTTAACATATGGAAGTGAAACCTGGTTAGTTCAACATCACACAGAAACTACAGGTTTTCATTAACAAATGTCTAAGAATAATATGCAGAATATACTGGCCGAACACAATCAGTAACATGGACCTATGAAAACTTGCCAAAGTAGAACCAATTGGGCAAGAGATCAAAAGGAAGAAGTGGAAATGGATAGGGCACACACTTAGAAAGCCGCAAGATAGCATAGCAAGGGAAGCACTTGAATGAAACCCACAAGGAACCCGAAGACAAGGCCGCCGCAATAACACCTGGAGGCGAACGATATCGGAAGAACTAACCTCAATTGGAAAAACATGGGAGGAAGCAATAATAACTGCTCCGAATAGAGTCAGATGGAGATGCCTAGTAGATATCCTAGGCTCCCAAGAGGAGTAATAAAGACAAAAAAAAAACAACCCTTTTCATTTTCGATTGGAACAAAAATAGCACTCTGAATCTCAAAAAATCAATCGAAACCGACATAAGTAAATTTAAATAAAATTGTACTTTTGTCTAATACAAAAAAAAAACATCTAGCGGTACAAGAAAAGTACTATAAAATTTTCTTTTGAAAGAATTGTATTGTTTAGCGAATTTCAATTGACGTTTAAGTGTTTACATTTTAATGTAAAAGTATTTGTTTACAAAATTTTTTGATAATTTTTGAAAGTAAAGCATTTCTTATAAAATTAAAAATATAAATGTACTAGAATTTAAAAATATAATATTAAAACAAACATACCCATTTAATTAATTTAAAAAATTTTAATTTTAATAATATTTTAAATAAAACAAGTAAAGAAACAGTCAGTCGGTGCAACCGACTAAGAAATACACTACACCTATTTGGTTCAAATTTAATGGGAAGTCCATAAGTCATTTTAAAACCATAAAAGCTGTTATTAGTTTGATCGTAAGATATAGCTAACCAAATTATCTTTATAATACTAAAAGCATATACTTCATTTAAATATAACAATAAATTTTACATAAAGGTACTATGCAGCAAGTACATTTGAATATAGCTTAAGTATTGTACACGATGTCTTAATTATATATCACCTATGGTTTTTAATTTATAAAATATTATACTAAATATGTTTTATGATAAAATTCTTAGCCTTTTAGAAATATAAAAGTGTTAAATAAAAACGGAAATAGGAAAAAACCCTCGTTTATCAAATTTAAGGTTTCTATCTTCATGAATTTTGAGGATAAGCATTTTAATTTTGTGATTTCTTAGGAGGCACCTGAACCACGACTACAACTAAGTCTAAATTTCGGGGACACATAGGAAATAGGAAATAAATTCTTTGGCTTTGTAATTATGCTCGTTTGGCATCAGATCGATCAAAAGCTTCTAGAATCCGAAATCATTGTCCGAACTCGACCAGAACCAATTCCCATCGTATTTTCATTACTAGTAACCTAGAGTTTAAATTCCATCAAAATAGCGGCATTATTTTTTGAGTTATGCTGTTTTTAAGATATATGTTCTTTAGCCCTTGAACTTTTCAAAGGTTCCAGAATCCGAAACCATGGTACGATTTCGTTTTTATGCAGCCCCGTCATACTTTCAATACTAGTTAACTCTAATTGGAACGTTCTATCTTAATTTTAAGTTACAATTTTCATTAATTTCGATGATAAGCTTTTAAACCTTGGGAGGTCTAAGAAGGGTACTGGACCACCACTCTGATTGATCCAAAATTAGAGAAACCACACAGGAAATAGTAAAGAGCACCCATGTACCAAATTTGAAACTTCTAAATTTGTTTGAAGTTACTATCTTTATTAATTTCGAAAATATGCTTTAAAGTATTCGGAGCTGTGTAGCTGGTCCTCAAACCACTACTCCAATTGGTCCCAAATTTCAAGGACACTTAGGAAATAGAAAGAGACACCCTGACACCAAATTTAGAAGTTCTATCTTCATTGGTTTTGGAATTATGCTTGTTTGGCCTAAGTTCGATCAAAAAGTTCTATGTTTCGAACCCATTGTCCATTCCCCTCAGTACGCAATCACCACCGTTGTTTCATTACCAGTACCCTAGAACACAGATTTTATAAAGATAGCGTCATTAGTTGTTGAGTTATCGTGATTTATTATATATTTTCGTTAGCCCTAAGAAACGATTAAAAGGTCCAGAATCTGAACCCTTGGGCCGATTTCGTCCATATGCAGTGCGCGCTGTACTTTAAATACTAATTAACCCTTGTACACAAGTGGAAAGTTCTATATTATTTTAAGGTACTATTTTTAGTAATTTCGATTATAAGCTTTTAAACCTTTGGAGGTCTAAGAGGGTTACTGAACGACCACTCCAATAAATCCCAAATTAGGGAGACACACAAGAAATAGTAAAGAACAACCTTGTGCCAATTTTGAAGCTTCTACATGTTTTCAAGTTGCTATCTTTATTAATTTTGAAGATATGCTTTAAGGTCTTCAGAAATGTGTGGCTGGTCCCCTTCCCACTACTGCAATTAGGCCCAAATTCCAAGGACACTAAGGAATGAGGAAGGGACACTCTGGTACCACATTTGGAGGTTCTATCTTGATTGGTTTCGGAATTATGGCAGTTTGGCCTAAATTGGTTAAAAAAGTTCCAAGTTCCGAACCCATAGTCCAATCTCGATCGTACGCAATCCCCGCCTTAGTCTCATTACTAGTAACCTACAGCACAAATTTGATGAAGATAGCGTCATTAGTTGTTGAGTTATCATGATTTTTTATATATGTCCGTTAGCCCTTGGACCGATTAAAAGGTCCAGAACCTTGGTCCATGGACCGATTTCGCCTATATGCAACCATCGCCGTACTTTCAGTTGTAGTAACCTACAGTTAAAATTTCATCAAGATAGCTCTATTATTTTTTGAGTTATCGTGCCTACGGACGGACGGACGGACGGACGGACGGACATAGCTATATAGACTTAGTAGGTCACGCTGATCACAAATATATATGCTTTTCCATATCGAGCTCGCTTCCTTTAGGTTGTTACAAACACCATACCAAAGTTAATATACCCCTGTACCTATTCTATAGGTGTAGGGTATAAACATAATATAGATACAAATATAATTATAGAAAGTATTTTGAATACTATAGAAATTTTATATTTTGCCCATGATTTCATTAATTTAAATAAAATAAAAATATACTAAAAGTCACTCAAAATCAAATGTCATTTAATTTTTCTGCAAATTGTCCAGTACAACAATTTAGCGCTAGATGCTATACCGCTGCCATTCAGTATAGTGCTACTTCATTCTAAACGCAACTATTGCTTAAATTTTTTGAAAGATTTCTTACATCAAAAAAAATTGTACAAAACAAATATAATATTATCGGAGTAGCTTACATGCAAAAAAAAAATTAAACTCAAAGAAGACATTTTATCAGTGGTATGGTATTTTCGTTTTTTATTTCAAATATTAGAAAAAGGTGTGTCATAGATTGAAATATTTTGAATTTGATATACATGCATTGTTTTAATTTTTTTTAATATTTTTAATAAAGTACAATATCTTAATTGCAATGTTTAATTTTTTAAAAACGATAACCTAGTTTTTCAAAATGACAGTATTAGGTATCTAATACTAAAAGGATTAAAATATTTTCATATCAAAAACGAGGAAGATTGTAGTAGAGTAGACCGTGTCAACTCTGGGATACCCGTATGACCGTAATATAAACATTATATCATCCTATTTATTTTTTTTAGCAAAATTTCAAATATTTAGCTTTATTATATATAAAGTGATACTTATGTGAAATATGAAGTTGTCCTTATGAAGGCACCCTCTTTAACCCAATGCAGTAGCCCAAATAAATTTTGCAAAAACTTTGGCCATAACACTAAACTATTTTTGGAAAAATTTCAGAAACCCAGCTGTAATAAGTACAGAGTAATACTCATACAAAAAAAAAGAAGTTATATGGCAGCTACCTGAACCCTGTGCCAGTGAAAATTACAAGATCCTAGCTCCTTTATGTTATGAGTTATCGTGCAGACGGACATACATAGCTTAATCGACTATTTTTTTCGATTCTGATCCCAACCATACACTTAAGTCTATATCTACTCCCTTCCTTCTCTGTGTCAAAAACGCAATGGAAAATTTATTATACCCGTTGAACTATAGTCTTGCTAGTATGTTAATAATTTATAACAAATGTTAACGGTGAGGAGTCGGATAAAAGTACACAAATTTAAATCTCTGGTATGAAAAATGATATGATTGGTGTAGGAAATACATACATACCATACAATTATAAACAAATGCTATGTGACTGGAAACCATTTCACGACCATTTGCTGGTTATTCTAGGAAAGAGGTTGTGCGGCAGTTGATTTGGGGAATTTTTAACATTTTGACTTAGAAATACCCTACACCTATTTGGTTCAAATTTAATGGGAAGTCCATAAGTCATTTTAAAACCATAAAAGCTGTTATTAATTTGATCGTAAGACATAGCTAAACAAATTAACTTTATAATACTAAAAACATTTTTTAATTACTTTTCTAAATTATGTACAAATTCTTACTATTTATCTATTTAAAAATATTAAAAAACATAAAAACTTGAAATAAGTGAAAATATATTTATTTAAATTCAATTACTAAAATTACTACAATTACTAAAAATTCAAAAAATTAAATTATTAAATTTTGTGATAAAAAGCTAATCCAAGCATATAATATTTAATAATCCAAATTTTTCAAAATTGCAATTATTTTAAATTGATAGTTTATGTACCTATTAGAAAAGCTTATAAACGCAAAATATGCAATAAATGTAATTCTAAAATATAATTACAAATTTAGAACTTTTCATATAGTTCATTTAAATATAACAATAAATTTTACATAAATGCAGCAAGTACATTTGAATATAGCTTAAGTATTGTACACGATGTCTTAATTATATATCACCTATGATTTTTAATTTATAAAATATTATACTAAATATGTTTTATGGTAAAATTCTTAGCCTTTTAAAAATATAAAAGTGTTAAATAAAAACGGAAATAGGAAAGAACCCTCGTGTATCAAATTTAAAGTTTCTATCTTCATGAATTTCGAAGATAAGCTTTTTAATTTTGGGATTTCTTAGGAGGCATCCGAACACCGACTACAATTAAGTGTAAATTTCGGGGACAAATAGGGAATTGGAAACATATTCTTTGGCTTTGTAATTATGCTCGTTTGGCCTCAGATCGATCAAAAGCTTCTAGAATCCGAATTCATTGTGCGAACTCGACCAGAACCAATTCCCATGGTACTTTCATTACTAGTAACCTAGAGTTTAAATTTCATCAAAATAGCGGCATTATTTTTTGATTTATGCTGTTTTTAAGATATATGTTCTTTAGTCCTTGAACTTTATTTTGAATATCATATAATTAGTTTTTTTCGCATTTATACATAATTCATTTTGGTCCAACCAACTGCAATATATCTTTAAGTCATCATTTAGTATATTTTGAAGCTCTTCTAATGTTTTCGCTTTTGCTATAAGGTTAGTGTCATCTGCATAAATGTTGTACTTTGACTTAATATTGTTTTTAGGTAAGTCCATTATATACAGCAGGTATAATAACGGCCCCAGTAATGAACCTTGTGGTACGCCTGTTTTTATTACTAGTTCATCACTTAGTACTTCATTAACTTTAGCACATTGAGTTCTATTTGTCAAATAACTTTTTAGAAAACAAATGATAAGATTACGCTTAAGGTAAAGGATACTATAATAGAACAAGTTGATAATGTTAAGTACTTGGGAATGATAATTGATGAAAACTTAAGATGGGATAAACATATAAAAAGCATTAAAAAAAAATTATTCCTATAACAATATCTGTCAGAAGAATGGGGAGTATTCCGAATTATGCTGCTAAACTTATATATAATGGCCATATATTATCAAGAATTAGGTATAATATATGCAGTTGGAGTCATTGTTCATATTTTCATAAAAATCAAATGAGTGCGGTAATGAATAGAGCCCTCAAAATGTTATTTAATTTGAATATAAGAACTAGAACCAATAATTTATATAAAATAATTGATACACTGATATTAACCAATTAATTTACTTCGAAAAATGTAAATACATGTATAATATCCTGAACAATAATATTAAGTCAAAAGTAAAACTTCAAAATAGGGAGAATATTTATAATTATCTAACCAGAAACAGGAAAAATATCGAAATTCCTCAAGCCAAAACAACGTTGAAGCTAAAAAGTCTAAAATGCAGCGCAATAAAACTTTTCAACTCGCTACCGGTAGAAATTAAAAACTGTCAAAATTTAAAAATATTTAAAAGTAAACTTAGAAAATTTGTAAAAAATCTTAGAAATTAATCTTTAAAATTTGAAAATTTAAAAAAAACAAAAAATAAAAAAAAAAACTGGAAATTAGAAAAATTGTAAAAAATTTTAAGTTATAAATGTATAAGCTGTAGTTTAAGAATTACTTAATTTCTTATACATAATTTTATATATTATTGTAAAATTATCTGAAATTAAATAAAAAAATTGAATAAAAAAAAAAAGTTGTATCAAAAAACTGTTTTACAAATAACTAAATTAGTTTACCTAAATAATAAAAAAAAAAATAAATAAATGTCTTTCAAAAATATAATTCAATTAAATGAGGTTAAATGCTCTTTTATTGCGGGTAATAATAATGATCATAAACTTGAAATTTCAAAATGCAAAGGATTTTGGAAAAAAAAATTTCATGGTACTTGTGTTTGTCTAGAAAGAAATTGGCACCTTTCTAGGCTTCGTAATAATTTTACATGTGATGATTGCCTCAATATTCATGATCTTCTAACGAGTATTAATAATAAAAATCTGTCAAGCTTGGTTGCGCTTAAAGATGATCAAATGGAAGTTTTAAACAAGTAATTGATAACACAAATAACGTTTTGCTTGATTTATGTCACCGTATTGATGACAGTCAATCATTAGATGGTGTTCCAATCAATAAAACCAATGATTTTAGTTATGAATTCAAGAATGATATGCAACTAAACTTAACTGAAATTAATTATTAATTTATAGTTTAATAAATAGAAATTGTGAAAAACAATTAGTTGATAATTATAAAGTTATTACATCTGAAGTAGTCACAGTCATAATTCATCTGACAGGGATAAAAAAATGTCATGGTAAATTTGTCTTTAAGAAAGATGCTTCATCAAGCAGCAGTTTAATTAAAAAAAATTTCAATAAAAACCTTGACACAGTGAAAGACAAAGATAAGACAAAAGACAAAGATAACTGTAGATGTATTGATTTCAAATCACAACTTTAATCAATTAATTCACATCTAACAAAAGATTTACTGCAGCAGTTTTGCGTTAATTTGAATAACAAGTTTGATGTAATCAACTTCTTTTGCACAAAAATTATGCAAGACCTAAATGATCTTAAACTAAACAAAAGAAGTGGTGAAAAATAACGAGGGTTTTTATAAAGCACATTTTCAAAATTATATAGGGTTTCTAACTGACTATTTTATCATTAATTTTTATATACATATATTTTTGTTAAGCATACTTATGATAATTTTCGAGGATCTGCCTTATCCCCTCCTGGCACCACTCTTCCATTTTTTTTTGTTATAGGAAATTTGGAATTCAATTGTGGACTCCACCAAAATTTGGAATTTAACCTAGAATTTTATTATCTAAGCAAAAATGGTTAAAACTAAGAGACAATTTCTTTAATTTAAGGAACTCCTTTAAAATTTAAGAAGAATCTTTAACATATGTTAAAATATAATGCTGCTGCTTTAAGTTTTGTGTATTTGTAAAAAAAAATTTGAGCAGGTATTCAAGTTACAGGTGTTTAAAAATAGCAAAATTTCAATTTTCGAGCCCTTATAGCTCCTAAATAGAGGGTTTGACAAAACCATTTTGTTAACCGACTCCTACTAATTTCTGACAATGTATATTTGTGAAGCCTATAAAAACAGCTCTCTCCTACCGTTTTTTGATTGAACATAAGCCTAGCAGAACTCTTCTTATATCAATTTAAATATTTCCTACACAGGGGCTTGACAAAATAATATTGTTAACCGAGTCCTACTAAAATAAAGTTTTGGATAACGGTAAAGTTTAGTACCGTATGGCAACCCTAAACATTTGCCTTTTAAATATTTAAAAAGTTTATATAACCAGCTATCTTTTGCGGCTTTTGGATTGAAAATGCAATTAACAGAACTCTTGTTATAACAATTTAAAATTAGGGCTTTTTTAACATTGGGGGGCTGTGGCTCCGTAACGGGTAGGGCTACAGAAAAAAGTTTTTCTATGAAATTATTTTTTTGCAATATCTACCCATAGTTATTCTACCTATATCTACCAATATCTACCCATAATTTCTTCCTTCTATTTGAAAAGGTGTAAAAGTTTTTGTAAACATACGGACATACGGATGGACAAAGTGAAACTATATAAGAACATTTTTACAAAATCTTTTGGAAATGTGCTAAAATTATTGGGGACAAATAAAAAAATAATTTTATTTACGCGAAATGGCGTCTTGTCACAAATGCAAAATGAAAATTAAAGGTGAAACAGGAATTAAATGTGCGGAGTAAGCAAAAATAATTTTAATGAAGCATTTAAATGTTCTGGTGTAGATCAATCCACAATTAGCATGCTGTGCACAAACAAAAATATTAAATTTATCTACCAAGACTGTCTCCACTATATACAAAATGTAAACTTGGTATTGCAGAGTATGTAACAAGCGGTAGCGAAAAATAATGAACATCTCAAGGAATACAAAGAAGACTTTGAAACGGCAATAAAACATAACGAACAGGAAGTAATGCAGTTACTTAGAGCGACCGAAAATAATTACATGAATTGATAAAATGCACAAGATATTCCAGAAGTTTTTAAAAATGAAAGCGAAAAGGTGAATGAATAATTCAAAAGTTCCATAAAAACAAGAAATCAAAAAAAATCAAGGGTTGAAAAAGCACATTTTCAAATTAATATTGTATACATACAGAGTTTAGTTTTGGAAATATATACCCTGGTGACTAAGTTACTGCTCACTGTTAAAATTTTTTATTTTAAAGTTCTAATAGCCCTTCAATGGAGAAGGTTGACAAATTTTTCAAGAACCTAAATTCACCCCCCCCCCTCTCCATTTTATGTAGGTTCTATGAATTAAATTGTGAATTCCACAAAAATTGAGAATTTTACTTAGTTATTTATACTATCTAAGCAAAAATTGGTAAAACTGAGAGACACTTACTTCAAATTAAGAAACCGCTTTTAAATTTAAGAAAAACCTTTAACATATGTTAAAACATAATATTGGACCTTTAAATTTTGTATATCAATAAAAAAAAAATTGGACAGGTATTTAAGTTATAGGTGTTTAAAAATAGCAAAATTTCAATTTTTGAGCCCTTATAGCTCCTAAACCGGAGGCTTGACAAAAAAATTTTATCCCATTCTTACACATTTCTGAAGCTCTAACTTCTCCCAAAATTTCATGACCCTAGCTTAAACCGTTCAAAAGATATGTGTGGGCAAAAATTTTGAAAAAATTGAGTTTTGCGTAATGTTAAATATTAGTACCGTATGGCAACTTTAAACATTTTCCTTTTAAAAATATATAAAGCTTATAAAACCAGCTATAAAACAACTTTTGTTATAACAATTTAAATATAGGGCTTTTTCCAACTTTGGGGGGCTCCGTAACAGGTGGGGCTACAGAAAAACATTCTTCTACGAAAATTTTTTTTTTGCAATAACTACCCATGGTTAAAATTTTTATACTCTATTTCACACGGTGAAAAGTTCGGACGGACGGACGGACGGACAGACGGACGGACAGAGTGAAGGTATATAGGCACATTTTTACAAAATTTTTTGAAAATGTGCTAATTAGCTCCGATGTAATTAAGGAATGCATCGGTGATGTAAATTTAGATGAAGATGTTAGGCAGCCAATCCTAAAGTTTGGTACCATTTGCTCAGCTGTAGGAAGGAGGTAAGGAGGCAAAGTTGAAAAAAAGTAAGAATAATAATAACAATAATAAACAAATTAAATACTATTATTAATACTAAAGACACTGTTAACAATACATTAAATACAAAATCTCAGAGCCAAAAACACATAAATGAAATTTATAATAAAAAGGACACAATATACACTGAATCACATAGTCACAAATATTCTAATGAATTAAACAAAATACTCAAATGAAGAATACACTGTCATACTCATACTTTTTTTACTTTCATAATTTTATACACTTTTTGTGTTTTTTTTTTTTTTTTAATTCAATATTTTTATTTTGATTTTCAATATACAATAAAATTACATTGTAGTACAAAATTTTTAATAATAAAAATAGTTAGCTACCATTCTTTTGCAAAAGAAGAGACAAGTATCGAATGACGCATCACACAAATCATTAACTAAATATAAATTTACTTACTTTAATATGTTTTTCAAATTATCAAAAAATTTTTAATTTAATTTAAACATTAGTGGGGAAAGGCAAAAAAATAAAATAAAATGAAAATAAAAAACGTAGAAAACAAAATAAAAAATAATTAATTTTATCTTAAAAAAAGCGAAGGAACTTTACTCATTTAGTTAATTACCTTAAGTAGGTCTTCACAAATTACAAAGTTAATTTCTAAAAGCCAAGATTTTAAAAGTTTTAAAAACTTAGTTAAAATTCTAGTAAGTCTAATATATTCAGGTAGTTTGTTAAATATTGTGGGAGCTACTATAAAATAGAAATGACAAAAATGGAATTTACGGAAACGCGGAACTTTAACAATATTTCTAGAATTTTTTTTTTTTTTTTTTTTTACGAGGGAATGGAACGCTCGAAAGCCACCCATTGAAATTTTGCGGTATTTCGTTGGGTAGTGTGCGATTTTAACGCACCAAAACCACACCCTTTTTGAACCAAACCTTAGGAAGGAACCTGTGATACAAATGTACAGTTTGGTTACAGGGATGGGATATGAAAGGATTTTGGGATTGTCGGAGGATATTTGGGAATTTGGGATTATGGTGGATGGGGAAAATTTGGAGGGATATTTAGGAGAAAGATGTTAATATTCTTCTTAAATTTATTTAAGTCGTACATATACGAATTACCAACTTTAGGAAACACATTGGACGGAATGTGATTCCATAATCTCGACATGCGCATAACAAACGAATTTCCATAGGCCGTGTTTCGCCATCTTAACAATTCGACGCAGTAGGGATGAGCATCTGTTGCACTCCTTGTTTCACGTTGGAAAACTTTGAGTGGAGGCATTAATTGTTTTATTTCCTTAGAACAGGTGTTCGTCCCCACTAGGTATCTATAAAACAGGGTAAGTGACCAGACTGTACGCCGATGGCTAAGTGGAGTGAGCGTTGAGGTAACACTGGGATCATTTATAAGACGAATAGCTCTGTTTTGCACTTTATCAAGATATCCCAGCGCTGATTGGGGAGCACCAGCCCAGATATGTGCATTATACTCCATTTTTGGTCTAATATATGTTTTATAGATATTGAGGAGATCTAATGGAGAGAAGTAAGTTTTACAGCGATACAAAAAACCCAAACACTTAGCTGCATCTTTAGCTATACCAAAAATGTGATTTGACCAAGTCAATTTCTGGTTTAACTCGATGCCCAAAATATTTAAATCTGTTGAGTGCTGCAAAGCTTCTCCCTGAAAAATCAAGTTGGGAATGGAAGTTGCTATTTTTCGCGAGATGAGACAGCATTGGGTTTTCTTCGTGTTGAATTGAACACGATTATTTTCACCCCATTTGTGAATTTTTGCTAAATCGTTATTTAGCTCACTGACAGTGAAATTTTTGCTGTTGTATTAACCTGATGATTAATGTTACAGCGGCTATGGAATTCATAGGAAGCTACAAGGGTGCTGTCATCTGCGAAACTGTGAATTGGATTGGAAGTTAAAGATAGAAGATCATTAATGAATATTAAGAAGAGGGTGGGAGAAAGAACAGAACCTTGAGGGACACCAGCGTTTAGTTTAAATTTGTCAGATGATAAACCATCGACCAGAACTCGAATCGTACGATTCGAAAGGAAATCTCCAATCCATTTGAGAAAGACTCTACCTAATCCTATAGCTCTGCATTTTGCTAATAAAGCAGCATGCCATACACGGTCGAAAGCTTTAGAAATATCCAGTGCTACCACATCAGATTCAACAGAGTGGTGAAGACTGATATTGAGCTTTTTACAAAGGTAAGTCATGAGATCACCAGTTGAACGACGGGCTCTGAACCCGTATTGTCGATCATGAAGTAAACCTTTATGATCCAGATATTTCAATAGCTTTTGGTTTATAATTTTTCCATTACTTTGGAAAGGACCGAAGTTATAGCTATAGGGCGGTAGTTAGAGGGATCGCTTTTGTTACCTTTTTTTGGAATTGGAAAAACGTGCGCAATCTTCCATTGGGCAGGATGAATACCCGAAGTAAAGGATAAATAGAAGAGGTTGCGTAGAGGTTTTGAAATGGTAGAGTAGGTTTTTTTAAGAACCATCGTTGTGATTCCATCGGGACCGGCTGATTTGTTCGTATCTAGATTCTTCAAGATTTTCATCACTGCTCGCGTCCTAAAGTAAATTCTACCAAAGGAGCAGCCAACTTCTGGAATATTTGGTGGTCTTTGAGTTGACTGTGGCAGTGTTGAGTTAAAGGAAAATTGTTTGCCAAACAAGTTTGCCTTTTCTTTTGAATCTGACACAATTGAGTTGTTTTTACCAATAAGCGGAGGGAAGGAGGACCCACTAGTGTCCTCCTTTAGATTTTTTGCAAACGTCCAAAACGATTTGCTATTCTTAGGCATATGTAGGAATTTTCGTTTCAACCCTCGGTTGAATAAGAATTTTTGCTTATTGATAACTCTCTTGCATCTGTTTCGAACCATGATATAGTTGGCCCTGTCGGACTCCAACCCGCTGTTCCGGTATTGCTTAAAAGCCTCCTCTTTTTTACGAATGGCTTCTTTGCAAGTGCGATTAAACCATGATTTGGATTCTCGTTTAATACTTTTCATGGAGTGAGGAATATACAACCTCATTCCAAGTAAAATTGTTTCACTAATCGCATTTGCAGCGAAGTTGACATTTTTAGCGCGGAAGCACAATGACCAGTCGAATGCTTTGAAAAAATTGTTTAATCCCTCCCAGTTAGCACGACTATATTGCCATACTAATTTTTTGGGAGGAATCCTTCGGCTGGCTAATGTGCTTACCGGGAAGCTTGTGGTTACCAGGCAGTGGTCGGAGCCCCCCAGGGGACAACCAACTGAAACTACATATTTTTCAGGGTGAGTGGTTAAAAACAGATCCAAGAGGTGACCCTCTTGATCAGCTCGGTCGGGGACCCTAGTGGGATTTTGGACAAGTTGAGAAAGATGGAACAGTGTGGAAAATAATTCAACTTGTTTCCCAATTGAGTTTTGACTCAAAGAAGAGTTACTTGAAAAATGAAGCCAGTCTTTGTTATGTACATTGAAATCCCCTGCCAGAACAATTTCGGTTTGTGAACATGATTCCAAAATTTCATTGATCTGGTTTGAAAGATTGTCAATTTCCACAGCAGTTTCTTGTTCATTTGAATTGGGTGATCTGTATAAAAAACAGAAATGTATTACATGCTTCTCAACGATAATTTTAACCCAAATATAATGGAAGGTTGGGCTAGAAGGTTTATATTTATCTAGGGTGTTGAAAGCAATGTCATTTTTAATGTAAATCGCGATTCCTCTTTTGGGTACGAAGTGTGAAACAAGTGAGTAGCCTATAATATTAAAATTATCGTTTTGTCCACTGACTTGTGTTTCACCAAGGGCTAAAATTGCTGGTTTTGTGGAGTTAAGATGACATTCTACGGCATGAAAATTAGCTTGTAGGCCACGAATATTACAAAAATGAACTCGAAAATTGGCAATTTTTAATAACAATAAAAAAAAAAAAAAAAAACAAAAAAAACAAAAATCAATATAAATAAAACGTATAAAATTTAAAATTTAATTATATTATTATTTAGGTTAAATATTGTATATGTACGATTCATACAACCCGAACAAGTTATCACCGTTTATAAAAACAAAAGTATTGCTAACAATATTTACAAAATACCATCAACAATACCCCTATTTTATTCTGCTATGAGTGAGCAATCGGTTTATAACACCATTCAACAGTTTTTAACTAGACCTTATTGAACTTAGTTACAACCAAAAAACTCACACACAGCAAAATCTACGTGCAAGTAAAAATACGCACGTATATGTAAATAATTAAATTTAAATTAAATAATTTAAGTTAGTTGAAAAGAAATGAACTGAAATTTCAGTACTTCCCTTTCTTTTATGATTAAAAATAAAAAAAAAAAAATGATTAAAAATGAGTAAATTGACGTATACCATCAAAAATTAAAACAATACAATTTAAAAATAAAAACAATACGGTGACATACTATTGATGGTATTAATTAGTGAGCGAATTTAGAATATTATCATCCGAGGGAGAGGGAATGAATTAGAAGAAGAATTAATTCTTAAATTGTAATTATTAATATACCTTAAAGCTGAATAGCCTGATTTCAAGAAAAAACCTTTTAGGGTTTTATAATAATATAAGTTTTTTATGGGAAGTATTTTTAACTTATTGAAAAGCACAAAAGAAGGATAATTACGGTTTTTCTTGCAAATAATTCTGATAGCATGCTTCTGTGTTATTAAAAGAGGATGTATTTTGTTAAAATATGCCCCACCCCAACACGATATACCATATTGAAGTTTAGAATGAAACATTGCGTAGTACACTGTGCATGAAATTTTCTGAGAGCAATATAAACTAACGTGATAAAGATTTCTGATAATATTCTTAAGATACTTATTAACGTAGGACGTATGATCTGACCAACATAATCTTGAATCAATTAAAATACCAAGATATTTAAACGAATTAACGTTTTCAATCAGGAAGCAGTTTGTATCGCAATGGTGGTTCATATAGTAAAAACTTAAAGAATCAGAATTATACGCATTAATTAAAAATTTTGCACACTTAGGAGCATGATAGAAAATATCTAAGTTATTATAACCGGACCATGGATACTAAAATTCATATATTTTGTTTTAGGACTAATTATTAATTTATGCTTATTAAACCAGTGTCTGATAAGATCAAGATCATAGTTCAAGTTGACAGCTACATCAAAACTATTACTACAACTATACGTAAAAGCAGTATCATCATAATGCAGTTATTGATCCTTTAAATTGTTGTAAGAAGAGCGAATTTATAAAAACTAAAAACAAGATAGGCCCTAGTACCAACCTTTGAGGAACACCATAAGATATTAAACTAAGGTCGGAACTTAAAATCTCTCCAATCTTTTCTTTTTGCCTTCTTCCTGCTAAATATGAATTAAACCAATTAAGAATAAAACCTCTGAATCCAGCATTAAACAACTTTTTTAAAAGAATATTGTGGTCCACAAGATCAAAGGCTTTAGTAATGTCAATGAACAACGCAGTTGTAGTGTGACCTTTATTTACTGACTCATATAGTTCCCCACAGAATTTGAGTAAAGCATTCTCTGTGGATCTGCCTTTCAGGAACCAAATTGATTCGAGCTAAAGAAATTAGTTTTGTCAAGGAAAGCTAAAATTCTACATTTTATTGCTTTTTCAAAATTTTTTGAGAACGAGGATAAAAGAGAAATAGGCCTATAATTGTTGACATCAGTTCTATCACTTTTTTTAAATAGAGGAATAACTTCAGCATTTTTTAATTTTTCAGGAAATATGCCTGAAATTACACTATTATTAAAAATATGAGCCAAATATCAATAATTTGATATGATATCTTCTTTAAAGTATTATTAGAAATATCTTCTGAAGTAGTAGAATTTGAGCTTTTTAGGCCAGTTATTATTTTATGAATTTCATAAGCTGAAATATGGTCAAAAAAGAAACTTCTCAATTCAAAACTTTCCTCGACTACTTTATCGGATGAGTATACACTAAAATAATTATCCGTATCAAGTTGCTGGGAAATATTAACAAAGTATTGATTGAAATGATTAGCCACTTCTAAAGAATTATTTGTAATATCGTTATTGATATTAAGATTAATTATATTATTATCATAAGTAGAATCTTTGTTTAATATACTATTGACTATATTCCATTCTTTCTTAATATTACCCCTATTAGAATCAAACTTATTAATATAATAACTATTCTTACAGTTGGTGATATTTACTTTTACATCATTGCAAATTTTCTTATAATAGTTGAGTAGACGAATATTGTTATTATGTTTTAGCGTAATTTTTCTAATTTTATCCCTTCTTTTAATATTATTCAATAACGAATTTGTAATCCATGGTTTAAGCTTACATATCTTACGACTTCTAGTGACAATAATATTACAATCCATAATATAATTATTTAGGATTTTTAAAAATTTGTCAAATGCTGTAGAGGGATTATTTTCAGAAAAAACATCTTCCCATAACTCTAAATTTAATAAATAAATTAATTTATCATAATCAACATAATTATAATTAAACCTAAAAGTTTTAGATTTTGGCAAACACGTGTTTAATTCAAATTTGATAATAATCATAACATGGTCCATAATTTGAATATCATAAACAGAACTTTTAATTTTATGATTATTATTTTTTTGAGTTCTACAAAAAACATGATCAATACATGAAAATGAAGTGGTAGTAGATCTATTAGGTTCATTAATAAGAGATTCAAAACCGTTTGAAGCCATAAGAAAAAGATAATCATCACTACTTTTTGATTTACCAAGAATATCAATATTCAAATCACCTAAAATAATACAATTTTTGTACTTAACATTATTTAAATAATTAGAGAATTCAATAAGAAATTCATTAATTTTATGTTCTTGAAGTCTATAAACACATACAAAGCAATAAGAAATATTGTCAATTTCACACACTACATTTATAATATCAGCGCTAACAAAATTAACTTCTTTACAAACACATTTAATGTCATTACTAACGTAAACAATAACACCACCTGATGCGTAATTATTATTACAACGATGAAACATTTCGAAATTAGGAATTTTATAGTTATTAACTTCATGATCAAAGATCCAAATTTCAATTAAAAAAATTATACTTGGCATTATTTCTAAAGATTGTAAATGAACTAAATAAGAGTCAAAGTTACTTGCATACTTCTAATGTTTTGATGAGAAACGAAAAAATTATTTACAGAATTATTTACTGAATTATTATGGCTTAAATTACTAAACAAATTATTTAAGTTAAAAGAAGGCAAATTATCAAAATCAATATAGTTATTAATATTATTATTTAGAGACATTTGTCAAAATTTTTATGCAAAAAAAAAGAAAGAACTATTAATTAACATTAAAAATATCATTATAATTACTAATTTTTATTGCCTTATCGCCTTCTTTTTTCTTTATTAATATTACAGAATTTTGCGTCCATAAATACCTGTATTTCTTTTCCTTTCTAACTTCTAACGCTTTGGTAAATAAATCTCTCATATGTTTAGTGTATTATTAATATAGATGTTATTAGTATTAGTATTACCAAATATGCCAGCAGTAAGATTTTTATGTAGTCTGTTGTTCTTCATAATTTTCTCTTTCATAGCAGCCGAGTTAAATTTTATACAAACAATATTTCTATTTTCAGTAGAAAGCGTGGGAGAGTTAGATAGATTTTTCTCTGAAAGAATTTTTGAATAAGTTTTTGGTTTCTTGATGTAGTAGTTATCGATGTCACTTACAGAAAAATCTACATTCAAACCTTCTTTAAAAAGTTTAACAACTTTCTCTTTTGCATTCTCATGAGAAATATCTGGAATACCAATAATATCAACACAGTTACGGTTTTCTTTTTGCTCTATGTTTAGTTTTCAAGAGAGTCAACATTTCAAGAGAGTCAACTTTTTTTTAACAGTCACTTACTATAAACCCTGTTAACACGCTATCTTCAGCTACAACTTCTTTACACTCTCAAACGGCAGAATTGGCCACCTCACTTTGAAGCTCTTTTTCAGTCCGATCAGTTAACAGAATTTCTTGCAGGTCTAGGTTTTACCCAAACAATAAGCTATATTTCTCCATCCCTCAACACTTCTGCTGTACCTAAAACACTTTAGTCTCTTTCATCTTCAACCTGCTCTACATTTCACTCCTATAGCTCATATTACTTCTGTCCAAAGCAACCACAATACCAACTCTCAACCCAAATCTCAGGCTCAATCATCTTCATCTGGTTCCACGTTCCAATCTCGGAATTCTTCTGGGACTCCTATTCCATCACTGATGGACCCTTTGATCCCTCTTATCGTTAAGATGACGCAACAAGCGTCAATATCAAACGATAGTAGATATCTTCTTGCTCGGTTGAGAGATCGTCAAATATTGGTAATGTTAAACTTTTCTTGGCCTATCCATGACAAACCAAATTCAGTTTGCATTATTGAGGAAACTAATGCATATCTCAAAATTTAACTCCATCAAGAAGATTTACCTACGAATATTTCAGAACTTCGCTTTTTATTTAACCGCTTTAATGCAACTTGGGTTACTGAGGAGATTAATGTTGATCTCCAATCCTACTCTTCTCAAGAATCATCAAAGCGAATTAATCATTTACATCGCACATGGGAAAACCACGATAAATTTTTTCGTCCCTTACAGAGCCAAAAAAAATAATTGTAACCTTATTCCAATTAAATTATTTAATAAAAACATTACCGATAATTTATTTAATTTTTCAATGTATTATCAAAATGTTCGGAGTCTTAAAACAAAAACCAAGATTCTCTTTTCAAACGCAACCATTTTAAATTTTAATTGTTTCATTTTAACTGAAACTTTGTTATGTTCTTCTATAAATAAGTATATTTTATAGCCAATACAATGACGCTGTTAATATTATAAAAGAAAAAATATGTGATACAGACGAAATCATACTGTTTAGTGATTTTAATCTACCAAACTTAAGATAGATTAAACATGACGAGGAAGCCTTTATGATTTTTAACAGCACTTCTATTGAATTAGAATGCTTATTTATTAATAATATTAATATGAACAACTTTCAACAAATTCTTAATATATCTAATTTTCAAGGTAAAAAACTTATATTTAATAAGATTGATATTAAGGATATGACAAATTATTTTTATGAAATCACCTTTAATAGTTTTAGACAATTTATTCCTATGATTAGAATGGGATCTTTGAATTCATATCCTCCTTGGTACACCCATGAATTAAAACAAGTAAAGAACAGTCAGTCGGTGCAACCGACTTAGAAATACCCTACACCTATTTGGTTCAAATTTAAGGACATATCAATAAGTCATTTTAACACCATAAAATCTGTTATTAAATTGATCGTAAGACATAGCTAACCAAATTAATTTTATAATACTAAAAACATTTTCTAATTACACTATCTATTAAAAAATATTACGAATTCTTACTAATTTATCTATTTAAAAATAGTAAAAAACAAAAAAACTTGAAATAAATGAAAATTTATTTATTCCAATTCAATTAAAAAATGAAAAAATTCTAATTATTAAATTTTGTGATAAAAAGCTAATCAAAGCATAATATATTTCATAATCCACAGTTAATTATATTTTATTATTAGATTATATTTAATAATCAAAATTGCAATTATTTTAAATGGTTAGTTTATATAGCTAATAGAAAAGCTTAAAAACGCAAAATAAGCAATAAATGTATTTCTTTTTTTTTTGTTACACGCTAACTAAACGCTAGGAATGGATTCCTGTATACATGATATGTAGGTTTAGTTGGAAAGGGAAGGAAAGTAGGATATTAGAGGGGAATTAGGAGGTAGGTTGGAAATGAACCTAAAAAGATTCGTTTTGAAGTTTGTATGAGCAAGTTGTAGTACGAGTCATTATTAGAAGAGGGGAACACATTAGATGGAAGCATGTTCCACATCTGAGAAGTTAGGAATAGAGCAGTGGAATTCCACGGTGTAGAAATGAGCACTTGCTGCTCCTCTGGTGTTACGTTCGAATTGTTTAAGAGGAGTCATAATTGACTTTAGTTCAATAGAGCAAGTGTCATTACATACAAGATATCTATAAAACAGAGAAATCGCACCAATATTTCGACGAGAGCCAAGAGGAGTAAGTGTTACTTGCTCGACAGGGTCACCTATTAGGCGTAAGGCACGATTTTGATTTTTGTCGAGGTAACTCAAAGAAGTTTGGGATGCGCCAGCCCAAATGTGGGAGTTATACTTCATCTTAGGTTGAATATAGGCTTTATAGATATTAGACAGATCCTTAGGAGAGAAATATGTTTTGCAACGTGACAGGAAACCCAAACATTTGGCAGCATTCTTAGCTATATCAAAAATATGCTCATTCCACAGCATTTTTTGATTTAGCTGCAAATCTAAAATGCTTAGATTGTCTGATCGTTTAATATTTTCACCTTGGAATCGCAGAATCGGGTTAAACTGATTTCCAATGCAGGAAATCAGGCAGCTTTGAGTTTTTGAAGTATTAAACTCAACTCTATTACTTTTACCCCAATCAGCTATTTTGGCTAAGTCATGGTTGACTAAACTAACCATTATATTTCTTTTTGAACTAATTGCGGTAGGTGTGACATTAGATTTCTTAAGGAAATCGTAGCATGCCACTAGAGTGCTGTCGTTGGCGAAGCTATGGATTGGATTGAGGCTAGAGATGAGTAAGTCGTTGATAAAAATCAAAAAAAGAGTTGGTGATAAGGCGGAGCCTTGTAAGACGCCAGCGTTAATTTCAAAAGTGTCAGACATAAAACTGTCGATAAGGACACGAATTCGACGGTTCGAAAGAAAATCCTCAATCCATTTACAAAAAGGAATACCAAGACCAATAGCTTGGCATTTGTTCAAAAGAGCAGAATGCCATACTCGGTTAAAGGCTTTTGAGATATCCAGAGCAAAAACCTCAGATTCACCGGAACAGTGAATAATGGAGATGAGCTTTTCGCTGAGGTATGTCAAAAGATCACCTGTACATCTTTGGCTTCTGAAACCATATTGTCTGTCATGTAAAATACCTCTGCAGTCAAGGTATCTCATCAACCGTTTGTTAACAAGGATTTCCATAACTTTGGAAATGACCGATATAATGGCTATTGGCCGGTAATTCGAGGGGTCGCTTTTGTCACCTTTTTTTAGGATTGGAGAAGCATGAGCAACTTTCCAATGACTGGGATATCGACCAGTCGAAAATGATAATGAAAAAAGATTGCGTAGAGGTTTCGAAATGGGAGAGGCAATATGTTTAAGAACCATTGCAGGAATTCCATCAGAACCGGTGAACTTTCTAACATTCATATTTTCGAGCACTTTCACTACAGTACGTGTTCTAAAGTACACCCTATGAAGAATTTTAACCCTAGTGGGATCAACAGAGGGTAGAACTGTTGGAATTTGTACTGTAGAGCGTAGGAGCGTAGAATTTGCCGCAAAGTATTTTGCAAACAAATTGGCTTTAGCAACTGAATCTGATATGATTAAATTGTTTTTATCAATCAGCGGCGGAAAGGATGATTCGCAAAAGTTATTCTTTAAACTTTTCGCAAAAGTCGAAAAAGAACGATTGCAGTGAGGTAGATTGATTATTTTGCATTTCAATCTTTGGTTATAAAGAAACTTTTGCTGATTGATAATTCTTTTGCAATTGTTCCTGACAACTTTATAGCTCGCAAATGAGGACTCAGATGCATTTACTTTGTACATTTTAAAATGCTCTTCCTTGGATTGGATGGAGATGTGGCTTCCCTGCAGATGTCATTAAACAGGGATTTGGAATGGATTTTTACTGATTTGTATGAGCTAGTAATAAAAAGTTTCATTCCTAGCATAATTGTTTTACTAATGGCATCAGCAGCAAAGTCAACGTTCCTATGATGGAAACACATTGACCAATCGAAACCTCTCAAAAAGCTATTCAGACCTACCCAGTCAGCCCGGTTATAGTGCCAGACTAACCTTTTAGGAATAGAGTTTCGATTGGGCGAGTAAGCCATTGAAAAGCTGGATTTGACAAGGCAATGGTCGGAGCCGCCAATTGAGGAACTAACCGAAATATTGTATTTTTCTGGGTTTGAAGTCAAGAACAAGTCCAAAAGGTGTTCATTTTTATCGTCTCGGTCTGGAATTCGAGTTCGGCTCTTTACAAGTTAAGAAAGTTGAAATAAGTTTGAAAATAGTTCAACCTGTTTGCCTTCCGGGCTATTGTGACTTGAGAAATGGAGCCAGTTTTTGTTGTGGACATTAAAATCACCTGCGACAGCTATCTCACATTCGGGATTCTTTTCCAGAATTTTATTGATAGTGTCGGATAGTTCTTCAATGGCCACAGCAGTTTCCAGCTCACCGGCTTGGGGGGATCTATATAAAAAACAGAAAAATATTGAGGCATTTTCAACACGGAGTTTGACCCAGAGATAATGAAAAACGGGTTGGAGCTCTTAAGATCATGAAGGGTGTTGAAAGCAACATTAGATCGTATATATAAAGCGACTCCTCGTTGAGGGGTGAAAAGCGGAACAAGTTTATAGCCGTTGATATTATAATTAGTATCATCACCTACAACTTGTGTCTAGCTTAGCGCAAGCATAGCTGGTCTTTCTGAATTAAGATGGGCTTCAACTGATTGGAAATTACATGCTAAGCCTCTTATATTACTAAATTGTAATAGAAAATGGTTCTCCATTAACTACAACTTGCGGGCAGAATTGGAGGGAAATTTGAAAATATTTATATTAAAATTTCGGAAAACATGCATCACACATTAAACATACACTTAATTACTGTGTTAAAGTAAAAAAAAAAAAAAAAAAATGTATACTGAAGTGAGGAAAAATTAAATTCAAGTAAACCATAATATAATGGTAGTAATAATAATAATAATAATAATAATAATAATAGTGTCAACATCAAAATGATGGAGAACATTACAAACGAAAATCCAAGTACAACAGTTTTTAATGCCTTATTGTACCCAGAGATTGTTTGAAAATTCACCACTAAATTAGTGCGGACACGAAGCTTTTCAAAAAATTATGTTTCTTTATCCCACGTATACAGAAAGCATATACCAGAAATTATAAAAAGACGAAATAAAAATTTAACAGCATTATTTAATTTAAATGAAATAGAAAATTGAAATCAAAAATAAATTAAACAAGTGATGAAAAAAAACCAAGGGTTTTTAAAAAAGCACACTTTCAAATTTATAATGTATTACATACTGAGTTTAACTTTGGAAATATTTAGTTGGAAATAGTTACTGCTGACTTATAAAATTTACTGCTAACAGTAAATTTTTAATTTTAAAGTTGTTATAGCCCTTCATTGGGAAGGTTGCCAAATTTCTCAAGGATCTAACTTCATCTAACCCCCCCCTCCCTCCCCAACTTTTTTTTTAGGTTCTAGGAATTAAATTGTGAATTCCACAAAAATTTGAAATTTTACTTAGAATTATACTATCTAAGCAAAAATGGGTAAAACTGAGAGACTCTTTCTTCAATTTAAGGAACCACTTTTAAATTTTAAAAAAACCTTTAACATGTGTTAAAATATAATGTTGGACCTTTAAATTTTGTACATTAATAAAAAAAAATTTGGACAGGTATTCAGGTCAGTTTGCTTAAAAATAGCAAAATTTAAATTTTCGAGCCCTTATAGCTCCTAAACAGGGGGCTTGACAAAAAAATTTTGTTAACCGACTCCTACTATTTTCTGAGTATCGAACTTGTCCCAAAATTTCAAGACCCTAGCTTGAACCGTTCGAAAGATATGTGTGGCCAAAAATTTTGCAAAAATCGAGTTTTGCGTAATGGTAAATTTTAGTACCGTAGGGCAACCTTAAACACTTGCCTTTTAAAAGTTTGTAAAGTTTATGAAACCAGCTATCGTTTGCCGTTTTCAGATTGAAAATATATTTAACAGAACTCTTGTTATAACAATTTAAATATAGGGCTTTTTCCAACTTTGGGGGGCTGTAGCCCCGTAGCAGGTGGGGCTACAGAAAAAAATTCTTCTACGAAATTATTTTTTTTGCAAAAACTACCCATGGTTAAAATTTCTTTACTCTATTTCAAACGGTGTAAAAGTGTTTGTAAACATACGGACGGACGGACGGACGGACGGACGGACAGACGGACGGACAGAGTGAAGCTATATAGGCACATTTTTACAAAATTTTTAGAAAATGTGCTAAAAAGATGCAATATGCCATTAAAGTAAGGTATGGGATAGAAAAGGATGGTTAGTTAAAATACCATTACAAATTTAGACCTTTTCATATTATTCATCTAATATATAAAGAAGAAAATTTGTTTGTTTGTTTGTTTGTCCAGGATTCACGTGAAAACCACTGGTCCGATTGACACCAAATTTTAGAGGAATAATTTTGGGAGTCCGGGGGGTGACATAGGCTATGTCGCATTTTTATAAGTCAGCAGGTTGCAGCTCCAGAGCCGTTTTAAGCTTTTTCGTTTTTTTGATGTCGAGTCGAAACGGTTTGACCGATTCACTTGAAATTTTGCACGAATGTTTTTCTTATTACACGGAATTAATGGTATAAAACTGGTTGGAATAAATAAACCCCTTTCGGCCCGACGGGCTTCCAAAAAATTTTGTGTTTCCGATTTGTGTCCAATTTTACAGGGTGGTTTTGCAGACAAAAAGAGAGGCTGGCACAAATTTTTGTTGGGTTCGGTTAACCCGTTTGGGCACGAGGGCGCAATGAAGCTTTTTCAATGTTTTTGATGTCGAGCCGAAACAGTTTGACCGATTGATTTGAAATTTTGCACAAATGTTCCTCTTAGAAACCGCAATTAGTTGCATAAATTTGGTTGGAATAATTTAAGGCATTTCGGCCTGGCGGACTTTCAAAAAATTTTGTGTTTTCGATTTGTGTCCAATTTTACAGGTTGATTTTGTAGTCTAAAAGAGAGGCTGCAAAAAGTTTTAGTTAAGTTCGATTAACCCATTTTCCACGACGACGCTATGAAGTTTTCTATATATTTTATTTTCTTATACGATTAAAAGTATTTTATTGAAAATTTTGTACCAGCATTTTAATTAAAACCCACAGGGTTAATTTGGTTTTAACCTGGTTGTGCGTTTTGAACAAAGATTCAATGAAATTTTCAGTTTTCTTCAAATAAAATCTAAAAATCAAAAAATTCAATTTGTTATATATAATGCTTAAATACATAGTATTTTAAAACAGTTATTCCAAAAAATAAGCCTACATTTCTCTCATAAAATAATAAAATAACGAGGAAGAGCGTATTACAACTTTCAGGACTAAACAAAATATAAGTTGAAAAGCGAATTTTTAAACCTTTTCTAAACCATCGACTATATTTTATTCAAGCGTTGGCAATTCAAGAAAATCCCCTTTTGACCTATAGTCATTTTAATTCAGTTAACATTGTTCACCGGAAACCTACTATCCTCAACTATATCGTCAAGGAGCACCAAATTGTCAAGAAGCACCATGTATAGAAAAATTAGAGATAAACGTTCAAATTGTTTTGCAAACTGTTTTTTAAAGTTTTTGTTTCGCAATCGATTAAAAGAACTCGACAAACCTTTTTTTTAAGTATTCCCCTAATTCAAAGAAGTTGTACCTACTTTCAAAAATTGGACGTAATTTACTTACAAATTTTTTTTTTGAACAATCGTCGGGTCGGGAGGGGTTAACAACTTTCAAGTCTGTTAGTAAATTGAACTTCATTTTCAAAGAAGAACACATATACGAAATTTGAAGTTAATCTGTTAAATCATTTCTAATATATAGCAAAGCAACGAAAAAACCTATAAAAAGCTGTTGGGCCACGATGGGTTAACGGAACTCCACAAATATTTTTTTGTGGCATTTATAGGCAGTGTAGTATCTCAAAAAATTGGCTGAAACTTGGTTTTTTTGCAATTTGCAAGCTTCCGGGCAACGCCGGGTAAATCTGCTAGTTTAAATATAAAAATAAATTTTACATAAATGCAGCAGGTACCTTTGAACTTAGCTGAACCACTACAATTAAGTCAAAATTTCGGAGACACATAGGAAATAGGAAATATATTCTTTGGCTTCGAAAAAAAACTCGACCAGAACCAATTCCCATGGTAACTGCATTACTAGTAACCTAGAGTTTAAATATCATCAGAATAAAGGGCATTATTTTTTGAGTTATGGTGTTTTTAAGATATATGTTTGTTAGTCCTTGAACTTTTCAAGGGTTTCAAAACCCGAAGCTATGGTACGATTTCGCCCATATGCAGTCCCCGTCATACTTTCAATACTAGTTAACCCTTGTACACAATTGGAACGTTCTATCTTAATTTTAAGTTACTGGTTTTATTAATTTCGATGATAAGCTTTTATACATTAGGGGGTTTAAGAGAGGTACACAACCACCACTCCAATTGACCCAAAATTAGAGGGGCACGCAGGAAATAGAAAAGAACACCCATGTACCAAATTTGAAGCTTCTACATTTGTTTCAAGTTACTATCTTTATTAATTTCAAAAATATGCTTTAAGGTCCTCGAAACTGAGTGGCTGGTCCCCAGCCACTTCTCCAATCGGACTCAAATTTCAAACAAATTTCAAAAAATCGAAAACGATACCCTGATACCAAATATGGAAGTTCTATCTTACGGAATTATGCTAGTTTGGCCTAAATTCGATCAAAAAGTTCTAAGTTCCGAACCCAATATGCAATATTCAACGTAAGCAATCGCCGCCGTAGTTTCATGACCAATAACCTACAGCACACATTTCTTGAAGATAGCGTCATTAATTGTTGAGTTATCGTGATTTTTAGCACATTTTGTAAAAATGTGCCTAAATAGTTTCACTCTGTCCGTCCGTCTGTCTATCTGTCCGTCTGTCCGTTTGTCCGTCTGTCCGTCTGTCTGTCTGTCCGTATGTTTACAAAAACTTTTACGTCGTTTGAAATAGAGAAAAGAAATTTTAACCACGAGTAGATATTACAAAAAAAATAATTTCGTAGAAGAATTTTATTCTATACCCGTTAGGGAGCTGCAGCCCCCCAAAATTGGGAAAAGCCTTTTATTCCAATTGTTATAACAAGGGTTCTATTAGGTGTCTTTTCAATCCGAAAACAGCAAAAGATAGCTGGTTTTATTAAATTCATAAATTTTTAAAAAATAAATGTTTAGGGTTGCCATAGGGTATTAAAATTTGACATTACACAAAACTTAATTTTTGCAAAATTTTTGGCCACACATATCTTCTGAACGGTTTAAGCAAGGGTTTTGAAATTTTGGGATAAGTTAGATCCCCAGAAATAGGTAAAAGTCGGTTAACAAAATTTTTTTGTCAAGCCCCCTATTTAGGAGCTATAAGGGCTCAAAAATTGAAATTTTGCTATTTTTAAACACCTGTAACTTGAATACCTGTCCAAATTTTTTTTGGTGATATACAAAATTTAAAGCTCTATAATTATATTTCAACATGTGTCAAAGGTTTTGAAGGGTGACGAAGCTACAGCCCCTGCAAATTCCAAAAAAGCCCTATATTTAAATTGATATAACAAGAGTTCTGTTAAATTTATTTTCAATCGAAAAACGGTAGAAGAGAGCTGCTTTTGTAGACTTTACAAAAATATGTCGCGAAAATGTTTAGGGTCGCCATACGGTACTAAAATTTACCATTGTGAAAAACTCAATTTTTGCGAACAATTTTTAAACACCTGTAACTTGAATACCTGTTCAAATATTTTGTCCTTAATATACAAAAATTTAAAGGACCAACATTATATTTTAACATATGTTAAAAGATTTTCTTAAATTTAAAAGGGGTTCTTTAAATTGAAGAAAGTGTCTCTCAGTTTTAACCATTTATGCTTAAATAGTAAAACTCTAAGTAAAATGCCATTTTTTTGTGGAATTCACAATTTAATTACTAGAACCTAAAAAAGTTGTGGGAACGGGAGTAGTGAGGATTAGATGCTTGAGAAATTGGGTAACCTTCCCCATAGTGGGGCTATTAGGACCTTACTGTAAATTTACTGTTTTTATAAGTAAGTAGTAACTTAGTCACCAACGTATATATTTGGTTCCGATGAAATACTCAGTATGAAAAACTGTATTATTTTGAAAATGTGGTTTTTTAAAATCTCTTGGTTTTTTTCATCACTTGTATATATATGTTCTTTAGCCCTGAAACCGATTAAAAGGTCCAGAATCCGAACCCTTGGGCTGATTTCGCCTTTATACGGTCCGCTCTGTACTTTAAGTACTAGTTAACCCTTGTACACAATTTGAACGCTCTATATTAATTTTAAGTTACTATTTTTAGTAAATTCGATATTCGATAATAAGCTTTTAAAACTTGGGATGTTTAAGGGGGTTACTGAACCACCACTCCAATTGATCCCAAATTAGGAGGTCACTCAAGAGATAGTAAAGAACAACCTTGTGCCAAATTTGAAGCTTCCACATTTTTTCAAGTTGCTATCTTTATTAATTTTAAAGATATACTTTAACGTCTTCAGAAATGTGTGGATGGCCCCTCCAAAGGGGCCCAAATTTCAAAGACATTTAGGAAATGGGAAGGGACACCCTGATACCAAATTTGGAGGTTCTATCGTCATGTGTTTCGGAATTATGCTCGTTTGGCCTAAATTCGATCAAAAAGTTCTAGGTTCCGAACGCCGAACTTACGCAATGCTCGAAGTAGTTTCAATACTTGTAACCTACACGTGTCCGTAGACACGATAACTCAAAAAATAATGGAGCTATTTTGATGAAATTTTAACTGTAGGTTACTAGGACTGAAAGTACGGCGGGGATTGCAAATGGGCGAAATCGGCCCATGGGTTCGGATTCTGGACCTTTTAATCGGTCCAAGGGCTAACAAACATATATAAAAAATCATGGTAACTCAATAACTAATGACGCTATCTTCATAAAATTTGTGCTGTTGGTTACTAGTAATGAGACTAAGGGGGGGTACAATCGAGATTGGACCATGGGTTCAGAACCTAGAAATTTTTGATCGAATTTAGGCCGAACAAGCATAATTCCAAAACCAATGAAGATAAAACCTCCAAATTTAGTATCAGGGTGTCTCTTTCTATTTCCTAAGTGTCCTTGAAATTTGGGACCAATTGTAGTGGGATGAGGACCAGCCACAAAGTTCCGAAGACCTTAAAGCATATTTTCGAAATTAATAAAGATAGTAACTTCAAACAAATTAAGATTTATAATTTCTTTACCTGTGCAGTTCCTCTAATTTTGGATCAATAAGAGTGGTGGTTCAGTACCCCTCTTAGACCCCCCAAGGTTTAAAAGCTTATCATCGAAATTAATGAAAATAGTAACTTAAAATTAAGATTGAACGTTCCAATTGTGTATAAGAGTTAACTAGTATTGAAAGTATGACTGGGACTGCATATGGGCAAAATCGTACCATGGTTTCGGATTCTGGAGCCTTTGAAAAGTTCAGAGGCTAAAGAACATATATTTTAGGGTGCATTTATGTTGGATTTTCGTTTGTTAATTTTTTTTTAATACATTTTTTAATACAAGGAGGTGCAATTATACATTTAATAATGTAATAGGTAAAATAAAAAAATTTTTTTTATTGTTAAGTTTTTGTATAATTTTTTTTTTAAGTTTTTATAATTATAAAATAACTTTTAAAATATATAATTTAATTTTTGTTTCAATTAAATATTTTTTTATTATTACTTGCACCAGTTTTGAGAGGAAATTGAAAATTTCACTTCTTAAATTATTTTGTTTTTTTTTGGGATTGTTTCATATTAAATAAGATCCCAAATAAAAGATCCAATAAATAAACAATTATAATTATGCTTTTAAAAACTTTTTATTTTAATTTTGTTTTTCTTTTTTTTTTTTAAAATTTTACCAGATTAATCTAAAACAACTATAAATAATATTATTTTTTTTTTCTACTTCGCTTGTATCGAAGCTCCAATATAAACACTGCATAAGAGCATAGCTTTTTCTATGCTCTTATCGATGCTCTTATCGACGTTCTTATCACTTATCGCAGCTCCAACATAAACGCACCCTTAAAAACTGCATAACTCAAAAACTAATGCCGCTATTTTGAAGAAATTTAAACTCAAGGTTACTAGTAATGATAGTACCATGGGAATTGGTTCTGGTCGAGTTCGGACAATGAGTTCGGATTCTAGAAGCTTTTGATCGATCTGAGGCCAAACGAGCATAATTATAAAGCCAAAGAATATATTTCCTATATCCTATGTGTCCCCGAAATTTAGACTTAGTTGTTGTCGTGGTTCAGGTGCCTCCTAAGAAATCCCAAAATTAAAAAGCTTATCATCGAAATTCATGAAGATAGAAACCTTAAATTTGATGCACGAGGGTTGTTTCCTATTTCCATTTTTTTTTACCACTTTTATATTTTTAAAAGTTTAATTCTGGTGTTCCACAAGGTAGCCACTTAGTACCTTTGCTCTTCATTTTATCTGTTAATTGTTGGGTCTTTTATAAATCATAGCACTATAAAAATTTACGCTTACGATATGAACATTTTTAAAAAAATTACTTCAGTGAGAGATGCGGCCTTACGGCAAAGTGATCTTAATAATTTCATTTCTTGGTGCACCATAAATATTCTTCTTAATGTTTCTAAATCTGCACAAGTTACCATTGCACGACGCTCTAATAATTTTAACTTCATTTAATCTATCGATAATTCAAATTTGAATAAAACTGAATCAATAAGAGATCTAGGTGTACTTTTTGACAGTAAACTTAACTTTAGAGCTCATTATGAGTCTATTATTCATAAGGCAAACTCAATGCTTGGATTTGTAATACTTGATAGACGATGGTCTAAAGAATTTTAAGATCAGTATACTCTTAAATATATTTAAACAAGTCTCGTCAGGCCTAACTTAGAGTATGCCAGCCAAGTATGGTCACCTTTTTATCAAATTCATGTAAATAGAATTGAATCGATTCAGAAACACTTTTCTTTGCTTTGCTTTAAGATATTAACGTTGGAATGACCCTATAATTTTACCTCATATATTGTATTGCATACTGAGTTTAATTTTGGAAATATATATACTGGTGACTAAGTTTCTGTAAATTTTTAATTTTAAAGTTCTAATAGCCCTTCAACGAAGAAGGTTGCCAAATTTCTCAAGGATCTAACTTCATCCTCCATTCTGGAGGGGGGCTCCAATTTTTTAGGTTCTAGGAATTAAATTGAGAATTCTCCAAAAATTTTAAATTTTACTTTGAATTATACTATCTAAGCAAAAATGGTTAAAACTAAGAGACAATTTCTTCAATTTAAAGAACCCCCTTTAAGTTTAAGAAAACCTTTAACATGTGTTAAAATATAATACTGCAGCTTTAAATTTTGTATATTTGTAAAACAAAATTTGAACAGGTATTCAAGTCACAGGTGTTTAAAAATAGCAAACTTTCAATTTTTGAGCCCTTATAGCTCCTAAACAGAAGGCGCGACAAAAAAATTTTGTTAACCGACTCCAACTAATTTCTGAGGATTTAACTTCTCCCAAATTTTAAGACCCTAGCTTGAACCGTTTAGAAGATAAGTGGGGCCGAAAATTTTGCAAAAATTTAGTTTTGCATAATGGTAAATTTTAGTACCATATAAAAGCAGCTCACTTTTACCGTTTTTCGATTGAAAATAAACCTAGTGGAACTCTTCTTATACCCATTTAAATATACTAAATTTTGTGAAAATGTGCTAAAAAGACACATTAAAACATAAAATATTTAATCAACTGAGAAAATCTTAACTTTTCACTTTCAATGTGTAACTTATTGTTATTTTTGTTATTTTTAAATGCTTTTTTAAGGTAATATACTTACATGTTCATGTAAATATATATTAATATTTTAAATTTTAACAATAAGATAAGAAATGTTATTGTAAAATTGTTTGAATGAAACAAATAAATAAATAACTTTTGGCAAAATTGCCGGCATTTTTACAGCTTTATTAAATAAATAAATAAAATGACGTGTATCAGTTATCGATGAAAGTATTGGCTGTAGCTTATCTCTAATACTACGTAGATCCAATGTTATTAGTAAGGCAGCTGAATTGAGCATTTCGAATGATAACTGCGTTTGCTTTGTTCGGTTTATATCATCTTCTAAAAAGATAGTTGTAATATTTTAATAGTTGTACAAAGATAAATTAATATGTAAAATTATGTACAATTTCATTCAGTACTGTAAATATTTGTTTTTGTAATATTTTCAAACTAAATGTTTTGTTCATTTCCAAATTGAGTGTTACCATAGCATTAATGATTGATTTCTTGCTAGCGCCGTTGTAAAGAAAGAACTAAAACTAATTGTTAATATGCTTTGGCATGTTAATTTGTAAGTAGATGATTTAATTTTCTTACTGTTTTCTTCGTCCTCTTCACTCTTTTTGTGGAAATACTTATGCTTTCTTTTGACGGATGATTGACATTTTTCATCTGTATTAACAAGCATCCCATAATTGGCAACAGCAACAGCTTAGTTATGGTCGTTTTAAGACTGAAGGTTTTGTTTTTAGAGTAGCAACTCTAACACTTCTGGTCGGTGGACAATTATCCTCCTTTATTAGCACAATGTTACCAACCCTTAAATTTGTTTGTTGTTGGGTCCATTTTGTTCTTCGCTATAGTCAGGATATAATTTTTTAGACCATCTATTCCAAAACTTCATGTGTAAATTATCTGAAAGCTGCCATTTAGTTAATAAATTAGGATTCACATTTAACACATTTTCCTCAGGAACTATTAATATCCTTGCTCCTAATAAAAAGTAACCAGGTGTTAAATCCTCCAGGTTTTCTGGATCATTATTTAATGGACATAAAGGACGAGAATTTAACCAAGCTTCAATTTTTACAGTTATATTTGTTCTTCAAAAGTTAATGTTGTGTCCTATATTCTTCTCTTCATATGATATTTAGGGAATTTTATACCAGCTTACCAAAGACCTCCAATGTGAGGGGATGCGGGTGGTATGAAACGCCATGGGATTCCTTCCATATTTAATGAATCTATAATTTCATTTTGCTAATTGGATTGGGTAAAAAAATCACTCAAAATTTAGCGGGCTCCGCATAAATTTGTCGCATTATCGCTACACATTGGCAACTAGTGCTTTTCTCCCATCAAATTTTTTAAATTCTGCAAGAAAGGCACTTCATGTTCAGTTACTAACTACTTCTGGGTGTATTGACTTGGAACCTAAGCATACAAATAGCGCTATATAACCCTTAAAAGTTTTATTTCCACGAAATATTGATGATGCTCAGATTCATACAATCTTCCTTTCATACGAAGAAGATGACTATAATCGAAGAACGGATTTAATCTTAAAAATCCTGTTAAGTAGGTACCTAACTTGTATAAATTTTAAATTAATGAACCAAAAATGTACGGACTGACTTAAAAAAAAACCCCTTAAAATTTTTTATATGAAACTGATTGTCTATATAATTATTTGGTCTATGGTTTTATATTATTGAAGTGAAGTATTTGTGTTTTTAAAGTTACAAATTTTTAAAAAAACTATCCAAATAAATTAATTTTATTACTTTTTTTTTATTTTATAACTTTTTACATTTTAAGGAAGAAAAAGTTTTTACATTCTGAGTTCAAACTCACATCTATTTTCACTCTAAGCCACTTCGCTATCCACTGAACCATACAATTCTTATAAATTTATGATCAGATTTCTAATATAAATATATAAGTAACTGACAGAATGAAAAACAAGTAAAGAAACAGTCAGTCGGTGCACCAGACTTAGAAATACCCTACACCTATTCGGTTCAAATTTAATTAGATATCCATAAGTCATTTCAACACCATAAAAGCTGTTATTAATTTGATCGTAAGGCATAGCTAACCAAATTAACTTTATAATACTAAAAACATTTCCAAATTACACTATCTATTAAAAAATATTACAAATTCTTACTAATTTATCTATTTAAAAATATAAAAAAATAAAAAAACTTGTTATAAATGAAAATATATTTATTCCAATTCGATTACAAAATGAAAAATTTTTAATTATTACATTTTGTGATAAAAAGCTAATCAAAGCATAATATATTTAATAATTTAAATTTTACAAAAATGCAATTTTTTAAATGGTTAGTTTATATACCTAATTGAAGAGCTTATAAACGCAAAATAAGCAATAAATGTATTTCTAAAATACAATTACAAATTTAGACTTTTTCATATAATTCATTTAAATATAAAAATAAATTTTACGTAAATGCAGCAACTACCTTTGAACATAGCTGAATCACTACAATTAAGTCTAAATTTCGGGGACACATAGGAAATAGGAAATATATTCTTTGGCTTCGAAATTATACTCGTTCGGCCTCAAATCGATCAAAAGCTTCTAGAATCCGAACTCATTGACCAAACTCGACCAGAATCAATTCCAATGGTACTTTCATTACTAGTAACCTAGAGTTTAAATTTCATCGAAATAGCGGCATTATTTTTTGAATTATGGTGTTTTACAGATATATGTTTGTTAGCCCTTGGACTTTTCAAAGATTCCAGAACCCGAAAGCATTGTACGATTTCGCCCATATGCAGTCCATGCATACTTTCAATACTAGTTAACCCTTGTACACAATTAGAACGTTCTATCTTAATTTTAAGTTACTAGTTTTATTAATTTCATGGATGTAAGAGCCTATAGAGGAACCTGCTGTGGATCGGATCATAATCTTGTGAAAGTCAGTTATAGGAGGAGAATCATAGCCAAACGAGTATTGAGGAAACGCAATGCAATGAAGCTGGATCTAAGCAAACTCAATATAACATCTGTGAAAAACGAGTACAAAGAATTGATCGAGACAAACTTAAATCTAGAGGATTTCCAACACATGCAGCTAAATGAAATGTGGGATAGTTAAAAAATGGCAATGCATCGAGCTTCGGAAAAAACTATTGGTTTCCAGCCAATAAAAGTTCGAAACGAATGGTATGACAGAGAATGCAGAGATGCGGTAGCCGCAAGAAACGAAGCACACAAAGAAAAATTAAGTAGACCAACACGTGCCAAGCAACTACATTTCGAGCAACTTAGAAGAGAGGCCGACAAAACCTGCAGAAAGAAAAAAAAGAAATGGCAGAACGATGCGCTAAGAAACGTCCAAGATAATTTGCAAAATCGCGATAGTAGCAGAGCAGCATACAAAGACATCCGCATTATCAGAGATGGTTACAGAGCCCAGTCAAACTTATGAAGAGATGCAGAAGATAATCGTTTATCATCTGAGGATGACATTCAGAACAGGTGGAAAGAATATTTTGAAAACTTACTAAATGCACCAAACGATGAAAAAAAGGAACAAGAACAGATCACAATGGAAAGGCAAACCCAAAATGAAATCACGGGACAACCTACATTAACAGAGGTGGTCAATGCCATAGAGCTATTGAAAAATAACAAGGCTCCTGGTGCAGATAACATTCCAGCTGAACTTCTGCGTGATGGAGGAGAAACGGTACAAAAAATCCTTCATAAAATAATACTAAAGGTGTGGCAAGAAGAAAAAATACTCGCTGACTGGCAACAAAGTATTATATGTCCAATCTACAAAAAACGAGACAAGCTCAACTGTAAAAATTACAAAGGGATATCGCTACTTAGCACTTCCTACAAAGTTTTCACTAACATCTTGAAAGCCCGCTTAGAAATATTGAAAGCCCGCTTCCGAAAACATCATAGGCGGATACCAGTCCGGTTTCAGGCCAGGACGGTCTACAACGGACCAGCTATTTGTGCTGAAGCCGGTATTGGAGAAGTGCTGGGAAAGAAATGCCGATGTACATCAAATCTTCGTGGATTTCAAGACCGCCTATGACTCTATTCAAAGGGAAAAATTATATGTAGTTTTAAGCAACCTAGGCGTACTGGCAAAGCTAGTAAGATTGATTAAAGCTACTATGCAAAACACAAGCGCGAGGGTAAAAATCCAAGGCGACCTCACAGAACCCTTCACCATCAAACAGGGACTGAAACAGGGGGATGGACTCGCGCCTATTCTTTTCAATCTTGCCCTGGAGCATATAGTCAGGAAAATGCCATCTGACCCGAATGCCACGTTGCTATTAAAAACCACCAGATAGCTGCATACGCAGACGACTTAAATCAACTAGGAAGATCAGAGGCAGGTGTCAGAGAATGCTATATTCAGTTAGAGAAAACAGCTATAGAACTGGGTCCGAGGATAAACATCGATAAGACGAAAATGTTAGTAGTATCCAGACGCAACCAGAGAGAGAAACAAAACATTACTTTTGGTGACGACAACGTGGAAGTAGTAAAAAGTTTTGTCTATCTAGGGTCCGAGATAACAAGTGGAAACGATGAAACATCAGAGGTAACTCGAAGGATAGGCAAGACAAACAACGCATGCTACTCTGTGTTGAAGATAATGAGATCTCGAGAAGTCAGCAGAAAATGTAAACTTGAGCTGTACAAATTCCTTTTATTCAAGAAACATTAATAAAACATAAAACTAAAAAATAAAAAAAAACTTAATGAAAACAGATAAAAGCAAAATTCTTCAAATTATTTAAAACTTGAAAACTAAAATCAAAATAAAACGAGGAAGATTAGAGTTGCCCTTGTCAACTTTTAGATACCCGTGCGTATCCACTATTATGTATATTGCAATTGAACTGTTTGAAAGCAAATTCAAAATATTTGCTTTTATATACTTTTATATGAACTTGCCTGCATCTATGGGTTTATTATACCTTACACCTATAGAATAGGTAAAGGGGTATATTAACTTTGGTATGGTGTTTGTAACCACCTAAAGGAAGCGAGCTAAATATGGAAAAATATTAATATTTGTGATCAGCGTGACCTCCTGAATCGATATAGCCATGTCCGTCCGTCCGTAGGCACGATAACTCAAAAAATAATGGAGCTATCTTGATGAAATTTTAACTGTAGGCTACTAGGACTGAATGTACGGGGATTGCATATGGGCGAAATCGGCCCATGGGTTCGGATTCTGGACTTTTAATCGATCGAAGGGCTAACGAACATATATAAAAAATCACAATAACTCAACAACTAATGACGCTATCTTTATCAAATTTGTGCTGTAGGCTACTAGTAATGAAACTACTTAGGGGATTGCGTAGGTTCGGGATTGGAATATGGGTTCGGAACTTAGAACTTTTTGATCGAATTTAGGCGAAACGAGCATAATTTCGAAAACAATGAAGATAGAACCTCCAAATTTGGTATCAGGGTGTCCCTTCCTATTTCCTAAGTGTCTTGGAAATTCGGGCCTCATTGGAATAGTGGGTCGGGGACCAGCCACACCTTTCCGAAGACCTTCAAGCATATCTTTAAAATTAATAAAGATAGCAACTTGAAAAAATGTAGAAATATCAAATTTGGCACAAGGGTGTTCTTTACTATCTCTTGCGTGTCCCCCTAATTTGGGATCAATTGGAGTGGTTGTTCAGTACCCCTCTTAAACCTCCCAAGTTTTAAAAGCTTATAATCGAAATTAATAAAAATAGTAACTTAAAATTAAGATAGAACGTTCAAATTGTTTACAAGGGTTAACTAGTATTGAAAGTATGACGGGGACTGCATATGGGCGAAATCGTACCATGGTTTCGGATTCTGGAACCCTTGAAAAGTTCAAGGGCTAACAAACATATATCTTAAAAACACCATAACTCAAAAAATAATGCCGCTATTTTGATGAAATTTAAACTCTAGGTTACTAGTAATGAAAGTACCATGGGAATTGGTTGTGGTCGAGTTTAATTTCGAAGCAAAAGAATATATTTCCTATTTCCTATGTGTCCCCGAAATTTAATTGTAGTGGTTCAGCTATGTTCAAAGGTATTTGCTGCATTTATTAAAATTTAAAATTTATTATTATATTTAAATGAATTATATGAAAAAGTTTAAATTTGTAATTGTATTTTAGAAACACATTTATTGCATATTTTGAGTTTATAAGCATTTATTAAGTATATAAACTAACCATTTAAAATAATTGCAATTTTGAAAAATTTGGATAATTAAATATATTATGCTTTGATTATCTTTTTATCACAAAATTTAATAATTAGAATTTTTTCATTTTGTAATTGAATTGGAATAAATGTATTTACATTTATTTCAAGTTTTTTTGTTTTTTAATATTTTCAAATCGATAAATTAGTAAGAATTTGTAATATTTTTTAAGAGATAGTGTAATTAGAAAATGTTTTTAGTATTATAAAGTTAATTTGGTTAGCTATTTCTTACAATCAAATTAATAACAGCTTTTATGGTATTAAAATGACTTATGGATATGTTATTAAATTTGAACCAAATAGGTGTAGGGTATTTGTAAGGCGGTTGCACTGACTGACTGTTTCTTTACTGGTTTTATATTAATTTGGGTTTTATAGAAGTTTATTGATAATTCTGTTATTAGAATATAATCAGAGTATATTTATTTGCTGAGTGAATAGTAGCATCTGTTGAACGAATTTCATCAACATCTATTTCATTGTCAATACTATTTCTAACAGAATTTGTAGAGTTTGTTTCATCACTTTACATTTATTTAACATTAATTTGTACCCTAGATAATGCATCAGCAATTTTGGGTTACTTTCCCGCAAGGTTTTCAAAATCAAAATTGTATTCTTCTAGGTTGATTTTCCATTTTTGCGATTTTGAGTTGGTTTCCTTCAAATTATGCAATTATAAAGGTTTTTGGTCTGTTTTAATTATGAAATTACAACCATAAAGGTAAACCAAAAGGCCGGAAATATTTTGTGCATAAATTATCGCAAGTAATTCTTTCTGAATAGTCGAGTAGTTAGTCTCATTCTCGTTGAGATTGCGTGAAGTATACAACACAGGGTGTTTGTCTTGAGAAGAACTGCTCCTATAGCGTAATTACTAGCATTTGTGGTAAGACAAAAGTTTTTTTTAAAAATCAGTATATATCAGTATTGGGTAAGTTGTTATTAAAAGTTTTAATTTTTTAAAGGCTTTTATGTATTCTGTATTATTAGTATTAATACATTTATTTTGTTTTTGAAACAGGCTGTAATAGGTTTTTGCAATTTTCGCAAAACCTTTTATAAATTTTCTACAGTAACCCACGAGACCTAAGAACCATATCTAACATTCTGGAGGGGGGCTCCAATTTTTTATACCACCCTATCCCCTCACAATGGAGGTCTTTGGTAAGCTGGTATAAAATCCACTAAATATTATATGAAGAGCATAATAAAGGACACAACATTAACTTTTGAAGAACAAATATAACTGTAAAAATTGAAGCTTGGTTAAATTCTCGTTCTTTATGTCCATTAAATAATGATCCAGAAAACCTGGAAGATTTAACACCTGGTTACTTTTTAATAGGAGCAAGGATATTAATAGTTCCTGAGCAAAATGTGTTAAATGAGAATCCTAATTTATTAACTAAATGGCAGCTTTTAGATAATTTACACATGAAGTTTTGGAATAGACGGTCTAAAAAATGATATCGTGACTATAGCGAAGAACAAAATGGATCCAACAACAAACAAATTTAAGGGTTGGTAACATTGTGCTAATAAAGGAGGATAATTGTCCACCGACCAGTAGTGTTGGAGTTGCTACTCTAAAAACAAAACCTTCAGTCTTAAAACGACCTATAACTAAGCTATCGCTGGTGCCAATTATAGAAAATGCTGATAATTACAGCTATGATGCAGTGACAATGGTCAGGGATGCTTCTTAATATAGATGAAAAATGTCAATCATCCGTCAAAAGAAAGCATACGTATTTCCACAAAAAGAGTGAAGAGTAAGTAAGAAAACAGTAAGAAAATTAATTCATCTACTCATGAATTAACATGTCAAAGCATATTAACAATTAGTTTTAGTTTTTTCTTTACAACGGCGCTAGCAAGAAATCAATCATTAATGCTATGGTAACACACAATTTGGAAATTAACAAAACATTTAATTGAAAAATATTGCAAAAACAAATAATTATAATAGTGAATGGAATTTAATTGTTCATTTTAATTTATCTTTGTACAACTATTAAATTGACATGTTAATAAAATCAACAACATATTTGAGGGAATTATGTAACAAACTTTCAGTTGACGTTGAATTAGAAAGTCATTGCAAGCCGATTATCATCATCATTTAGAAGAATTGGAAAACAGTAATATTTTAATTTATAATCAAAATGACAAGCCTCTCAAAACGAAAAGAGCTGCATTTGGCATAATTATAAATGTGGCACATAGTCTTTTTGGATGAAGAATTTTCCGAATTAAGGAAAATTATGGTCATATAGAAACATTATTACAAAGACAGACTTCTATTTCTGATTCAAATATAAACATAATTAAACGTGAACAGCCACACGGGCATCAACAATAGTTAAGCAAAAAAAGACAACTATCTTTTTACAAGATGATATAAACCGAACAAAGCAAGCGCAGTGATCATTCGAAATGTTCAACTCAGCTGCTTTACTAATAACATTGGATCTACGTAGTATTAGAGATAAGCTACAGCCAATACTTTCATTGATAACTGACACACGTCATTTTATTTATTTATTTAATAAAGCTGAATGCCGGCAATTTTGCCAAAAGTAATTTATTTATTTGTTTAATTCAAACAATTTTACAATAACATTTCTTATCTTATTGTTAAAATTAAGTTAAAACTTAAAATAATAATATATATTTATATGAACATGTAAGTATATTAACTTAAAAAACATTTAATTTAAAAATAACAAAAATAACAATAAGTTACACATTGAAAGTGAAAAGTTAAGATTTTCTCAGTTGATTAAATATTTTATGTTTTAATGTGTCTTTTTAGCACATTTTCAAAAAATTTTGTAAAAATGTGCCTATATTCACTCTGTCCGTCCGTCTGTCCGTTTGCCCCACCGTCCATCCGTCCGTATGTTTACAAAAACTTTTACACCGTTTGAAATAGAGAAAAGAAATTTTAACGACGAGTAGGTATTGCGAAAATAATAATTTCGTAGAAGAATTTTTTTCTGTAGCCCCGCCCGTTACGGAGTTACAGCCCCCCAAAATTTGGAAAAAGCCCTATATTCAAAAATTGTTATAACATGAGTTCTATTAGGTTTATTTTCAATCTGAAAACGGCAAAAGATAGCTGGTTTTATAAAATTATGTCGATAAAATGTTTAAGGTTACCATACGGTACCGAAATTTACCATTATTCAAAACTCAATTTTTGCAAATTTTCGGCCCCACTTATCTTTTAAACGGTTCAAGCTAGGGTCCTAAAATTTTGGAGAAGTTAGATCCTCAGAAATTAGTTGGAGTCGGTTAACAAAATTTTTTTGTCGCGCCTTCTGTTTAGGAGCTATAAAGGCTCAAAAATTGAAAGTTTGCTATTTTTAAACACCTGTGACTTGAATACCTGTTCAAATTTTGTTTTACAAATATACAAAATTTAAAGCTGCAGTATTATATTTTAACACATGTTAAAGGTTTTTCTTAAACTTAAAGGGGGTTCTTTAAATTGAAGAAATTGTCTCTTAGTTTTAACCATTTTTGCTTAGATAGTATAATTCAAAGTAAAATTTAAAATTTTTGGAGAATTCTCAATTTAATTCCTAGAACCTAAAAAATTGGAGCCCCCCTCCAGAATGGAGGATGAAGTTAGATCCTTGAGAAATTTGGCAACCTTCTTCGTTGAAGGGCTATTAGAACTTTAAAATTAAAAATTTACAGAAACTTAGTCACCAGTATATATATTTCCAAAATTAAACTCAGTATGCAATACAATATATGAGGTAAAATTATAGGGTCATTCCAACGTTAATATCTTAAAGCAAAGCGAAGAAAAGTTTTTCTGAATCGATTCAATTCTATTTACATGAATTTGATAAAAAGGTGACCATACTTGGCTGGCATACTCTAAGTTAGGCCTGACGAGACTTGTTTAAATATATTTAAGAGTATACTGATCTTAAAATTCTTTAGACCATCGTCTATCAAGTATTACAAATCCAAGCATTGAGTTTGCCTTATGAATAATAGACTCATAATGAGCTCTAAAGTTAAGTTTACTGTCAAAAAGTACACCTAGATCTCTTATTGATTCAGTTTTATTCAAATTTGAATTATCGATAGATTAAATGAAGTTAAAATTATTAGAGCGTCGTGCAATGGTAACTTGTGCAGATTTAGAAACATTAAGAAGAAGAATATTTATGGTGCACCAAGAAATAAAATTATTAAGATCACTTTGCCGTAAGGCCACATCTCTCACTGAAGTAATTTTTTAAAAATGTTCATATCGTAATTGTAAATTTTCATAGTGCTATGATTTATAAAAGACCCAACATCATTAACAGATAAAATGAAGAGCAAAGGTACTAAGTGGCTACCTTGTGGAACACCAAAATTGTCCTCGAACCTTTTATGACAATCAATTATTAGGGAACTTGCAATCTGTAAATCCAACGAGATTTGAGAATGGTTATTTATGTGATTAAAATTGTTAACATCTGCACAAAAACTGGGATTAGAATAAGGTATTGAAAAAAAAATCACTAAAATACTCACTAATCTCAGCATTATCGTTACTAGTACTGCCATTGTAATTCATAAAGGTTGGATATTCATCACATTTGCGATTCATATTAATAAACTTCCAAAATTCTTTTGAACTTGATTTTAGCTTTACAGACATATTACAAACATGCTATTGATAAAGCTCTTTAGATAAATTTTTAAACTCATTAAATAGTACTAAAAAAATGTTATAATTATTACCTTCTTTGGATTTAAGGTATTTGCGCCAACTTTTATTTATTTTTGTTTCTTAGTTTTTTTAATTCATGGGTGTACCAAGGAGGATATGAATTCAAAGATCCCATTCTAATCATAGGAATAAATTGTCTAAAACTACTAAAAGTGATTTCATAAAACTTATTTATCATATCCTTAATATCAATCTTATTAAATATAGTGAAAAAATCATGAGAATTAAGAATACTTATAGCGTCATAATTGGCTTTTTTAAAATTAAATTGGTACTCGTTTTCATCTAAAGGATAATGTGGTGAATTAACGCAATGAGAAAAACTTAAAGGAGGATGAAAAATTTCTATACTTACAAGGAGAAAAGAAAATTAATACTTAATAAGTTATTTCAATCTAAAGTAAAGATTAGGTCAAGTTTTTTACCTTGAACAGTAGGTATATTAAGAATTTGTTGAAAGTTGTTCAGTTTATTAATAAATAAGCATTCTAATTCAATAGAAATGCTGTTAGGAATCATAAAGGATTCCTCGTCATGTTTAATCCATCTTAAGTTTGGTAGATTAAAATCACCAAACAGTATGATTTCGTCTGTATCACATATTTTTTCATTTATAATATTAACAGCGTTATTATATTGGCTATAAAATATACTTACTTATAGAAGAACATAACAAAGTTTCAGTTAAAATGAAACAATCAAAATTTAAAATGGTTGCGTTTGAAAAGAGAATCTTGGTTTTTGTTTTAAGACTCCGAACATTTTGATAATACATTGAAAAATTAATTAAATTATAGGTAATGTTTTTATTAAATAATTTAATTGGAATAAGGTTACAATTATTTTTTTTGGCTCTGTAAGGGACGAAAAAATTTATCGTGGTTTTCCCATGTGCGATGTAAATGATTAGTTCGCTTTGAAGATTCTTGAGAAGAGTAGGATTTGAGATCAACATTAATCTCCTCAGGAGTAACGCAAGTTGTATTAAACCGGTTAAATAAAAAGCGAAGTTCTGAAATATTCGTAGGTAAATCTCTTGATGGAGTTAAATTTTGAGATATGCATTAGTTTCCTCAATAATGCAAACTGAATTTGGTTTGTCATGGATAGGCCAAGAAAAGTTTAACATTACCAATATTTGACGATCTCTCAACCGAGCAAGAAGATATCTACTATCGTTTGATAATGACGCTTGTTGCGTCATATTAACGATAAGAGGGATCAAAGGGTCCATCATTGATGGAATTGGAGTCCTACAAGAATTCTGAGATTGGAACGTGGAACCAAATGAAGATGATTGAGCCTGAGATTTGGGTTGAGAGTTGGTGTTGTAGTTGATTTGCACAGAAGTAATGTGAGCTATAGGAGTGAAATGTGTTAGAGTTGTAGAGCAGGTTGAAGATGAAAGAGACTAAAGTGTTTTAGGTACAGCAGAAGTGTTGAGAGATGGAGAAATATAGCTTATTGTTTGGGTAAAAACTAGACCTGCAAGAAATTCTGTTAACTGAACGGACTGAAAAAGAACTTGAAAGTGAGGTGGCCAATTCTGCCGTTTGAGAGTGTAAAGAAGTTGTAGCTGAAGATAGCGTGTTAACAGGGTTTATAGTAAGTGAGTGTATAAAATTATGAAAGTAAAAAAAGTATGAGTATGATAGTGTATTCTTCATTTGAGTATTTTGTTTAATTCATTAGAATATTTGTGACTATGTGATTCAGTGTATATTGTGTCCTTTTTATAAATTTCATTTATGTGTTTTTGGCTCTGAGATTTTGTATTTAATGTATTGTTAACAGTGTCTTTAGTATTAATAATAGTATTTGATTTGTTTATTATTGTTATTATTATTCTTACTTTTTTTCAACTTTGCCTCCTTACCTCCTTCTTACAGCTGAGCAAATGGTACCAAACTTTAGGATTGGCTGCCTAACATCTTCATCTAAATTTACATCACCGATGCATTCCTTAATTACATCGGAGCTAATTAGCACATTTTCAAAAAATTTTGTAAAAATGTGCCTATATAGCTTCACTCTGTCCGTCCGTCAGTCCGTTCGACTGTCCGTATGTTTACAAAACTTTTACACCGTTTGAAATAGTGTAAAAAAATTTTAATCACGAGTAGATATTACAAAAAAAATAATTTCATAGAAGAATATTTTTCTGTAGCCCCACTTGTTATGAAGCTACAGCCCCCAAACCTGGAAAAAGCCCAATTTTTAAATTGTTATAACAAGAGTTCTGTTGAGTGTATTTTCAATCTGAAAACGACAAAGATAGCTGGGTTTATAAACTTTATAAATTTTTAAAAGGCAAATGTTTAGGGTTGCCATACGGTACTAAAATTTTCAATTATGCAAAACTCAATTTTTGCAAAATTTTTGGCTTCACATATCTTAAAAACGGTATTAGCGTTGTAACGGTATTTAATATGAGTAAAATTAGTTTTGAGGAAATTCATATTGGTGCAAAGAAGTTGTATGGCAGCCCCCCTAAAATTGGGCCCTAACATTTTGAAACTTCATATAAGTCCTAGATTGTTACATATCTAACCATGAGCAAATTTCATCCTCGAAGTACAATTAGTTTTGATGAAATTCATATTGGTGCAAAGAAGTTGTATGACAGCCCCTCGAAAATGGGGCCCTTAAATTTTGAAACTTCATATAATAACATTTATAATAACATAACATTACCCTAACATTTTGAAACTTCATATAAGTGCTTGGTTCATTATAAACCTAAATTTGTGCAATTTCCCAACTCGTAGTATAATTAGTTTTGAAGAAATTCATATTGGTGCAAAAAAGTTGTACGGCAGCTCCCCGAAACCTTGGTCCGATTTTAACCAAAAACAATAGGGAACCTAGAAATTGTCTAAAAATGACTTTGTGTAATTTTCAAGACTCTAGCCCTTTTAGTTTTTGAGTTATCGTCCTGACACACACATAGCTAGATTTTTACACTATATCAGACACTATATCTAGCTCGATGCGTTACAAACGGAGGATCAATTTTAATATACTCGATGTCATATATGTATGCACGGGTATAAAATTATTATTGATAGGAGAAGAAGAATGAAATTTCATTATTTAGCTTTATATTTTTTTACTTGCATTATTTACTTATTCCAAATCCTTCAAATCGTTAGAAAATAATTCTATAAATTGTCTTCTAATGTACCTATGTACTACCATTGATTAAGAATTATATATAGATAAACATTTTCATGTTAAAAATTTGTATGAAACTTTTTTCGCATATTTTTTAAAATTCTCTCAAAACGGTTGGCACATTTTAAATGTATTGTAACTATTTCTATTTTATACCCTTTATTTTTATTCTCTCAATAAGAAAAAAAACGAGGAAGACTGTAGTAGAGTAGATTGTGTCAACTCTGGGATACCCGTATGACCGTAGTATAAACATTATAATATCATCCGATTAATTACTTTTGGCAAAATTTCAAACATACAGCTTCATTAGGTGTAGTGTAATGCTCATATAAAAGAAGGAGTTGTATGGCACTTACTCGAACCCTCTGCAGTGGACCAACCGAATTTTCCAGTAACTTTGGCCATTAAACTTAACTACTTGTGGTAAAATTTCAGATACCCAGCTTTAATAAGTACAGAGTAATGCTCATATAAAACAAGATGTTATATGGCAGCTACCCGAGCCCGTTGTGCAAACCGGCTGAATTTCAATGGCAGTGACGGTTTTTTTATAAATTCGATTTGTTGAAAGTTCCAGAATCCTAGCTTGATTAATTTTTGAGTTATCGTGATTACGGATGGACAGACGCACGGACATACATAGCTAAATCGATTTATTTTTCAATTCTGATCCGATCCATACACTTGAGTCTATATCTACCCCCCTACTTCTCTGCGTCATAAACGTAATGGCAAATTTAGTATACCCTTTTGACAAATAGTCATACTAGTATAAACAATGATTTTTTCATTCATAAATTCATAGTTCATTTTTTCGAATTGATTTCTTTTTGTCTAAAAAATTATTTAATTTTGTATGTACTTGCCTTATTTTCAATTTCGTATAAGGTTTCAATAGTAACGGGAAACTTTTTGTTTTGATTTTTTAATTTTTGTTTAAATAAATACATTTTTCTAAAACTTGCAAAGTGCATAGTTGTGAATGCAATCTATGAAAATTTTGTTTTAACTGAAAATTTCTAAATTATCTAAATTTTCAAAATCTTATTATGCATAAAATGTTCTAAAATAATTATTTTAAAATCTAAATTTATAGATTTCATAATAAATAAGATTTTGGAAATTTAGATAATTTAGAAATTTACAGTTAAAACAAAATTACATTGATCTCAATTCAACAAAAAACCTCTAAAGATTAAAGAATTTAGGAATTTGAATACATACATACATCTATACATAAACACTTTATAAAATTTCATAGATTCCATTCACAACTATGCACTTTGCAAGTTTTAGAAAAATGTATTTATTTAAACAAAAATTAAAAAATCAAAACAAAAAGTTTCCCGTTTCAATTGAAACCTAATTAGAAATTGAAAATAAAATATTTGGTCACCTTCAAATGTTCATGAAGGTTATTTGTTATTGAGATCTATAAAGTTAGATTTTAAAATAATTATTTTAGAACCTTTATATGCATACATATCTATATGGGTATGTACGCAAGTACATACAAAATTAAATAATTTTTTAGACAAAGAGAAATCAATTCGAAAAAATTAACTATGAATTTATGAATGAAAAAATCATTGTTTATACTAGTATGACTATTTGTCAAAAGGGTATACTAAATTTGCCATTACGTTTATGACGCAGAGAAGTAGGGGGTTAGTTCTAGACTCAAGTGTATGGATCGGATCAGAATTGAAAAATAAATCGATTTAGCTATGTATGTCCGTGCGTCTGTCCATCCGTAATCACGATAACTCAAAAATTAAAGGAGCTTGGATTCTGGAACTTTCATTTTCATTGAAATTCAGCCGGTAGTGCCATACAACTCCTTCTTTTATCTGAGCATTACACTACACCTAATGAAGCTGTATGTTTGAAATTTTGCCAAAAGTAATTAATCGGATGATATTATAATGTTTATACTACGGTCATACGGGTATCCCAGAGTTGATACAATCTACTCTACTACACTCTTGCTCGTTTTGTTTCTTATTTGATTTTTTTCTTTTTTTTAGTATCATATTATTCATATTTTTGAATCATGTTACATGTACTATGTAGAGTGAAAAATTTTTGGGAGAATAAAAATAAAGGGTATAAAATAGAAATAGTTACAATACATTTAAAATGTGCCAACTGTTTTGAGAGAATTTTCAAAAATATGCGAAAAAAGTTTCATACAAATTTTTAACATGAAAATGTTTATCTATATATAATTCTTAATCAATGGTACTACCTATTTCAAATTTTCGTTTGTTTAAAATTTTGTATAATTTTTAGGTTTTTAACTACTAATAAAATATAATTAAAAATTTTTGTTTATCTTATTGAAAATTTATTTTATTATTTAATTTAGAATTCTAAATTAAATTTGCCGGTTGAAATATATTATGTAAAAGTATATAAATAAGCTTTCAAAATTCATAAAAAACTCTTTAGGTATGTTAATACACATTATAAAATGCATAATATATGTATTTTGTGATGTCTTTTGTTCTGCCGAACAATAATCAGAAAATCACTAATTTCATCCAATGCACTGTTATAAGACCTATACTATAATAATGGCCTTCTAATGGCTATTTCATAAATTACAGCTTCCCGTTCAATTAAATCTTTTCTGGGAATATAATGTCTAACTCATTTATATTATTGTCGTTAAGGCCTATATTTAAATGTTTGATGGGGATCTTTCTATTAAAGGAACTAAAAAGGGGCAAATTAAGCTTTACTTCATATCCCAAAAATTTATAACCTTTAGGTGAATTAAAATGAGCATTTAATGTTACCTTTTTTTCTTCTTCGGACCATTTGCTAACACTTTTAAAATTCATTTTTAAAAATTTTTGGCTCCGATACTCAATTGAAACTGCCCATTAATAAAGCTATATAAAGATAAATTCTGTTTTTCTTTTTTTAATTTTTGCCTTAACTTTTTATTTTGATTTATTAAGTAAATAATGTTTTTTTTTTAAATTAAATTTTGTTTCTTAAAGAAAGTTAACCTTTTTTCTTTATTTTTATAATTTTAAAATTTATATTATTTACAAAACATAGTTTAGTTGGGATTATAATAATTTGTTTTTTAAACCTCAGCCTTAGCCTTTGGTCTCATAAATTACAAACGTATATTTTTTCATTTTTGAAATTTACAATTTTTTTTTTAAAATATATACATTAATGTGTTAATATTTAATATTAGATATCATTTAATTAGGTAAAATTAATATAGATATAAAAAATAGATATTAATTTACTTATTTACAATTTATTTACATCTTATTTTTCATTTTACATAGATATTAAAGGTTACAAGTTTTTCAAAATATTTCTTTTTAATTTTTACTTATTCAAATATTTTACTTTATACATACTTTTTTTTTTTTTTTTTTTGTTTCTTTATTAACAATTGATAAAAATTAATATTATATATAAATGTTACAATTAGAATTTAATTTGACCTTAGCCGAAGCAATCTGGTCGTATAGAATTTTACAATATTAAAGTATAATTTATTAATAGATAATAAGGTATAATAATTATTGTTTTTTTTTTTTTTTTTTTTTTTTTTTTGTTTGGATCATAAAATATTTAAAATAATTCATATTATAATTAGGAACCAAGATCTAGTTAATATTTTTTTTATTTTTTCTTTATTTTTATTGACATATTATGTAAACATCAACTATAAGAATTTATTTTATTTTTTTTTTTTTTTTTTATTTTTATTTATTATTATTTACTTAAATTGCGATAGTTTTCAAAGATCTTCTTATAATTTTATTTTTGTTTTGTTTTAATAACCTGTTTTGATTTTTTTTCTTTATTATTTTTTAACTCAAGCCCTTGCTAATATAATGTTATGAAAGTACTTAAACAATTGAAATTCCGCTTGTAATACCTAAACTTATTAAGAATACTTTAATTTTATTTTTAAAAACACTATAACTCTGAATTTCCTTCAATTCTATTGGTAAATTATTAAAAGCCTGTAGGCAATTATAAAGACAATTATTCTTTTGCTTGTCAGTTTTAAATAGCGAGAGATAGAAATTGGATTTGTTTCTGGTATTGTAGTTGTGAAAGTCTATGTTTCGATTTAGAATAAAATTATGTTTAATTTTGTTGTTTACTATTTTAAAAGCTAATAAGTAAAGTTCACGCTTGCATAGGTTATCAAAAGAAATGTACTGATGTGTGTATAATTGATGTGTAGGGTATCTTAACGGATAACCATGTATAGATTTGATAGCTTTTTTGTGTAAAATATCTAATTTATCGATATAGGATTGTGTCGTTCTACACCATATAGGATTTAAATAACATAAATGTGATGAAATATAGGACGAGAATATTAAGAATAAGACATCTTTACTAAAGAATTTTCTTAGTTTCCTTAAAATAAAAATATATGGGGATACTTTCTTGATAACGTGATCGATGTGAGGAGACCATTTTAGTTTATTATCTATAACTAAACCTAAGTAGTTAAAATGCTCGACTATTTCTAAAGATTCTTGTTTATAATTGATGTTGATGTTATTCCAAGTTTTGTTCTGAAATAACAAAATTTTTGTCTTTTTAGCACATTTTCAAAAAATTTTGTAAAAATGTGCCTATATAGCTTCACTCTGTCCGTCCGTCCGTCCGTCCGTATGTTTACAAAAACTTTTACACCGTTTGAAATAGAGAAAAGAAATTTTAACCATGGGTAGTTTTTGGAAAAAAAATAATTTCGTAGAAGAATTTTTTTCTGTAGCCCCACCTGTTACGGGGCTACAGCCCCCCAAAGTTGGAAAAAGCCCTATATTTAAAGTGTTATAACAAGAGTTCTGTTACATATATTTTCAATCTGAAAACGGCAAATGATAGCTGGTTTCATAAACTTTATAAATTTTTACAAGGCAAATGTTTAGGGTTGCCATACGGTACAAAAATTTAACATTACGCAAAAGTCAATTTTCGCAAAATTTTTGGCCACACATATCTTCTGAACGGTTCAAGCTAGGATCTTGAAATTTTGGGAGAAGTTAGATACTCAGAAATTAGTAGGAGTCGGTTAACAAAATTTTTTTGTCAAGCCCCCTATTTAGGAGCTATAAGGGCTCGAAAATTGAAATTTTGCTATTTTTAAACACCTGTAACTTGAATACCTGTCCAAATTTTTTTTTAGTGATAGACAAAATTCAAAGCTCTATAATTATATTTCAACATGTGTCAAAGGTTTTTCTTAATTTTGAAGGGTGACGAAGTTACAGCCCCTGAAAATTCCAAAAAAGCCCTATATTTAAATTGATATAACAAGAGTTCTGTTAGGTTTATTTTCAATCAAAAAACGGTATTAGAGAGCTGCTTTTATAGGCTTTACAAAAATATGTCGCTTAAGTGTATAGGGTTGCCATACGATACCAAAATTTACCATTATATAAAACTCAATTTTTGCAAAATTTTTGCCCCCACATATCTTCTAAACGGTTCAAGCTAGGATTTTGAAATTTTGGGAGAAGTTAGATCCTTAGAAATTAGTAGGAGTCGGTGAACAAAATTTTTTTGTCAACCCCCCTATTTAGGAGCTATAAGGGCCCGAAAATTGAAATTATGCTATTTTTAAGCACCTGTAACTTGAATACCTGTCCAATTTTTTTTTTATTAATATACAAAATTTAAAGGTCCAACATTATATTTTAACATATGTTAAAAGTTTTTCTTAAATTTAAAAGGGGTTCCTTAAATTGACGAAAGTGTCTCTCAGTTTTACCCATTTTTGCTTAGATAATAAAATTCTAAGTAAAATTCCAAATTTTTGTGTAATTCACAATTTAATTCCTAGAACCTAAAAAATTAGAGGATGGGGGGGGGGGGGGGGTTGGGGTTGTGGAAGTTAGATTCTTGAGAAATTTGGCAACCTTCCCCATTGAAGGGCTATAACAACTTTTAGATAAGTCAGTAGTAACTATTTCCAAGTAAATATTTCCAAAGTTAAACTCAGTATGTAATACAATATAATTTTGAAAATGTGCTTTTTTAAAAACCCTTGGTTTTTTTCATCACTTGTTTATATTTAGGGACAGTTTGTTTTTCTGAAGCCATTCCTCAACTATAGATAAGTCAGATAAAATGGCGTTTTTTATCTCGCTTTCGCAGTCCATAGAATATTTTATAACGGCATCGTCTGCGTAAAGTTGTATGCTGCCTTTGAGTGCTAGATGAGTGATATCATCTATATAAATTTTAAATAGGTCAGGTCCCAGAATTGAGCCCTGCGGAACGCCCTTTTTCACATAGATAAAATTACTACAACTATCATTTACGCTTACTTTTTGTTTTCTTTGCATTAAGTAAGTTTCAAAGAAGTGTTTGTCATTATAGCTTAAGTTTAGTTTAAATAATTTAAAAAGTAAAATTTCGTGATCGACACAATCGAAGGCTTTTTGTAGGTCGATAAAGATACACCCAGTGTATTTGCCTTTATCCATACTTCGAGTAACAAAGTCCGTTAATGCGAGACATGCGGCGGTAGTATTTGAATTCTCTTCGAAACCGTACTGATCCTGGTGCAGGATAGCATTATTTCTCAAAAAGGAAGTAAGGCGTTTTTTAATAATTTTTTCAAAAATTTTCGAAAAAGTGCTCAAGACTGATATTGGTCGATAATTAGTTGCATTGGTGACATTTCCACCTTTATAAATAGGTGTTACAACCGCAGACTTGAGCGAGTTTGGAAAAGTTGAAGTGAGAAACGACTTATTAATATACTCTTTTAAAATTGGACAAAGTTGGGTCGAGAACTTTTGTACAAATTTTGCAGAGATACAATCGTACCCTGTCGCTGACGAAGTTTTAAGAGAATCAATTGCTTCTTTTACCTCCGTTAAATTTGTTGGGTTTAGTTGAAGAGGAGAAAATATGTTCCTACTAAACTTCCCCAAATATTCCTCATCAATCGGACTTGAGTCAATGTCAAGAGTATCGGTAACGTTAACAAAAAATGTATTTAATAAGTCACTTATTTGGTGTTGATTTTCTATAACCTTATTATTATCTGTTAAAGTTTTTATCTGACTACCGGTTTTCAATTTACTTTTGTTGTACATTATTTGTTTATACAAGTTCCACAGTTTCCTCCCATCACTAGGATCCTTGGAGATAATTGAATTACAATAATTCGTTTTAGCCAGCATTATAAGATCATTTACCTTTTTTTTATAAAATACATAAAGATCGTTGGTTTTTGTATCATTAGGGTACTTCTTCTTATATTTAAAAAAGGAGTCTCGAATTTTTATGAACTTTATAATGTCAGGAGTCATCCATTCTTTTTTTTTTTGTATAGGTTACCGGGATTAATCTCGTATGTTCTTTTATTAGCAATGATAAGGCATGCACGAATTCGTCAAAACTGTAGTTGTTTAGATTAAAGTTTGACCAAAAACTATTTGCCGATAAGTTATTGTAATCTAACACAGTTTTATAAATAGTGACGTTTTGTTCAATGCATGGATTTAGATTTGTACTAATAAGAAACATTTGATGATCCGATAGAGGAGTGTCAATAATATGAAAACAATATTTATATTCGATTAAATCGGAGATAAAGTGGTCAATTATAGATTTAGAGTTTTTATCAATTCTTGTAGCAAACCGTTCATTAATTTTATTGTATATAAAATATCCGCTAGAGAGCAAAACCTGAGAATAGTTTTTAACCTCCCTGTTGTGCTTGTCAAGTAGATTGATATTGAAATCCCCTAAAACTAGCGATCGTTTATAGGTATATGTAATTAAATCGAGTTTATTTATAAAATCTACCATATTTGTTTGTTGAGATCTATAAAAAGATATGATGTTCACATTTTCTTTTAGTAATCTAATTATCAAAAGGTTGGAATTGTTGAACTCTTCCACAAGGACTGAAGTGCTACTAATTTTTTCAGCCACATATATAGCGACACCCCCGTACGTTATGTTCCGAATAGACTCAAAACGATTTGAGAAGTAACCAGCGTATCCCGGTAGGTTGAAAAATTGATTTTCAGTTTTGTGTAGCCAAATTTCAGTTAAGACTAGAACATGTATTGCCCATCCGTAAGAATTAATTAGAATTTCAAGGTTAGTTAATTTATTTCGTAAACTTCTGATATTTAAATATAGAATGTTTAAATTATGTTTATAATTCATCATTACACTTTTGGGTAACTCTGTATAGTAGTTCACTTTCATATCATTCTCAAAATTAAATGACGTCATTACTAATTACGACAATAGAGTCCGTTAAGCACATGGAATTTGGCAAGCATACATACAAAAACTGAGTAATTAAAATCAGTATTAGGACGGCTTTAAATAAATACGCATCGGAATTAATGAATAAGAAAGTAAATAATTCAGTTTTACGTTTAATTATAAAAAAATTCCTATTTTTTCAATTATATTTGAAATAATAGTTTTAGTTATAGTTTTAATTATAGTTTTAGTAATAATTAAGAAATTTATAAAGATAATTTGTATATTAGCAAAGAATAAAAGAATAAAAAATAATAGTGAATTCAGGTTATGTATTAAGATAAAATTGCAATTAGATTTAATAAAATTTTTTATGTAAATTGATTTGATAAATGCGGTCCGCGACGGGTTATTTTTAAGAAAAAAAAATTGTAATTCATAAAATGTTGTTGTAAAATTTAAATGTTGATGTGAATGTTAAAATTATTAGATATATATAAAAGATAAAATTTAATAGAAAAATAATTACTTTTAGGATGATTAAAAAATTATAAATAAAAAAACCAATTGGTATAATCATAAAAAAATTCTTGTGTTTTTTTTGTTTTTTACATAAAATGTGGAAAAAGATGAAACTTAAAATTTTAATAGAAAAATTAAAATAACAAGTGCCACAACAAAAAAACAAAAAGTTCCGGGCACTGGTGAAAGAGGAAAAGAGATGAAATATGATTTCAGAAATTAGCAATTTTACATTAATTTTATTAATTATTAATATTATTATTTTTGATTTTCTCGATATCATTAAAATTATTAATGTTGTGAATTTTGCTTGAAGAAGATTTACGAATTTTAATAATATTATCCTTAATCCATAAATATTGAAAATTACAATTAATTTTAATTTGCTTTGCGTCAAAATATAATTTTTTTTGAAATGGCGATAGATGGTTTCTGAAATATATTTCTCTATTTCCCTTTTCACTTGGAAAAAATTCTGATGTGTATATATGCTGTCTCTTTTTCTTTAACATCAGTTCTTCTTTAATTGCCTGAGATCGAAGATGCACTATATATTGTTTATTGTTGTTATCGGCGCCAATTTTTGAAGTGATCGTTTCAATTCGCTCGATATCATTAATGTTGATATCTGGCTTAATTTTTTTTGAAATTTCATAGAAAAAATCTTTTAAAAAATCTCCTGGATTGGGAGGTAAACCAGCGACTACAATATTGTTCCTATTTTTAATTTGCTGATCTTTGTCAAGTAATGACTCCAAATAGCAAACCTTATCTTCCAGTAGTTTGTGCCTTTTGGTGTTTTCAGCAATTTCTTTTTTTTATTTGGTGTTCTCTCTAATGATGGTATTTTGAGTTTGCTTCATTTCTTCAAATTGCTGGCAGATGAACTTTTGAGATAATTGAATATCCATAACCATGGAACCCATTTTTTTTAAATATTGAGCTATGCCATCCAAGGTACAGTCGACTGTGTTGAACGACTCAAGATCCAATACTTTTTCAGGAATTTTTAATTCTGCTGGACCGCCATAGTACAAGCTACCAGTTGCATCATTAGCTATGTAAGGTTGTGATTCAATTATAGTAGGATAAAAGCTGTTTTCATTGGAATTAACTTCCGACGCAGTTACAGCATTCATCTCCAACGCATCTTCTTCCTGGGAACTTTGGTCACCATCGACTACCACAAAAGACTCATTTGCTGAGGGACAATTTTTACAGCGCCATAATAATTTGGCACTGCTAATGTTCTCGAATAGAACTTCAGAAATGTTAACACATCTGATGTGAAAGACTCCTCCACAAGATCCACTGCAACGGATTGCTCGACGATTGACATAAATAGCTTTTTGGCATATTACACATTTAACCATTTTTCCTGATAACTTGGAAATTGCGCGAAAAATTACAAAGTTATTAAATTAGTCTTTTGATATTTTTAATTGAAGTTGCGCTTTATTTATTTATTTTCTTTTTTATTTAAATAAAGAAAAAATTAAATTATTTAAAAAAAAGAATTAATTTAAAATATTTCGATAAATTTTTTTTTAATTTAATCAGGAGCGTAAAATTATGCAACCGATCGATTTGACGTTTTCAAAAAAAAAAAAAAAAAAAAAAACTTCCTTAATAATTCCTTTCCTTTCCATTCAGAGTTTATTTTATATTTTATTTTATATTTCAGTTAAATTTCTTTACAAACAAAAAAAAAAAAAAAAAATGTCTATTTTATTATGTGTACGTTTTCTTAATGTTGCTCCAACACATATGCTTTAATTCTATTTTTAAAGATTACTATGTTATCTATTACTTTTAAGATTTCAGGGAGTTCATTGTACACTTTTAAGCAATTATATAGACAATTATTTTTCTGGTTGTTAGTGCGAAATAAAGTTAAGTAGAAATTGTCATTGTTGCGAGTATTATGAGCATGAATATCAATACTTCTATTTAATAAAAAGTTATGCTTAATTTCGTTATTAACTATTTTGAAAGCTAGGATATATAATTCGTATTTACATATATTAGTAAAGCTAATATATTGAGTAGAGTATAGTAAGCTAGAAGGATATTGAATTGGATATCTATGGATTATCTTGATACATTTTATGTTAAGGACGTCAAGTTTATTAAGGTAAATTTGAGGAGCTCTGCTCCAAATTGGATTTAGATAAGTGATGTGTGACTTAATAAATGAAAAGTATATCGTGAACAATGCTTTGATTGAAAGAAAATTTCTTAGCCTACGTAAAATGAAGATATATGGAGTAATTACATCGTGTATTAGCATTTTCACTCTATCTCTATATTGTAGGTATAAATTATTTATATTATCGTTATTTGGGTATTTTTTTTTTGTATTTGAAAAAAGAATTTCTAATTTTAATATTGTTAAGAATTTCAACCGTGATCCATTCACTTTTATGTTTAGTGTTTTTAATTAATACATTTTCAGTGTTGTTTTTGATTGCCGAGCTAAGATTGTGTTCAAAGTTATCAAAGTTCGAATAGGAGTCAAGATTTGACCAGATGCTTTCATTTGCTATTTTATTATAGTTTAGAACTGTTTTTATTGCAATATTTTAGTTTTCGTGGGATTATGACTAATACTAACAAAAAACATTTGATGATCGGACAGACAAGTATCTAAGACATGGAAATGATATTTTTTTTCAATTATGTCAGTTATTAGATGGTCTATAACTGTTTTACTCTGTGGTCCTAATCTAGTAGCGCATTCTTCTGATATGTTATTATAAACTATAAAACCGTTACTAAGTAACGTATTAACATATTAACTTGTTTCTAAACTATCTCTATTTAAGAGATTAATATTAAAATCACCTACTATTACCGACCTTTTATATTTGTAGGTAATTTCATCGACCTTGGTTACGAAATCCGAGATACGTCTATCGTGTGACCTATAAATTCCTATTATATTAAGATTTTCCTTTAAAAGTTTTACACCTAATATATTGCTTTTTTCAAACTCCTCACTCAAAAGTATATTGCTTTTAATATCATTTTTAACGTAAATAGCGACCCCACCATACGCATTAAGTCTATTAGCGAATTAAGGAGTGAAACCAGGAATGTTAAAAAATTCATTCTCGGAGACGTGTAACCAAATTAACACAATCACATGCACATCACAGACAAAATCTTCAATTAAAACTTCAACATCGAACAATTTTTCACGTAAACTTTGAATATTAAGGTATATAATATTTAAATTATTTTTATAAATTTGTATAGTTGATTTATCAAAATTTAAATAATGCTCTACTCTGATATCATCTTTAACGTTCTCGATGTTGTTGGAACTCATAGTAAAAAGAACCAATAAAAATAAATTATTAAATAATATATTAATAAATGGAGACGATATCTTATAATAAATAAATAATTTATCAGCTGTTTTATTATCCACAAAAAAAAAAGTTTAGTACGCTTGATATGGTAATGCATATCAATCGAACTATTATCTGTTTCTACCATAAGAGAGAAAGAGTGAAATAGTGTAAGTTATTATAAATAAATTGTTGTTTACTAAATGCAATTAATAAAATGTGTATTATATAATATTCATATGTTCTAAGAACGGATGACATTAGTGTTGACAATTTCATGTCGTCAAAAGTGTTTGTTTTGTAAATAAATTTTAAATATTTAAAAAAAAAGAGTGCAAAAAGTTTATTAAATAAGTGTTTAATTTTAGAAAAAATATTAAAGAGATGTATTAAAATAAATAAATATTGTTTATAATTTAATTGTAAGATTAAAAAATAAAATAAAAAATTTTGTAAAGATATAAATTTATAGAATAAAAAGAAGTTTTTAATATTGTTATTATAATAATAAAAGCAATATATTTTGTTATTGGAATATTGATTGTTAGAAGAAAAAATATTTTTTGTTAATAAATTAAGAAAATACATGAAATATTTTATTGAATTTTAGATGAATTCTCTATGTATATGATTTGTTAATGAAATGTAGCTTGTTAAATATGTAATTTAGTTTTAATGAAATGTTAATAAAATTGGAAATTTGGAAAAAAATAGAAGTATGAATGTAACAGTATAAGAAATATTTGTTTTTTAAAAACTCAAAATGAATGTTAATTTTATAAAGATGTATATAGAAAAATTGCTTGTATAATGCAAGAAAAAAAATATATTTAATACAAATTACAAAATTAAAATGAAAAGTGTTTTTAATTTTTATATAGTTATTCATTAATTTTAAAAATGTTTTTAATAAAGATAATATCATTATGATTATTAATAGAGTATACCTTGGAGTTATTAGTTTGACGTAAGTATATTTTTCCTGTTTTAACCCATAGGAACTGCATGTTTTGAGTTGTCTTAATTTTCCTGGCTTCATAATACAGTTTCGATTGAAGTGGAGATAAATGGTGTCGTAATAATATTTCTTTATTTCCTTGTTGAACTAAATTGAATTCTGCAGTATATAAGTTTTTATATGATTTTTTTTTTTAACATTAGCTCATCTTTTGCATTTTGCGAATTCAATTCAACGATATATAGATTTTCTGATTTTTTGTCTTGTTCGGAATGTCGTTGTAGTAGTGAAACTTTTTTTATATCTCCATCAGTAATACTAGCGTTGATTTTTTTGGCAATATCAAGTACCACTTTATTGCAATCTTGGATTTCAGACGGTAGACCGGCCAAAACAATATTGTTTTTATTTTTTTCCTGGGTTGGAGCATCTAACAATACTTCCAATTTGTTAACTTTTTTCTCTAAATTCTCTACTTTTTCCTGTGATACATTCAATAGCTTTTTTAGATTTCGATTTTCTTGGTGGATAAATTTGTTTTGTTTTATAATTTCGTCCATTTGTACACTAAAATAATTTTGTGATTTATGTATTTCCATTATCGTAGTGCCCATAATTTTTAGATACTTTGCCAGTTTAATGTCTAGGGTACAATCATTTAAATCCAGTGATAATAGCTCATTACATATTGTATTACTGGGTATATTGCTATGAGATTTTTGCTGAACTTCAATAGTACTTACATTTTTGTTTCCAGGAGTACTTGTTATTCTATCCGGTTTCTCAGTGTCTTCGCCATGTTCTATTATTTCTATAAAACTGGTTACACCTAATGATTCGTTGTGAGACAAATTTGGACATTTTGGACAAGCCCATATTCTTCTTCCAGTCACAACGTCATTATAGATATCATCCGGGATAGTTGCGCATTTGAGGTGGTAAAGTGTTTTACACTCACCACCACAGTGCAGTCCTCTTTTTTGCTTTGATGTAATATTTTCATTGCACGAAAAGCACTGAAGTTTTGACATAATTATTTTACTATTTATGTATCTTAATTCTTGACAAAGCACTGTTTTTATGGTATCACAAAAAAGTTTTTACTTTATAACTTTCAAAGTTTTTGAGCTATAAAAGTGCTAGTATACTCAAAATGCAGGGAAAGAGAAGGGTAATATTTTGAAGTAAAAAAACTGTTATGTTAATACCGTTATTTTCTTGATAAAAGGGATTTAATTGATATTTTGTTAAAAATATTGGACTTTAAGCCCTTATAACCTCAGACTGAGAAACTTTAGAGTAATGTTTGATAGTAATTTAGAAATCTGCATTAATAGGCATTTAAATGCTATACTTACTTTTTATACCCGTGCATACATATATGAACATCGGGTATATTAAAATTACTCCTCCGTTTGTAACGCATCGAAATATAAGAGCTAGATATAGTGTCAAGGTTACGTATCGAATCAGCATCGAAAAGTGAATCGATCTAGCTATGTGTGTCCATCCGTCCGTCCGTCCGTCAGCACGATAACTCAAAAACTATAAGAGCTAGAGTTCTGAAACTTTCACAAAGTGATTTTTAGACAATTTGTAGGTTCCCTATTGTTTTTGGTTAAAATCGGAGAAAGGCTTCGGGTAGCTGCCATACAAATGTTTCGATATTTTATGAGTATTTTAAAAATTAATAACGAAATAGAAACTAAATATAAAAACAAACAAATTGTTGTGTAATTATTAATCGATTCATGGTGTAGTGGTTAGGACATGTTACTTGTAGCAAAAATGTCTCGGTTCGAGTTCAGGCTAAAGGAAATTTTTTTTTTTTTTTAAATTCATTTTTTTTTATCTATTTTTTTTTTAATAAAATATATGTATTTATTTTATGTTTGAAAAAATTTTATTTTATAGAAAATTTGACAGAATACTCTCATTTATATTAAAAATTAATAATTTTTTTAATATTTCTATAAAAAAATTCAAAACTGTTATTTAAAACAAACCATTGATACCATAGCAACTACGATTATTTAAAACTGCTATTTAAAACAAACAATTGATACCATAGTAACTACAATTATTTAAAAAAAAAAAAATAATGAGATAAATAAAAACTCGTTTTGTAGACAAATTATTAATTGTTCTATGGTATAGTGGGTAGGAGATGGGACTAGTAGTTAAAAGGTTTCGGTTCGATTCCTGGCTGGGGCAAAATTTTTCTTTTTTTTAAATTCATCTTAAAATTCTCATTTATAAATTATTTATTTTTTTTAATACATTTTTAAAAAAATTCAAAACAGTTATTCAAAACAAACAATTGATACCATCGCAACTATAATAATTTAAAAAAAAGATTGAGAAGAATATAAATTCGATGGCTTAGTGGTTAGAACGTCGACATTTTAATTTAAAAGTGTGAGTTCGAATCTCGTTGAGAGCATATTTTTTTTTTTAATTCATTTTTTTTTATTAATTTTTTTTATAATTAAATATAAAAAAAACAAATATTTTGAATTTTCTGTCAAACAGTTCAATTGCAATATAAGAATTTCTTATATATTTAATACACGCACCGGTATCTAAAAGTTGACAAGGGCAACTATAATCTTCCTCGTTTTTTATCTTATTTAGTTCCAATTTTATCGAAATAAAACTAAATTATGAATGAAAAATAGTTAAGGCCCCATAACTTCTACACTAATGAAAATAGACCCCCCCCTTTCATACAATTTTTTGTTCTGCTCGATATGCCCGATCACCCATTTGAAGGAAGACCATCGAGTCGGGAACACCCTGTATATTATATATCAAAATATATATGTGTATATTTTCGATTGTTAATTTTTATAGGTTAATCAATTTTTTGTTTGGTTTTTAATTGTTAAATATGTTAATTTCTATTTTATTATTTTTATTTTGCAATTAATTTTAATTAACTATTTTTTGAAAATTTTTATATAAACTTTGATAATTATTTTAATTTTTTTTAACTCTATAAAATAATTTAGTTTTTCATATACGTCTGTTCACCTGACTTGATTTGACGTTTTTTTTTTTTACCTTTTATGAACGGTCGAATACTTTTTTAAATAAAAATCTGTATTCCTCTGAAATTTAAAATAATTTAAATAATGATAAATAAATATAAACAATTGTACATACAATCGATTGACATACAAACTAAATAAAAAGAAAAATAAAAATAAAGCAATGAAATAATCTTAATTTGATTTTAATAAGTATACCAAAAATACGGCAATTGGGGTGATTTCAAATCAACAAAATTCGCTAACTTTTTTTATTTTAGATGAATTCTCTATGTATATGATTTCTTTATGGTTATATCTAATTACAGAGAAAAAAAGAAAAACCAAATATGTTTCCATACTGATATGTTATTTGAAGAAAATTTTAACAACCAATTTATATTAATGAGTGTCTATAAAAATACTACAGTTTCTTTATTCGAAAAGGCCAGAGATATTGAAAGAGATAATTTGATTAAATTTCCCTGAATACGTTAAATGAAATACACTTCAAGTCAAACACATTAATAATTCTTTATCTAAATGCACGTAGTTTAAGAAATGAAATTGATGATGTTGAAATATTTTTAGCTATTAATGATCACATTGATGTAATTTGTATAATAGAAACCTGGATAAATTATCTGAAGTAAATTTTTCCAATATTTCTAATTATATTTCAATATATCCTTGTCAAATAAAAGTGGAGGTGGTTGTGTCACATAGGCTACGTCACATTTTTATAAGTCAAAAGGTTGCGGCTCCAGAGTCGTTTTAAGCTTTTTCATTTTTTTGATGTCGAGTCGAAACGGTTTGACCGATTGACTTGAATTTTGCACGAATTTTCCTCTTGCCAAACGGAATTAGTTGTATAAAGTTTGTTGTGTCCAATTTTACAGGATGGTTTTGCAGTCGAAAGTAGAGGTTTTGTATACAAATTATCATGATTTATCAATTGACTAAGCAAGTTTGGGGCCTATGCGCTATAAAAAAACAAAAAACATATATAGATTATAAATTATAAATTTTGAAAAATTCCGGGCAACGCCGGAAATCTGCTAGTCATTAATATAAAAGATGAGAACTTACCAATTCTAATCGTAATATTTTAATATGAAATTAATCTTTTTCATAACTGTAATCTGAATCACGTCATATTTCAAGGAAAACTACTAAATATGATTCCTAAAAATCTATAATTTAAATCTTAACACCTAAAAATTGAATTATATATAACATTAAAATATAAATTAATTAAGAGAATAAATTTAAAAATTATTTAAAATTGAAATAATTAATCAAGGGTACTAAATCTTTTAACAGTAAACTACAGCAAAAAATCCTGAAATGAAGTAATTGCTGTAAGTGTGTAAAATTTTATTGAATTGGATAAAAGGTTTTAAATATGTAATTTTGTAATTGCATTTTATGAATACATTTTCTTCAAGTTTTGACGTGTTTTTAAATTTTTAAATAGATAAATTAGTAAGAATTTTTAATATTTTATTTATTTATTTGAACTAAAACAAGGTTTTTACAAAAAAATTCTTAAAACTAAAACTTATAATTAACATGAAATTTTATTACATAGCCAAAAAAAATTTTAAATACATTAAGAATCAAAAGTTTAATTATTTGTTTATTTGTAGAAAATGCATGTAAAGCAAAAACACAGTTGAAATTAAATTTATGAATACTAACTGTATTAACTAACTGTATAAAGTAACTAAATTAAAAAATAATATGAACTTGAAGTGTAATATAATATAATGAAGGTTAAAATTATTGTCTTAGGTCATGAATGAATTTTATGTTTAACTAGCTAATACCCGGTGCGCGTTGCTGCGCCTCTCAATGGAGGTTTAATTGAAGTTGATGTTGCTGCAAAAAGTTAACACAAAAATTACACTCGGTTAACACATGTAAATTTTAAAATGAATTAAAGCAATCTTTTTAAAACCATTTTTCTAGGTTTTAAAAAGAATAATGTTCTAGTAATTTTTGAAACTTTCTGTAATTCAAAGCAGTTCAAACTACTTTCCAAATTTTGACGTAATTTACTTCCAAAAAATTTTTTTTGAACAATCGTAGGACCGACTGTTAGCAGATTCAACTCTATTTTCAAGTTGTTTCACACATATAAAATTTGAGGAAAACCGGTCAAATCGTTTCTAATTTAGAGTTAAGTAACGCAAAAATCTATTAAAAGCCACTGTGCCCCACTGGGTTAACGGAACTACACTTTCTCTTTGGGCAAAGCAGTATTACGCAAAAATGGACGTAATTTGCTTCCAAATCACTCAACAAAATTTTTTGAAGCATTCTTTTTAGTCAAAGCAGTACTTCGCAAATTTTGACAATATTATCTTCCAAAATTATTTTGACCAACCGTCGGGCCGACATGGGTTAACAAATTCCACATCTGTTAATAGTGTCAACTCAATTCTCACAGGGGAGCACGTATACAAAATTTGAAGAAAATCGGTCAAACCGTTTTTAATTTAGAGTTAGGTATTGAAAAAACCTATAAAAAGCTGTTGGGCCCTAATGGGTTAATGCAAGTCAATAAAATTTTTTTGTGGGTTTTCTTTTTAGCCAAAGCAGAATTTCATAAAATCGGACAAAATTTGAACCCAAATTTTTTTTTGACCACCCGTCGGCCCGGCATGGGTTAATAAATTCCAAAACTGTTAATAGTGTCTACTCAATTCTCAAGGAGCATCACATATACAAAATTTGAAATCAATTGGTCAAACCGTTTCGAATTTAGAGTAAAGTATTGAAAAAACCTATAAAAAGCTGTTGGGCCGCAATGGGTTAATGGAACTCAACAAAATTTTTTTTGGGGCTTTCTTTAAAGCCAAAGCAGAATTCCGTAAAATCGGACAAAATTTGGACCCAAAATTTTTTTTGACCACCCGTCGGCCCGACATGGGTTAACAAATTCCAAAACTGTTAATAGCGTCTACTCAATTCTCAAAGAGCATCACGTATACAAAATTTGAAGTCAATCGGTCAAACCGTTTCGAATTTAGAGTAAAGTATTGAAAAAACCTATAAAAAGCTGTTGGGCCGCAATGGGTTAATGGAACTCACCAAAATTTTTTTTGGGGTTTGCTTTTAAGCCAAAGCTGAATTTCATAAAATCGGACAAAATTTGGACCCAAAATTTTTTTTGACCACCCGTCGGCCCGACATGGGTTAACAAATTCCAAAACTGTTAATAGCGTCTACTCAATTCTCAAAGAGCATCACGTATACAAAATTTGAAGTCAATCGGTCAAACCGTTTTTATTTTAGAACAAAGAAGTTTAAATACTTGCACCACAGCCCCAACTTGGCGGTCCGTTAGAGCAAAATTTTTGGGCCACGATTTCCTTCCGTACCCAAAAACCCCTATATACAAATTTTCATGAAAATCGGCTGGGCAGTTTAGGAATCTATTCGCTACAAACAAACATACAAACAAACAAACAAACAAACAAACAAACAAATAAACAAACTTTCATTTTTATATATATAGATTTACGTTTAAAAGTGTATCGAGAAATTTGTGTAGAATTAAGATGACTGTGTTTATTGAATGTAATGCAACATCTATTTATTGGTTAATTTTTTCCATATTCAGTTCTATGAGTATTTTCAACTAAGTATTTAGTGCTTCTCGTATTTCTCGCACCATTGTTTATTTTAAAGTTATCCAATAAATACCGAGCATCAATGTTTTTTCTTAAGACGTCAAAAGTAAAGCAGGAAGAAAGAATTTGCCTGCGTGAGGATAACGTTAACATATTCAATATTGATTTCTCAAAGCAAATAAAAAAAATTTCTTTTGCACGGATTCTATTCTATCAGAATGTATTTGAAATGCAGGATCCCACACAATATTACCATATTCAAGAATAGAACGTACTAAAGAACAATAAAGAGCTTTAGTTACAGCAATATTGTTAAATTCTTTAGCTCTTCTTTTTATAAATCCGAGCATTTGGTTTGCCCTGGAAATCATATACTCATAATGAAGATGGAAGTTCAGTTTATCATCCAACAGAATTCCTAAATCGGTAATGCTTTTAACCCTTTCAAGGGCTACATTATTTATATTATAACCGAATGAAATGGTAGATCTCTTACGTGTACAACTTATAACCTTGCATTTTTCAATGTTTAGTTCTAACTTATTAGAGAAGCACCATTCTTGTAGAGAATTAAGATTTGTCTGAAGTAATGCAACATCAGAACTATTTTTAATTACATGATAAATCTTGAGATCGTCAGCAAATGCAACATGTGACACACCGAAAAGTTTACTAGAAAGATCGGAAATGAATATATTAAACAAGAGTGGTCCTAAGTGGCTACCTTGTGGTACTCCTGATGTAACATTAATTGGGTCCGACAAAAATCCTTGAAATTTGATATTTTGCGATCTATTTGTAATATAAGAGAATATCCAGTAAAGAAAACAGCCCGAAATACCTAAAGTTGCAAGTTTGTTTAGTAGAATTTTGTGATCAACACGATCGAATGCTTTGCTAAAGTCCGTGTAAATAGCATCAACTTGGTGCCCATTTTCCATTTCATTAAGGATTTCAGAAGTATAAACTAAAAGGTTTGTTGCTGTGGAACGACCTTTTCTGAATCCATGTTGTTGTTCGTTTAGTTTTGTATTAATGATGGGCGTAATTTTGTTTACAACAATTTTTTCGAACAACTTTGGAATAGTTGATAAAATAGCAATGCCACGGTAATTTTCGACGAATGATTTATCTCCCTTTTTATGAATTGGGGTAAGATAAGAAGATTTCCAAACAAGAGGGAAAATACCTGAAGAAAGATATTTATTAAAAATATAATGAAGTGGATAAGTTAGATAACTAACACAGTTGTATAAAAAAGTCGGTGGGATTAGGTCTGGTCCTATACCTTTTTTAGTATCAAGTTTAGTGATTGCTTCAAATATTTCAATTTCAGTAAGATATAAGTCCGTAATAATAGGATTTGTATTATTTATTATGTAAGAGAAATCAAAATTATATGGAGATTCGTGTGGACGATAAACTTTTTGAAAAGAATTAGCAAAAAAATTGCAGATAGTTTTAGGACAAGTATAAACCGTATTGTCTTTTGACATTGAGCTTGGATAGCCGTAAGTTTTGCGTTTTGTATTAACGAAGTCAAAAAATTTTTTAGGATCGGTTATTAATTTGTTGCCTATGTTAGTAATATAATTATCATAAGCTAAGTTAGATTTTTATTTAAATTCAAAAGCAAGATCTTTATACTTGTCCAATAAGTCATTATTAGGCTCTTTTGAATTTTTAATTATTTTGTACAGTTTGTTGCGTTGGTTACGCAATGTCCTAAGTTCACCGTTGAGCCAAGGTTCGGTTGTTTTGCCTCTTTTGCGAATTTTAGGAACAAAAGGGTTGATTATCTCAAATAGCTTTGTATAGAATTGAGTAATCATTAAGTTAATATCCTGTTCGATTAACAGGTCGTCCAACTAATAACTGATAAAGCAAAATTAATGCTTTGATAATCAGCATTAAAGAAGTCATATACAAAAATATTATTGTAAGATTTAGTAAAAAGTGGTATAGAAGTGGAAAATTCAAAGATGATAGCGTTATGATGTGGAGTGTTAGTAAATAGGTTTTCTGCATCATCAGCGAGTTTTACCACCACTCTATCATATGCATTCGAGAATGCAAGATCCAACCATTTGTTATGGTTATTCGGAAAGCAGATAATTTGTTGTAAATCATTAACATAAAATGCATTAATAAGATCGAAATCTATTTCGTCCTGAAAGTTGATTGATAGTAACAAATTATCAGATTCGTCAACAATAAAAGATAAGGAAGGACGATTAAAGTCCCCAAAAATTAAAATTGAATCATCCTCATTCATATTCGATATAACAAGTTGATATATCTCGAAAAATTCAGAATATGAGGAATTGTCAGAATTTGGAGGAAAGTAAACAATACCAAGGTATAAAAAATTGGTACCTAAGTGTACCTTAATAAATTGATGATCAAAAGAATAGCAAGTCCTAGTGATAAATGCCACACTAGGTAAATTATTGTTTACAGCAAGTAGATCACCAACACCACGGGAACAATTAGTGACAAGATAATCCCGATCTTTTCTATATATCGACCAATATTTTTGAATTGATAAAATAATTACAAAATATTTTTAGTATTATAAAGTTAATTTTTTCTATATCATGCTCGTTGAGTATGCTCATTTCTAATTCATCAAAATTGTTTAATAAATCTTGTATATTTCAGTACATGAATTTTACTTTAATTTGTTGCTAATAATAGACCTTCTCCTTCTCAATTTTTAATTTTTCGATGTACATCGAGCATAATTTACTTAATACTGAATGGTCTTCTGATACCCCAACATTAAGCAAGTTATTTGCTTTTTCACAATTAGAACATTTTTCTAAGAATTCGAACTTGTCACAGCCTTCTGTCCTATGGCTATCTAGACCCATTATAATTTTCCCCCTCTCTATTGCCTATTGCCTTGTATTACATTATCCATCCATGTCTAATTCTAATATTATATTATAGTAAGTTGATTTATTCATAATTTTTTTTTATAATTTTTACAACTCTCATATTAATTTCTCTTAAATATTCATTTTGCTTATTTATCTTTTCAATTATTTCTTTCTCATCTCTTTCTACTTTCATTCAATGAATAAATACTTTGGTTTCTCTTAAATTCTTAATATCAATATTGTAGCTATCTCCTAATTTCTCTTCTACTACACTTTTTTTTTTGTCTTTTTCTGTATTTTCCTCGCTCCCTATTACTACTATACTCTTATTCTTATGTTTTATATTATTAAAATTAATTGTGGTAGGATCTATTTTATTTTTTAAGTCCGTTTTTGTTTTATTATTATTGCAATCGTTTAACCTTAACCAGTATAGGTGGAGTATTCTGCTTGCATACACTCGCATATGATGCTTATTTATCTATTTCCGGCTTAGACGCTTTCTTTATTGGTTCAACGAGATTCTTTTTATTTTCTTCAAATTTATTTAAATCTTCTACATTTTTTTCACAAACTTTTTCAACTTTCTTTAAAGAATTAATTCTTTCCATGTATCTGTTTTCTATACCTAAAAATAAACATTTCATTTCTTCTTCATTTTTTTTAATGTTATTTCAAACTCTTTTTTATACTCAGTTAACAACCTTTAATTTTTTAGTAACAGTACGAGTATTTTGAACTTCTCTTAATACAAGGTCTACATAATAAATATACTGCATACAATTATCGCATATGAACTTCAACATTTTTGTGTTTTCTATTGTTTTCATCACATTATGATCAATACCAGCACATTTAATCGTTTGATGATACACTTTCTTACACACATCATCACACCTCAAGCCAGATTCACCAATCCAATTCTGCCTTTACACTGCGCACACTCCATGGTATTCGTGAGAAAGAAAACATGAGAGAATCTCAATTTGCGGTTATATTATAAATAATAAGTAACAACCACCAGCAATGAGGAATTTAAAAAAAAAATATATTTTCTAGATTATATCATTTTAATTCAATTTAAATATAGCATGTATTTCGAAAAAAATTTAGATTTATTTTTAATTTTGGTTAATGATATAATATTACAGTTTTTATTAACTGAAATCTTTCCTTTCATTTAATTTTTATTTAAGCACTCTTACTTCTTTGACTATTTACAATTTCATCAAGATAGCTTCATTAGTTTTTGAGTTATCATGTTTACGGACGTCCGAAAAAACGGACGGACCCACCATGATCACCGTGACTTCCTAAGATCACAAATATATATATTTTTAGCCATATTTAGCTCGTTTCCCATAAGTGCTTACAAACAACATACGAAAGTTAATATACCCTTTTGCTATTTATATGTATAAAAAAATTTGTTGTTTTTATCCACTTATATTCTACTTAAATTCTACTTAAATTCGTTCTTGTTATCCTTTTAAATTCTTATAATTATTTTTTTTTATTTATTCTAATAATTTATTTACAGAGAAACTCCTGTTCTCTTTTCGAGTTGTTCTTAAAAACTGACTTAATACAAAATTATTTTATAATTGAATTGTTTTATGTTTGAATGAATAAAATACTACGTAAGCAAAATTTTAATACATAACAATATTTAACTTGATTAGAATCATACAATTATAATCCAGTTAGTTTTTTGTTTTGTTATTTTCGTAAATTAGCGTTTACGAAATTTGATAGTAAAGTACAATTATGCATTTTAAGGAATGCGATTAAAATTTAAAAGACTATAAATTGACTGTTTAAAATAAATGTATGCATTTTGCTTACGTAACACCTCCATCCCTAAGAGATTTGGTCTCCAAAATTTAAAACTTTAAAAAAGACTTGTTTCAAGTTCCATTGTTTTTGCATCTGATTGATTTATACTTATTTTAATATTTTTTCTTGATTTTTAGTGTTTATAACAATAGCTTAAATATAATACTTAAAATTATATTTAATTCAAGAATTTTAGTTTTATAGGATGTAAAAATTAACATTTGATTTATATTCCAAATATTCGATAGCTTTCAAATTTTGAATTTGATTTACATAGACTTGTTTTAAAGTGAAATTATTTACAATTTTTGTTAAATTTAATTCATTTACAATTGGTATAATGGGTACATCCTTATATTTCTCAAATTTGTTATAAAAACCCAGTGTTGTTATAAATTTTTTTTTCAAATCGTACACTAAATCGTGTCAAAATCGTATTTATCGTATTTTTTACTTTGCAATGGCTACACTATACTATTCAGAAACGTAAGGCCACATGTACAATTAATACATCCATAACTGTCAACAACACTATGCAGTATTACATTTTCATCTAATTATAGAATTCATAATATATATATAAAAATTTTTTGTCAAATGATATTGACGTTGTATAAAAAGAGGAGAGGAGTTAAGAAATGAATGGCGAAGATGTGCACCTGAAAAGGATTTTTTTTTATAATATAGTTAAGTTTATTAAATAAAAAAGTATTTTGGATTTTTTTTTATGATATACCTAGTTAAGTTTATTAAATAAAAAAGTATTTTACACATTTTTCATACCTACTAATACTATTATTATATTTTATGAATGGCGAAAATGTACATCTGAAAAGGATTTTTTTTATGATATAGTCTACTCTCCTTTCGCTACATTCTTCTGTTTACGAGTTTTCATTCCTTTCTTCGCATAAAAATTAAGATTCCTTTTACTTAATTATTAAAAAATTCTACTTCATTAATTGTACATTTAATATTTGTATAAGTAATATATTTTTAATAATGTTATTTATAAGTAAATACTTTGTATTTATATTTATAAATAATATTATTAAAATATCCTTCAATTTCTAAATAAAATCTTAATTTGACAATTCAGAACATCAATGTATAAGTAAATACAAATTTGAAAAATTTACTGGAAAAAAAAAATATTCTTCAAGAGCTCAAAAAATTTAGAAAATTTATTATATACAAGTTCTATTGTGACTTGTAATGTAACCATTACATATTATTCTAAACAAAAACAATACAAGCATATATAGATATGGATATGTATATAATAATTTACCTAATATAATATGCTTGTTTTACAACAAACATATTAGGTAAAGTATTACTACACGGAATTCAAATTTGAAATTTAGATTATTGGCATATGCTATATTAAAAAAGTTCATGTAGTGTTGCGTTAGGCAAGTTTTAGAAATTTGAAAATTAAAACATTTTTTTGTGGTTAAAAATTTTAAAAAAATTATGAAACAAAAAAACATTGCATGTTAAATTACAAATAAAATTTTTTATGTTTGGGTCAAAATCGTATTTTTTTCTCAAAATAAGACTAAAAATCGTACATCGTATTTTGCCTTTGAATTTCGTACAAAATACGATAAATACGATGCTATAACATCACTGTAAAAACCATAATTTTTAATGTTTAAATTACAATTGCTATATTTAATTAAACTATTTCCTTTAATAACTATTTCTTGATCAATACAATTTTGTAATATTTTTTTTTTTCTAAATTTAAAGTTACAATTAATTCATCGTTAAATTTTTTTATAGATTCTAATTCATTTATTTTAAAGTTACATTTATTATTTTTATACCCGTATGACTATATAGTCAAAGGGTATAATAAATTTGCCATTACGTTTGTGACGCAGAGAAGGAGGGGGGGTAGATATAGACTCAAGTGTATGGATCGGATCAGAATCGAAAAATGAATCGATTTAGCTATGTATGTCCGTCCGTCCGTCATCACGTTAACTCAAAAAATAAAGCAGCTAGGATTATGATATTTCACAAATTCGTTTTTATGCAAAAAACGGAATCGCAATTTAAATCCAGCCATTTTGGTTCTCGAGTTCGAGTACGTGCCATACAACTTCAAATTTTATATGAGTATTTCTCTGTACCTATTACAGCTACGTGTCTGAAATTTTGGCAAAAGTAGTTTAGTTTTATGACCAAAGTTACTGCAAAATTTGGTTGGTCTACTGCACAGGGTTCGAGTAGCTGCCATACAACTCCTTCTTTTATATGAGGATTACACTACACCAAATGAAGGTGGGTGTCTGAAATTTTGACAAAAATAGTTTAGTGTAATGGCCAAAGTTACTGCAAAATTTGGTTGGTCTACTGCAAAGGGTTCGAGTAGCTGCCATACCACTCCTTCTTTTATATGAGGATTACACTACACCAAATGAAGGTGGGTGTCTGAAATTTTGACAAAAATAGTGTAGTGCCAAGTTGGGGCTGTGGTGCAAGTATTTAAACATCTTTGTTCTAAAATGAAAACGGTTTGACCGATTGACTTCAAATTTTGTATACGTGATGCTCTTTGAGAATTGAGTTGACACTATTAACAGTTTTGGAATTTGTTAACCCATGTCGGGAGCTTTTTATAGGTTTTTTCAATAATTTACTCTAAATTCGAAACGGTTTGACCAATTGACTTCAAATTTGTACACGTGATGCTCCTTGAGAATTGAGTTGACACTATTAACAGTTTTGTAATTTGTTAACCCATGTCGGGCCGACGGGTGGTGAAAAAAATTTTTGGGTCCAAATTTTGTCCGATTTTACGAAATTCTGCATTGGCTAAAAAGAAAGCCCCAAAAAAAATTTTGTTGAGTTCCATTAACCCATTGCGGCCCAACAGCTTTTTATAGGTTTTTTCAATACTTTACTCTGAGCTCGAAACTGTTTGACCAATTGACTTCAAATTTTGTGTACGTGATGCCCTTTGAGAATTGAGTTTTCACTATTAACAGTTTTGGAATTTGTTAACCCATGTCGGGCCGACGGGTGGTCAAAAAAAATTTTGGGTCCAAATTTTGTCTGATTTTATGCAATTCTGCTTTGGCTAAAAAGAAAGCCCCAAAAAAAATTTTATTGAGTTGCATTAACCCATTACGGCCCAACAGTTTTTATAGGTTTTTTCAATATTTAACTCTAAATTAGAAACGGTTTAACCGATTTTCTTCAAATTTTGTACATGTGTTCCGTTTTGAGAATGAAATTAACTCTTTTAACAGACTTGCAATTGGTTAACCCATGCCGGCCCGATGATAGTCAAAAAAAAAAAGATTTGGAAGCAAATTAAATTAGAAACGATTTGACCGGTTGACTCCAAATATTATATGCGTGAAGCAACTTGAAAATGGAGTTGAGTCTGTTAACAGGCTTGGTGTTTGGTAAAACATGTCGGTCCTACCATTGGTTAAAAAAAATTGTTGGAAGTAAATTGCGTAAAATTTTGAAAATTAGTTTGTACTTCTTCGAATTACAGAAACTTTCAAAAATTGCTATAATAATGCTAGAAAAATCGTTTTAAAAAAATTTTTTTCATACATTTTAAAATTTACATGTGTAAACTGTGTGTAATTTTTGTGTTTACTTTTTGCAGTAGCATCAACTTCAATTAAACCTCTATTGAGAGGCGCAGCAACGCGAGTTACATAAACATTCAACCTTGATTAATAAAAGCTAAAATTAATTCATTCAACTTTTATGAATGAATTAATCAATAAAGGAAATGCAATTCAGCATTTCCGTTAATTTACTATGGTTAATTAATTTTGAACAAAATTAATAAAAAAAAAAACACTGAATTGGCATTTCGCAATTAGTAATAATAAGTAATAACAATAATGTTTTTTATAATATTAAGAATTGCTTATCTTAACAATAATTTATTTGTAATTTTTAATATAAGTTAAAATTAGGAAAAATAAAAAGTAGTCTTAAGACAATACTAAAAAGAACAATATCGTTTTCATTTATGTTCTAAAGAACATATACATATAAAAAACGTAACTGGCGCAGTCGGAAAAAGGAATTTTATCTAAAGATAAAATTAAAAAAAAAAAAAAAAAAGAAAAATTTTTAAAATAAATCTAAAATTTAAAATAACAACAACAAATACAACAATTACAAGAACAACAACCAATAATTCAACAACAACAAGTTCAAAATTTTTCATTAACACCAGAACAGTTCCTGAATTACATAACAAAGTTAAGAGAATTTAATGGGAAAAATGAATATACAATACAGGAATTCATCATTTCTGTAGAACGTAGTTTCGAACTTTGTGCAAATAACCCAGGATTAAAAGAGTATGCAAATTTCATAATAATTAATGAAAAAATACAAGGAGAAGCAAAAAAATGTATTCAACGTCTAGGATCAAATAAAAATTGGGACGAAGTTAAACAGGAATTAAAACTACATTTCTGCCCCCAACATAATTATGCTGAATTACTGGATCAATGCAGATCTTTAAAGGTAAGTTCTTTAAAAGAACTTTTTAGTAGCGTAAGAGAAATAAATTATAAACTTAATGAGTTGTATGACTTTGATGATATGAAACCAGAAACATATCATCCTAAAAATAGTGATAAATATTTAGTAGATATTGTAAGTAGTAAAATTCATGATTTTTAAGAGGTAATATACCTGAAAATTCTAGCTTAATTGAAATATATAATAAATTTGAAAAACTTAAACTTTTAGATAACGAAGATGCGGTAGAAAAACAAAGTAAGAAATTTAATTCCTTTAAAGTAAAAAATCAAGCGTTTAACAGTAAGAGTTCTAGAAATTATAATAACAGCTTAAATTTAAATAAACCTTCTCATAGTTTTAATAGTTCCTTCCAAGTAAATAAACCTTCTCATAATAATAACAGTTTTTCAAATAACAAAAACTCCACGAATAACTTTAACAGCAGGTTCAATAATTATAATAAAACTTATGATAATAATAAATATTATAATAATAATCAAAATTTTAACAGTAGTTAAAATAATTACCAAAACAATAATCAAAATTTAAAAAATAATTTTAACACTAATCAACACAATGTTTCTGGTCAATATCATTCTCAAAATAAAACTCCTAATTCATATCAGACAAAAATTTTTTCAAACCAAACTAGAAGAGTTCAGATCAAAATGACGCAATGGAAATTGGTAATTTAAATAAAGACCAAGACGTAAATTTTCAATAAATGTCTCGGAACCAAAAATACCTATTATAATAATTACTTTAGGTAACCAACAAATAAAATGTCTTATTGATACTGGATCAGCTACCAGTGTCATTAAACCAAATATTCTTAACGAATATAAAGAAGAAAAATTAAATAAAATAGTTTATTATTCAACCATTAATGGCACGAATAAAATTACCAGAAAAATAGTAACACCCATGCCAAAAGAATTTAAATTCTTTGGTAATATAACCTGGAAAATTATAGATTTAAAAAACAAAAATTATGATGCAATAATGGGTCAAAACTTTTTAGTACGTTTTAAGCTAAAATAAATTTAGAAAGTAAATTCATAGAAGTAAATAATATTAAAATTTTGTTTGAAGAATATAATTATCCGTATATACTTAACGAAATATGTTCTTTAAACACCGTCTCAAAAAATCTTTTCGATAAAATTAATTTTGATCATTTAAATATAGAAGAAAACGAGAAATTAACTAATTTATTAAAAGGGAATGAAAATTTTTTCTTCAAAGAAGGACAAAAACTAACATTTACGAACCAGATAAGACACGAAATAACAACTACAACAGAAAGACCAATTTACTCGAAAATTTATAGATACCCACAAATACATGAAAAAGAGATTGCAAGACAAATTCAAGAAATGCTCGAACAGGGAATTATTAAAGAAAGTAACTCCCCTTACAATAGTCCGTTATGGATTGTCCCAAAAAAGGCAGACAACTCCGGTGAAAAAAAAAAGTGGAGGGTTGTCATTGATTATAGGATGCTAAATGAAGTTACTGTGGATGATAAGTTTCCCATACCCAATATCGACAGTATATTGGATAAACTTGGAAGAGCACAGTATTTTGCTACTCTCGATCTTGCTAAAGGCTCTCACCAAATTTTAATGAAAGAATCCGACAGCAAGAAAACAGGTTTCTCAACACCATTTGGCCACTACGAATACTTAAGAATGCCATTTGGCCTTAAAAATGCGCCAGCAACCTTCCATAGATTAATTAATACGGTTTTACGAGAATATATCAATAGAATATGTGTAGTGTATTTCGATGATATTCTAATATTTAACACTTCGTTAGAAGAACATTTAACCAACTTAAAAATAATTTTTAATAAATTAAGACAATCTGGGCTAAATATCCAGGTAGATAAGTGCAATTTTCTAAAAAAAGAAACAGAATTTCTAAGTCACATTCTGACTTCTAAAGGAATTAAGCCTAATCCAAAAAAAATAGAAACCATACAAAATTTAAAACTGCCAACCACCCAAAAACAAATTAAGTCGTTTCTAGTCATAACTGGATATTATAGGAAATTTATAAAAGATTATGCCAAAATATCCGGTCCTATAGTTAAATATCTTAAAAAAGAAAGTAAAATTAACATAAATGATCCGAGCTATATCACAGCGTTTGAAAAACTCAAAGAAGTTAAGTTATTTTAAGATATCCTGATTTCAGTAAGAAATTCAAACTTGTTACTGATGCAAGTAATTTAGCAATTGGAGCCGTTCTTACACAAGAAGGCCACCCAGTTGCATATGCATTCAGAACACTTAATGATCACGAAAAAAGGTACTCAACTATCGAAAAAGAACTTTTAGCGATAGTATGGGGAACCAAATATTTTCGGCCATATTTGTTTGGCAATGAGTTCGATCTGAAAACAGATCATCAACCAATTAAGTGGCTTCACATTAAAAATACAGGTAAAAATATTAATCCTCGCCTACAACGATGGTTACTTCAATTAGGCGAATACAACATTAAAATTGATTATATAAAAGGAAGAGAAAATAAGGTAGCAGACTTCCTTAGTCGAATTAACTCGGAAACAAATGAAATTAACTTGTTCGAGACGAACAATCCTAATAAGGAAGGGTATGTAAATGAAGAATCTCAAATTAACATAGAAAATCTTAGTACTTCACCATATGATTCGTTGGATGTAACAATGCATTCACAAAGAGAAGATCTTAATGATCATATTCCTATACTTGACACAGTAGTGAACCGCTTTAAAATTCAAATTATTTTTACGGAACAAAAAGAAAAAGAATGTGACGAAATTTTCAATAAAAAGAGAATATATGTTGATAAAAATGATCTAGAACAACAAACAGACATTTTTACAAAGTATATTACTCAAAAACATAAAATAGGTATATACTCCGAATTGAATTATCGAGAATATAAAAAATTACAGAAAGAATTGATTAAATTATTTCCAAATAGAAATCTTATAAAGTTATATAAATGCAGTTATTTTGCTAAGGACTTCGACAACGAAGACGAGTTAAGAAAATAAATTTCAATTTTTCATAAGAAAGAACATTGCGGAATAATAGCAACCTATAAAGATTTAAAAACTAAGATATATAACCCGAAATTGAAATCTAACAGAAAAAATCAGAGCCCTAAATTTAGAAGAGAAATTGCATATTAGAATTCAAATTCTTAAAGCAGTAGAAATGTACAATAAGTCTTATAGATTTTAAAACAATTTATGACAGATTAATTAAAGCAAAAGAATATTTTATTCATAAAAGAACAAAAATAGGGAACAATACGACGAACAAAGAAAAGTAGGTTTTATAAAAAATTAGAAATCATTAAGGCACAAAGAGCAGCTAAAATTTAGAAAATACAATTTAACTAATGTACATGAAATCAACATAAAACGTCCATTTAAATTTACAGATCAAAACCATCAGCCTCAAGAAAATATTCCTGATAATACTTCTGCTACTAATACCAACTTTAACACACCAGAAAATGACCATTGAAAAAATAGAAGCTGCATTAGGATAAACTGAAATTAAAGTAGATACAGTTGAAATAGCAGATAAATTCGAAATTATAATACATCAAATATATCCCAAGGATATTTTAAATTTAGTGAGTAATTTTGAATCAAAAACAAGTACTTTAAAATTTGAAAATCATAAAGATTTTATTAAACATAAAATTAATAGAATTAAAAATAAAATAAATACACTCTTACCAATTAGACATAAGAGAGGATTAATAGGAGAGGACTTTGGAACAATGGACCACGAAGACCAAATAAATATCGAAGAGTATTTTAATATTGTAGATCAAAACAATCATAATTTAATAAAAAATCTTAATCAACAAATATCAATTAATGACAATTTCAATCAAACTTTTTCGCAGTTAAAAAGTATAATTGAAACAGATAAGAATAAAATATCAAATATGTTAAATGCGGTTTACGTTACCGAAAGAAAACTTCTTCTCGAAAATCTCTTCTTAGAACAAATGTTTAAACTTGACTATATAGCAAGACAAGTTGAACATATTTAAGATAATATAGCCTCTGCAAGGTTAGGTATCTTACATCCAAATATTTTAAACGATGAAGAAATAACCGCTTATAATATTGATTTCCATAAACTTTCTAACATTCGTCTAGCTGTTGAAAAGCACATAGATAACTCAATAATTTTCGCTATAAAAATCCCAATTCACAGCATTATAGTTAGTAAAAATATCGTCATACCTATAACAAATTCACAGAATTTACAATTAGATTCTGATATGGAATATATTATAAGGCATTAAAATCAGGTGTTTACCTATTCTGAAGGAAAATCATTAAAGGAATTAAATAAAAGTAAAAATTGTATTATTCTAAAAAATTGTGAATTTATTAATAAACATAATAAAGAAATTCTATTTATAGAAAATAATATAATTATAATTAATAAAATTAAGTTTGCAAAATTGAAAAGTACTTGTGATGAAAGAACTATGCAACTTAAAGGTAACTATTTTATAAATTTCAATAACTGTACCGTTGAAATTAATGATAGAGAATTTAACAATACACTTAGAATGTTTACAGAAAAATTGGCAAAACTTCCGCAAAGGGGTTATGAGCTATCAAGATGACGTCATCACATAACGGTACTAAATATCTCAAAGTTTCCGAATATATATACCATTAGTGGCGATGGCGCCATCTAGTGGTCGAAAAATGCATTACAAAAATTTCCTAAGATTTTGTAGCATTTTAATTAAAATGCTATATTTTTCCTGTAAGACCATAAACTAGAACAAACATCATAAAATATTGTAGAGAATGATATTGCCTTTCATATAAATCCGGTTTCATCTGAATCGGTGCTACCGTTTTTAAGATATTGCAATTTAAAGTGAAAATTTAAAAAAAAAAAAAAAAAAAAATCAAACTTTCAAAAAAACTACTATAACTGTGAAATTTTCAAAAACACCCTGTATTATTATTATACCATTAGAAAGGTCTCTTAAAACTCTTTCCAACGGTATATAATAAGTATGGCATATATTGACAAATAGCCCCACCAGAGAACATAAATGCAAAAATGACGCAACAATTTTATTAAAAAATACATTTTCATACTTTATTTGTCATAAATTTATTTTGCCTTTTTGTTGTCCATTTGAAATATTTATTTTAAAATTTAAGAATGTACTTTATAGTTTGATACAATATTGAGTTGGGTTTTGTTTAGAGGATTTTTGACGTATTTATATGTATGTAAAGTATAATTAGAAAGGACCTTAGAGTTGGTTATAAAGTCAGAATTATACGCTTTTTCCAGAATATTTATATACTAAGATTTTGAAGATTGACTGGGTTTTGAGTTGGATATAAAATTACGCTTATACTGTTCCAACAACCTGTACAACATTCAAATGCGAAATAAAGCCATATCGAGAATTTTTTTACGTATGGCTTTATTTCGCATTTGAATGCGAATTAAAGCCATATCATTTTCTAAAATTTTACCAAATAAAGCCATATAGTAAAATTGATACAAATTCTAACACTAAAATGAAAAGAATGGTATAAGAATTCGGATACCTAATTCATTCAAAAAATTAATAAGTTCCTAATTTTTTTTAATACACTGTAATAAAACATGTTAAATAATATTATATTTTCATATCATGGACTAACAGGAAAAATATAACATTTTAATAAAAATGCTACAAAATCTTAGGAACATTTTGTAATGCATTTTTCGACCACTAGATGGCGCCATCGCCACTAATGGTATATATATTCGAAAACTTTGAGATATTTAGTACCGTTATGTGATGACGTCATCTTGATAGCTCACAACCCCTTTCCGGAAGTTTCACCGAAAAATTTATAATACCTAAATATGAAAATGTAACATTAAATAATACTAAACTTTCATTTGACAAAATTCAAATTAATTATGAAAATAATATTAAAAAAATCGAAGAACTTAAATACCACAATACTTTAAATTACACTTTTAATATAACAGTAATAATAGTACTAGTTCATAATTAAAAACATAAAAACATTGCTCATAATAATTTTAATTTTTTATGTATTGTACAAAAATAAACAGTCAAAAATCAATATTGTAAATAAAACTTCAGAAGATACAAATTTTCAAGATATATTTAAAAAGTATACTAATTAACTTTAAGTCATTTTATATTATTAAATTCATTCATAATAACAAACAAAAAAAAAAAAAAAAAAAACAAATTGTTTTTTTCTCCTCCCTTCATAATTTGTTAATGTAGGTTAGTTATTATTTTAAGGTTAACTGTCTAATGTTACACTATTTTTACTTTAAGTTATAAAAAAAAAAAAAGGAAAAAAAAAATATTTTTTTTGTTAAACTGTTTATGCAAAAAAAATGCAATTTATATGTACTGATGGATGTTTAAATATTACGAATTATGTACATAATAAAGTCTAAAGATTGTAAACTGATATAAGAAAAAAAAAAGAAAAAAAAAACAAATATAATTAAAATTTTTTTTATTTTTGAATATAATACATAGTTAGTTATATGTACTTTAACAATTAAAATTTTCAATCTTTTCTTTCAAACTTTTCATAACTATTTCAAAACAAATATTTTTTATACATTAATAAAAGTAATTGTAAATTTATGTATGCAATTCAAACTCTTTTTTTTAAAACTTAGGGAAGGAAGAGTTACATAATCATTCAACCTTGATTAATAAAAGCTAAAATTAATTCATTCAACTTTTATGAATGAATTAATCAATAAAGGAAATGCAATTCAGCATTTCCGTTAATTTACTATGGTTAATTAAGTTTGAACAAAATTAATAAAAAAAAAACTCTGGATTAGCATTTTGCAATTAGTAATAATAAGTAATAACAATAATGTTTTTTATCATATTAAAAAATGCTTATCTTAACAATAATTTATTTGTAATTTTTAATATAAGTTAAAATTAGGAAAAATGAAAAGTAGTCTTAAGACAACACTAAAAAGAACAATATCGTTTTCATTTATGTTCTAAAGAACATATACATATAAAAAATGTAACTCGACCACTGGGTATTAGCTAGTAATGTATATGCTACGGTCATTCGGGTATCCCAGAGTTGAATCAATCTACTCTACTACACTCTTCCTCGTTTTTTAGTAAATTTTTTATACAGTTATTATTTGGAAATATTAGGTATTTTTTTCAACAAACCTTTTTTATTATTATATTCAAAAATTTCTTTGTCTTTTAAAATGATGTTTGTATACGTATATTTAATTGTTCGTGTTTGTAGTTTTGAAATAGTATAACTAGAGCATTAAAGTAATTTTCGGGAGTAAAGTTTGGGAGAGATAAAACAATTATTATAAGGCCGTCTTTAAATAGAATGGCACTTTTTATACAAGGCATATCTTCGATAGTAAGGTTGAACTTATGAATTTCATCTTCTGTAAGTATGTCATGTTCCAGAACTTCTAAACGACTAAGCAAGATAATATCTTTAATGTGTTGTAGGTGATTGTTAATTGAAGTTATTTGTGCGCGAAGCTGAAGTGCAAAAGGGGTTTGTGATACTTTTGCAATAAAATTTTTGGCTTGATTTTTGATTTTATTGAGAAATTGGCTAATTTCCACTTGTTGATTATTACGTTTTCTGCAATTGTTTGGATATTTTTTTCGAAATTTTTGTTAATAATTATTTGGTTGTTAATTGTGTTTGTTATTTGTCGGGTATTAAGGTCTAAGTTTTGCAATTGTTTAAATATTTGCTCCAAGTCTTCGTTGTCCATTGCGCCTGTCAAAAATTTCATTGTTGTCCCCAGGGCGTTAACCAATCCACGTTTATTTCGAATTTTCCCATCAAGTTTAGGTATTAATGAATTCAGAGTATGTTGTAAGCTTAAAAATTCTGTCTTTAAAATTTTATGTTCTGTGCTTGTTTCATTTAGGTTAAAAGATAGAAATTATTATTTAAATTTCTAACTATTTCTCGGTATTCAGTAAGGTTTTCAATATGTAACGTTTTCGTATAATTTTCAATAATTTTTTGTTCTTCCAGTTTTATAATAGCGAAACCATTTAGGTCTTTAAGTTGACTTATTTTTATAGATTGAAGGGATACTTGTGAAATGAAGAGGAATAATAACTGTAGTAGTTCCATTTCCTAAAAATAAAAGGTATAAAATGTATTAGATTTATTGAAATTTGAATTTTCGTTTTCGCTGTTTTTTACAATATTTAATTTTTCTTTTATTGCCGTCTATTTTAAAATTTCTTAGAATTTTATATTTTGGTTTACATTTACCTACATCTCTATTAACGACAATATTTGCATGTAGATTTTCATTTGATGTTTTATTTTTATTTAAGTTCGCTAACCTTTTTCTTTTATTTTCTTCGAATTCCTTTGCTAAAATTTCTATTTCTTCTTTTGGAATATTTTTATTTAAAAAATCTTAAATTGTTCTATGGTTCTATGTTTCTATATACTATGTATTATGCACTTTTCATTATCTGTAATTAATTTTTTCATTTTTCCCAAATAAATTAGCCTTTCTTTTAGTATTATGCACTTTTCATTATCTGTAATTAATTTTTTCATTTTTCCCAAATAAATTAGCCGTTCTTTTAGTGCTTTTAAGATGGAAATCCACGTTCTATCATTAAGTTTGTTAACATTCCTACATGGAAACCAAATGTCCATGTGGACTATGTCGTTAATTTGTATTGGAGATTGCGTAATCTCAAATGGAAGCTGTAAAGGTCACCTATCGTGTTTAGTTAAAGTACAAACTTCGCAATTGGTAATGAATTTTTGTATGTGCATTTGCAAATTAGGATAATAATACATTTCTTTAATTTCGGAAAAAATTTCAGATATGCCACAATTTCAGATATGGTGGTTATTGCGAAGATGTTCAGTTTTTATAATTTCAAGGATTTTATTTTTGTCCGTTATGTTTTTTAATTTTTTGTTAAACTTTAATATTTTTAGACGTTGGTTATTAGCAAAGTATTTTAAGTGAATTAAGTTTAGTTATTTTCTCTGGTAACATAGAGGAGGTTTTGACACTTTTTATTTACGATTTTCGTGGTAAATTTTACGTAATTACTTGATATTAGATAAATTTGATTTTTAAATAAGTTAATAGGTTTTTCTGTTATTTTAATGTGATACAGATCATTTTCGTTAGCGCTATGTACTGTAGCCGCGGTAGACATAATTTCATCATTGTTTTCGCCGTGTGTTGGGGAGTTCATTGTTACATTAGTTGTCATGATTTCATCATCATTGTCAACGGTTGTTGCGCTATGTGTGTCTACTCCGTTCATAAATTGTAAATTTAAGAACTCAATTAATGAATCTGTTTCTTCGTAAAGGTTTCCATTTGCAGAAGGGAGTCGACTTAAACTATCGGCGACTTTATTATCCTTCCCATTTATGTAATTAATTGTAAATTTATATTCGTTTAATTTGATCTTCCACCTTTGTAGCTTCATATTTGGTTCTTTAAGGTTGCTTAGCCACACCAAAGGTTTATGATCACATTGAATGTTAAAATTTCTACCATAAAGGTAGGTTTAAAAATGTTTGCTCGCCCACACAATAGCGAGAAGTTCTTTCTCTGTTGGTGAGTACCTTATTTCATGGTCATTTAGTGTTCTCGACGCATAGGCTACCGGATGGTTGTTTTCGCTTAACACGGCACCTAACGCGAAATTGGACGCGCCTGTAGTTAAAGTGAAAGGTTTAGAGAAGTCCGGGTTTTTTAGAATAGGTTCTGTTGTTAAAAGTGTTTTTAGGTTTTTAAAAGCTTCAATGTATTGTTTATCATTTTTATTAATTTTCGATTTTTTCTTTAAGTAACGTATTAACGGGTAAGCTACTTTGGAATAATTTTTCACGAATTTTCGGTAGTAGCCGGTTAATCCTAGAAAGGATTTTTATTCTTTTTGTGAAGATGGGAGAGGGATATTTTGAATAGTGCTTATTTTTGAAGGATCAGGTTTCATACCACCTTGGATGATTACATGGCCCAAAAAGTTAGTGGTTAGTTGAGCAAAGTTACATTTGTCTATTTGTTTTGTTAAATTTGCTTCACGCAATTTGTTTAAGATTTTCTTTATTGAAACTAAATGTTCTTCAAATGATGACGATATGATTAAGATATCGTCCAAATAGACGACGCATATTTTATTAATGAATTCACTTAACACGTGATTCATCAATCTTTGAAAAGTGGACGGTGAATTTTTTAGACCGAAGGGTACACGAGTAAAATCGTAATGACCACTTCTAGTTGAGAATGCCGTTTTGCACCGATCATTTGGGTGAACTTCAATCTGATGAAATCCTTTCGCCAGATCTAAAGTGCTAAAATAGCGACAATTTTCGCATTGGAAATTTGTCATCAATTGTGATATCGTTAAGTTGACGATAGTCGATAACGATCCTCCACTTTTCTTTATTGGAGTTGTCCATTTTCTTGGGGACTATCCAAATGGGTGCGTTGTATGGTGACATGCAATTAACAATTTGCCTTGATGTAACATTTCTTTTATTTGACGGTCCACCTCGTCTCTGTGAATTTCAGGATAACGATATCCTTTAGAGTAAACTGGTATGTCCTTTTTTGTTATTATTTTATGCTTGATTTCACTTGTAAAACTGAGTTTTTCATTTTCTTGATGAAAAATGTCTTTAAAGTAATTTAAGACCGATTTAAGTTGCGCGATATTTTTGTTATTTAGATGAGATGGAAATTTCAAGTTAAGTTCATTATTAGAATTTCTTTGGTTAAAGCTGAAAACATTGATTGAATCATCGACATATTTGTTTTAAAGTATTGTTCTTCTTCATAATTTAGGAAGAATGGGATAGAAGCTTTTTGTGTTGTAAGTAACCTTTCTTTATAGTCAATGTTAACGTTTAATGTAGACAAAATATTATTACCTATTAGTCCATCAAAAGAACTGTGGAACGGAAATTCGAGAAAATCGACGAAGAAGTTTACTTCCTTAAAAATTTCGAAGAAAGTTTCCTATTGAAAGCTGGAAGTGGGACAGTTACAGTTTTCCATTTAGGATGACAAAGATTGGTATTAATTATACTATACTCTGCACCAGTATCGATAATGAATCTGAGTATTTTTTATCGATATTGTTATAAAGGGTAGTTGTTTGAGGTGCTGTTGCGAAAGTTTGTTAAATTTGTGTTTGTTTCACCATTTAGGTTCATTGCGATATCCATTGGTTCATTGGTTCGATTCATTGAGATATCTGGACTTAAACCTCGGTGATTTCGAGAACACCTTCCAGATTGAGGTTGTGCATTGCGATAGTTGTTTGTTCTATTGAACGTTGCAGAATTTTGTGAGTTAACTAGACGATTGTTTGGTCGTGAATTATCATAATTATATAAATATATCGAAACTGTTGTGAGTTTTGTCTATTGAAACTGTTATTGTGTTAATTATTTGTTGGAAAATTTGAGGTTTTGAAATTTGTTTGTTGTTGGTTATTATTAGGATAATCATATTTTTTTTGAAAATTATTAGAAATTTTATGATTATCGTTAACCGAATAGTTATTTTTACTTTGGATTCTTTTGAAGTATAAATAGTCGTTTTGCGCTATAATTTCGTAAGCGTCCAAAAGCTTTGTAGTGTTTCTATTAATGATAATTCCACTGACTGGTTCAGGTAAATTATCTTTGAAAGTGTTTAAAACAATTCTCTTATTTGCTTCTATTCTATCTTTATTGTCTCCTTCCTGGAGCAAGTACGCATTATTGATGCGTGTTAATTTTGATTTAATTTCATCATAGAAATTTTTTATTGTGGAGTTGCATCTAACTAATATTAGGTTGTCCAAGAGACGGGAAACTGTAACTGTGTCTCCATGATTTTTTATTAGAATAAATTTTAATACGGCCCATGTCCTTATTGGTCCGTGAGCAAGTAAGAATTGTTTTGCTTTGCCTACTATTTTATCTTGCATATGCCCCAAAATAAGTTTTTTGTAATTTTGTTCCGTTAGAGCCTCTACAAGAGATATAAAGGATTCTATCCTTTCTATAAAACTAGTAAGATCACGTTGATCACCATTAAAGGGTGGTATTTGAGATATGCACTTTACGATTTAAAGGCAAGTATTTCACTTTCGTTTGCGTTATGCATTTCGAAAAATTATTTAAATTAGACTTTGGTTTCATAAAGTAAACTAAGATACTTATTTCTTGGAAATAGAAAATTATATTGTTTATTTAAAATTTAAAGTGGTAGGTAATATTTATTTGTTTAAATTTAAGTTTTAATTATTTAGAATTTAACGTAGTTAAAATTTGTTTATTTATAATAAAAGTATTACTTAACTTTTGTTGCTGCTGATGATGGTGATGATAATCAAAATATGAACCGAAATTGGTGGTTGTTGGAACTGATGAATTATTTATTATGATTGTTGATGATGTAGCTATGATGATATTAGCTATGTATGATGTTTGATGTTGATGTTACAGAATTAAAAAAATTTGTTTTGTTGCTGCTGATGCTGGTGATGATTATCCCGAAATTGGTGGTTGTTGTTGAATTATTTATTATGACCGTTAATGATGTAGCTATAATGATATTGCTATGATGATATTAGCTATGTATGATGTTTGATGTTGGTGATTACCAAATTGTTAGTTATATTTTTTTTGTTAATTTATTTAACCGTTAGGCGCTTTATTATAATTTTATTTTTGTTTTTATTTACCATTATTTAACTTAAGTTTACAAAAATTTTTTTTTTATTTTTTGTTGTTTTTAAATTATAATCTTTTATAATTTAAAAAAATTTTTTTTTTTTTTAGAAATTATAATCTTTTATAATTTTTTAATTTTTTATTTTACCGACTGCGTCAGTTTTAAATTATTATTCAAATAAAAATAAAATCGTTTTTATTTACTCTAATAATTTATTTACAGAGAAACTCCTGTTCCCTTTTCGAGTTGTTCTTAAAAACTGACTTAATACAAAATTATTTTATAATTGAATTGTTTTATGTTTGAATGAATAAAATACAACGTAAGCAAAATTCTAATGCATAACAATATTTATCTTGATTAGAATCATACGATTACAATCAAGTTGGTTTTTTATTTTGTTATTTTCGTAAATTAGCATTTACGAAATTTGATAGTTAAAGTACAGTTATGCATTTTAAGGAATGCGATTAAAATTTAAAAGACAGGTTTATAAATTGACGGTTTAAAATAAATGGATGCTTTTTGCTTACGTAACAATATATTGTAACTTTTTCATAAAATAATTTTAAGTTGTGTCTTAACATTTTTGCAATGAACTTTTATTAACTCTATTCTCTTTGTTAAATTATTTAATAGTTTTCGATTCAAAAAACCAAAAGAAAATAGTAAATTATTTATTAAGCAAAAAATTGGTTACTGATTAAAAAAATTTTAAAAATTACTTACTTTATGTGAATTAAGGTTTTCTGCCTTTTCTACATGACGAAAAATTTCATCAATAGCTCTAATCATCAGTCCATCTCCTTCCGACTCAAGACTTTTATATTTTGTTAATGGGGTACCAGCTTTCTTAGGGTTTGGTCCAAGCATTGTATGAGTTTTGCCCGAACCTGTTGCTCCTATATTTTGAAATAACGAATGAATGTTAATTAAATTAAATTCATCATATGTTTACCATAGGCAAAAGCTGCTGCTGTAAATCCATTTAAGACATCTTTGACCAAAGGAGCTGTTGTAGTATTATAAACATCTTCCTGCAATATTAATTAGCTGTTACCATATTCAGATGAAATAGTTTTTTAAGCATTTTGCGTTTCAAAGAAAAATTTTCTCAAGAACTGGCATTAGAAATATTTCGTGTTCTCTACATCTTTCTTAAAATTTATTCAAAAATTTGAAGTTTATCATCATGCATTAATATTTTGGACAATTTTTAAAACTAAAATTAGTTTTTTTTTAAAACTAAATCGTCATTATTTAAAGGTTTGTAACATGTATCAAAAATTTTAATATTTTGAATTAAGCTTCAGTTGAATGCTATTAAATTTATACCACCCAGCATTATATATTATATAAAAACCCAGCATTTTTAATAGCGTAATTTTGGATATATTTCAATATATTTCTCCAATACAATCAAGCCTGTTAAGATATTTCGTAATATGATGTTAGAGCCTCAGACTAAGGGGGTGGTGTTATAAGTAGTATATCAGTAATATAAAAGCCTTGAAATTTAATAACCCTTTTATTGCACTTTTGGCATACTTCCAGGAATTATATTTAATAAATAATTCTCGAAAATAATAACATTTATATTTATTTCTAAATGATTACCACTATAATTTAAAGTTACATTACATCCGTAGGGTCATTAACATATTATTTAGTAAATTACTATTGTATATTAAGTCAACCACATTTTCAAGATAAAACATGATTTAACAAGCCTATATTAAAATCAATAATATTATGTAATCAATTATTAAGAATAATTATAATTGTTAAGAATTCAAATTAATTATTAAGAATCGTATTAATTAAAGCTGACTGAAAAGCTGAGCTGAAAAATTAGTTGATCAAATCTTAGTATAAATATAAGCTAACAATTATTGTAAAGTTAAGTTCCAGTCTGGTTATCGAAGCCCTAACATAATAAGTTAAGTAGAATTTCAAAATAAAACAACTGTAAAATAAATAAAGTGTTTTTTTTTTAAAAATACAAAATTCAGTTATAAAATTGGCCCTGTCGGTAGGATACACTAAGTGAATAATATTTGATACAGCACAAATACCAATTGCATAAAGTTTACTTGAGTCAGAGTAAACAGTATCGAATCACATGTATATCAATACTCAATACTGTTCTATTAAACGTCTAACTTCCGAAGCAGAAGTTTGTAAGTTTGGGACTAAAAACTATATATACTGTGAGGCAAGACTTTTTTCTTCGTTATCCTTAAGTGAGTCTGCTTAAGGCACAGTAATATATATAAAAAAAGGTGCTAGCTGAACTACTGATACCTAAAGGTATAAAAAGTGGGCCTTCACATCATAAAAGTATCAACAGTCGATATAATTAAAAATAAGTTTCCAGGCCGAAAATATAAAAATTGTTAGGCCTACAACTTAATAAAGCAGTACAATTGAAGAGGAGACACTGGCCGCAAACAATAATTGTTTTAAAAACACAACAACAACAATAACAACGTCAACACAACATCAACATAACAACAGTCAACCCAACATCAGTCAATACAACAAAAGTAAAAGCAACACCAACAACAAGCAACAATACCACAAACAAAGGTAAGCTTAATTAGTTCTAAGAAAATTTTTTTTAGTCTTTTCCTAATTAGTTTGTAAACAAATTATTTGTTTAAAATGGTTAATAATAATCGCGTCAACAATTTAACTTTTGATCCATTAAAATATTTAGATAGATTACCCACATTTCATGGTGACAGTTGCGACTTACAGACTTTACCAGGACTTACAACGCATTAGCACAAACCATTTTTTCAGATATTATTAAAAGTAAATTATAAGGGAAATAATAAAAATCAATTGTCCAGCCACTTCATGACCAGACATAAAAACATTATTAGGAAACAACTTCGGAGAAAAGAAAAGCATAGATGATCTATATGACGAACTTAAGAGCTATAACTTTTAAAAGAAGCAGTATAGAATTTTAAAATAAAATTAAAAACAAACTTAGATCACTACATAATAACACAGTAATTGTACTAGGGCAAGGAGCCGCTGCAAACGAATGCGCGCGGAATAACATGCGAACCGCTTTTAACATATTTAAATCTAAAATACCTGATCCTATGAAAACTATCTTATCCTGGCGGAACTCTGATACTTTAGAAGGCGCAATAGATATCCTTTTCACAAGTGGCCATGCCTCTTTAAATTTCAATAATCGTAGCAACATAAATAATAATTGTGGTAACCCTAATAACAATTTTAAACGTAAAAATATAAATAATAATCGTAGTAATTCAAAAAACATAAATAATAAGAGTGGTAACCCTAATAACAATTTTTGTCATAACAACACAAATAACAATCGTGGTAACCCCCATAATAACTTTAACCGTAATCGTAATTATGGTAGCATAATAAATTATAATCGAAATGTACCACTAGGATATTCAAATCAAAACTTTTATAGATCACAAAGCAACCCAAATCAACGTCATTACCAATACAATAATCATAATCAAAATAAATTATCTAATATATAAAGAAGAAAATTTGTTTGTTTGTTTGTTTGTTTGTCCAGGATTCACGTGAAAACCACTGGTCCGATTGACACCAAATTTTAGAGGAATAATTTTGGGAGTCCGGGGGGTGACATAGTCGAGTCGAAACGGTTTGACCGATTCACTTGAAATTTTGCACGAATGTTCTTCTTATTACACGGAATTAATGGTATAAAACTGGTTGGAATAAATTAACCCCTTTCGGCCCGGCGGGCTTCCAAAAAATTTTGTGTTTCCGATTTGTGTCTAATTTTACAGGGTGGTTTTGCAGTCAAAAAGAGAGGCTGGCACAAATTTTTGTTGGGTTCGGTTAACCCGTTTGGGCACGAGGGCGCAATGAAGCTTTTTCAATGTTTTTGATGTCGAGCCGAAACAGTTTGACTTGAAATTTTGCACAAATGTTCCTCTTAGCAACCGCAATTAGTTGCATAAATTTGGTTGGAATAATTTAACGCATTTCGGCCTGGCGGGCTTCCAAAAAATTTTGTGTTTCCGATTTGTGTCCAATTTTACAAGGTGGTTTTGCAGTCGAAAATAAAGTCTGGGACAAATTTTTGTTGAGTTCGGTTAACCCGTTTGGGCACGAGAGTGCAAAGACGCTTTTTCAATGTTTTTGATGTCGAGTCAAAACTGTTTGACCGATTGACTTGAAATTTTGCACAAATGTTCCTCTTAGCAACCGCATTTAGTTGTATAAATTTGGTTGGAATAAATTAACCCATTTCGGCCTGGCGGACTTTCAAAAAATTTTGTGCTTTCGATTTGTGTCCAATTTTACAGGTTGATTTTGTAGTCTAAAAGAGAGGCTGCAAAAAGTTTTAGTTAAGTTCGATTAACCCATTTTCCACGACGATGCTATGAAGTTTTCTATATATTTTATTTTCTTATACGATTAAAAGTATTTTATTGAAAATTTTGTGTCAGTATTTTAATTAAAACCCACAGGGTTAATTTGGTTTTGACCTGTTTGTGCGTTTTGAACAAAGATTCAATGAAATTTTCAGTTTTCTTCAAATGAAATCTAAAAATCAAAAAATTCAATTTGTTATATATAATGCTTAAATACATAGTATTTTAAAACAGTTTTTCCAAAAAATAAGCCTACATTTCTCTCATAAAATCATAAAAAAACGAGGAAGAGCGTATTACAACTTTCAGGACTAAACAAAATATAAGTTGAAAAGCGAATTTTTAAACCTTTTCTAAACCATCGACTATATTTTATTCAAGCGTTGGCAATTCAAGAAAATCCCCTTTTGACCTATAGTCATTTTAATTCAGTTAACATTGTTCACCGGAAACCTACCATCCTCAACTATATCGTCAAGGAGCACCAAATTGTCAAGAAGCACCATGTATAGAAAAATTAGAGATAGTCGTTCAAATTGTTTTGCAAACTGTTTTTTAAAGTTTTTGTTTCGCAATCGATTAAAAGAACTCGACAAACCTTTTTTTTAAGTATTCCCCTAATTCAAAGAAGTTGTACCTACTTTCAAAAATTGGACGTAATTTACTTACAAATTTTTTTTTGAACAATCGTCGGCAGGGGTTAACTACTTTCAAGTCTGTTAGTAAATTGAACTTCATTTTCAAAGAAGAACACATATACGAAATTTGAAGTTAATCTGTTAAATCATTTCTAATATATAGCAAAGCAACGAAAAAACCTATAAAAAGCTGTTGGGCCACGATGGGTTAACGGAACTCCACAAATATTTTTTGTGGCATTTATAGGCAAAGTAGTATCTCAAAAAATTGGCTGAAACTTGCTTTTTTACAATTTTCAAGCTTCCGGGCAACGCCGGGTAAATCTGCTAGTAATATTATAATTAAGTTATTACATTAATTTATTAATTATATGACTAATAGTGAAATAATTAGAATATAACCCCAATGCACTGAAGAAAACCGGTTTGAGCTTCAATGTTAATTTCGGAAAAACATACACTATTGAATAACTTAATGTTTTATAAAAACATAAAAGTTTTAATTTTTAAAGACCTAGTAGCCCTTCAATGGGGAAGGTTCCCAAATTTTTACTTAGCAAACCTATGATGGATCTGTCCCCCCCTCCTGTCCACCCCTTCCATTTGTTTCGGTTTTAGGAAATCAATTGTGAACTCCACCAAAATTTGGAATTTTGCCTAGAATTTTATTATCTTTAACGTATGATATTACAACAATGCTGCAGCTGTAAGTTTTGTATATTTGTTAAAAAAAATTTTGAACAGGTTTTCAAGTTACAGATTGTTTAAAAATTACAAAATTCGAATTTTCGAGTCCTTATAGCTCCTAAACAGGGGATGTGACAAAAAAATTGTTAACAGACTCCTACTAAATGAACCGTTTAGATGATATGTGGGACCAAAAATTTTGCAAAAAGGTAAATTTTAGTACCGTATGGCAATCCTATACATTTTAGCCTAATATTTTTGTGAAGCCTATAAAAGCAACTCTCTTATACCGTTTTTAGATTGAAAATAGGTTTAACAGGACTTTTGTTATGCTCATTTACATATAGGCTTTTTTTGCAATTGACGGGGGCTGTAGCTTCGGCACCTTTCAAAATTAAGAAAACCCTTTGACACTATTAAAGATCTTTCAATTTTTTATATTACTAAAAAAAAAATTTGAAAAGGTATATAAGGGGGTGTGACAAAAAAATTTTTTAATCGACCCCTACTAATTTCGGAGAACTTACTTCTCCTAAAATTTCAAAACCCTAACTTGAACCATTTAGAAGGTACGTGTGGCCAAAAATTTTGCAAAAATTGAGTTATTTAGCATTTGTCAAATTTTTTTGTTTGATATATTTTTATAATCCTTCTTATTTTCAAGTTTATTTATTATTTTATCCCGTTCTTCTTTTGTTTCTGTTTCAATAAGCACCATTCCATTTTTCCTATTTACCACATTTTTTATCTTTAGATTTATTGGATCCACTTGTTTACTTAAATCCATTTTAGTTAATTGGCATTTTTGTTTTTGTTTCGGTTTAATAACCAGTAGTACACCTGTTTTTATTGGTGGCAAATTTTTATTGCTTGCAGTAGCACTTTTAAAAATATCATCAAATGAAATATTTTGACTTTTATTTATATTTCTTTTGTTTTCATTATTTAAAATTTTTAATTCACTACACAGTTCATTGTTCTTAGATATAGTATTTTTAAGATTGGCATTCATATTTGCACTCTCCGATTTGAAAGTTTCCGTAAGTTGACACATTTTCTCAATTTCACTTTTTTGTTCTTTTTTTATTTGCTCTAATCTCTCTAAATATTTTCCTTCGATGGCTTTTAGTAATTGAATAACCTCTTGTTCATTTTTCTTCAACGCACATTCAAATTCAGCATTGTATTCTTTTAAATAATCACTATTTTTTTTGACTGAGTAATCTATGTTTTGAACCACCATATCAACATTTTGGATATATAAAACACACTCATCACATATAACTTGGAAATTTGGCATTCACATTTAGTACTCCAATTGAAGATTGATCTAGTCCGGATCATTTAATTTGACTGTGGTATATCTTGCTACATACCCCAGCACACCTTACACCTGTTTCACCTCTAATTTTCAGCTTATATTTAGTACAATCCATTGCTATCAAGCTTATAGTTGTAAGAACAAACTACTGCTCGATCACTTTAAATAATGAAGTGATCAAATTTCAATTTCAAGCGGTAATAAAAAATTACGTAATTTAAGTTTAATAAAAAATAAAAATTATTAATTTAAATTTTTCCGTTAACTTTTAGCACGTCTACACTCGATAACGATTCAATCAAAGCCAATTTGAAAAAATTAAGAGACAGTTTCTTCGATATAAAGAACCCCTTTTAAATTTCAGAAAAATCTTTAACATATGTTTAGATGCTGCAGCTTTAAATTTTGTATATTTCTAAAAAAAAATTTGAACAGGAATTCAAGTTACAGGTGTTACGCAGCTCTTGTAGAATGTAGATTACAGCCCTTGTAGCTCTTAAATAGGGGACGTGACAAAAAAATGTTGCTAATAGACTCCTACTAATTTCGGAGAATCTTACTTCTCCAAAAATTTGAAGACCTTAGCTTGAACCGTTTAGAAGATATGTGTGACCAAAAATTTTGCAAAAATTGAGTTTTGTATAGTGGTAAATTTTAGTACCGTATGGCAATGCTAAACATTTGCATTTTAAAAATTTATAAAGTTTATAAAAATAGCTACCTTTAACCGTCTTCAGATTGAAAATACACCTAACAGAACTCTTGTTATAACAATTTAAATATAGAGCCTTATCTCCTACGAAATAATTTTTTTTGCAATACCTACCCGTGGTTAAACTGTCTTTACTCTTTTTCAAACGGTGTAAGAGTTTTTGTAAACATACGGACGGACGAACGGACGCACATTTATATTATTTTTATTTATACATAGGCACATTTTTAAAAAATTTTTTGAAAATGTGGTAAAACCACCGTTTACCAAATTCAAAGCTTCTATATATATATTTCGAGTTCCACCCATCTTTATTAATTTCGAAGATATGCTTTAAGGTCTTTGCAGTTGTGTGCGCGGTTTCCTAACCACTTCCCCAATTAGTCCCAAGTTTCAAGGACACTAAGGAAATAGAAAGAGACACTTTTACACCGAATTTGGATGTTCTATCTTGTTTAGTTTCGAAATTATGCTCCTTTAGATTCAATTCGATCAAAAGCTTCCAGAATCCGAACCCATTGTCCGATATTGACCATATGCAATTCTCGCGGTATTTTCATTACTTGTAACCTAGAGTTTAAATTTCGTTAAAATGCTCAAATTTCGCGGACTCGCAGGAAATAGTAAAGAACATCCTTGTATGAAATTGGAAACTTCTACATACTTTTTTTTTAAGTTAAGATCTTAATTAATTTCGAAGATATGCTTTATGTTTTCGGAGTTGTATATTAGAAATATATTAAATTAAACTTCTTTCTGTAATATATAATACAGAGGACCTTATAAAAGATGTTTTTTTTATTTTGTGTAAATAATTAAACTGTTACAATTATCTGATAAATGGTGTTGTTGAGACGCCGGCATTTTATGTGGAAGAAAAAATATCGTATAATTTTATACAAAAGTATATAAATACAAAAATCTATTATATAAAATAAGTTTTAATTAAAATATATGTATAATAATAACTCTATTATCACATACAAAAATTAAATTTGTTTACTTATAATGTTATACAATAGGTACAGCCGACTAATCAAGGTTAAGTCAATAAAACGATTAGAGAAATTTCGGCCTAGTCTAAATAGACTTGGTTTCTCAACATTTTAAGTAAAGGTAAATTGTTTAAAACCATTAAAGAATGTTTAATACTCTTCATGTTTTAGTGATGATAAGAGATAATCTTAAGTATATTTCAATTGACTAAGATTTTGTTTCCCTTAAGTTGGAAACGTACATTTTTTTAAAGGAAAGGAAAAGAACAAAATTTATTATATGCAATTTTGAATATGTTTTATGTTTAACTTTCTAGGTACAACAAATTTTTTTCTTCAGTATGCCAGTATTAGTTTTACTTTTTAGTAAATATAAATTGAAATGAAAAAACAATAAAAAACTTGAGAAAATCACTAAAAACAATGACAATAAAATTTTTCCAACAATATGGATTTTCTCTTTCCCTCGTTTATAATTCTGTCATATGAAAATGAAACAGCATATTTTTTTATTGTATTAGTCAACCCTCAAAATTTTCTGCAGACACTTCACATTTTCATTGGAAGCTTCAAAATCAAAATAAAATCTCATTATATACTATTTTAACTTCTTGTCTCCGGAAGGTGTAAGTTCTTCAATAATGATTAAACAAGAGTGATTCATCTTAAAATAGATCTTTGAAGAAACATATACATTTTTTTAAATAATAAAAAGAAGCTTTATTTAAACACTGAACTTTAAGACTTAAAATTAAACTAGTTTTTCATTACCTGTGTTGTATCCTCTCCAAATACATGATCGTATCTATATTTCCTTGGTCTATTTTTTATACCTTCATTAAATAATAAAGTTTTATCAGAATTAACTTCAATACACCTTATATTATTTATGTCTTGACCAGGGCGGACACGAACAGCGACCTGAAATTGAATTAGTTCAAAGTTATAATTATGTTAATAATAATAACAATTATGTTAAGTTATACATATATTATTATTCATAGCTATATAATATTAAACTTATGTTTTTTTCTAAATAATATTACATTAATAGGTATATGTAGCTGAAACTTTTTAAGAAAACGTGTTATAGAACGTAGCTTTATGTTTATACGGTTGCCAACATATATATAAAAGTAGAGGCGCGTTAAATGCAAACGACAACAAAGTGTCAACAAAATTTTATTAATATTTTAAGTGATGGTAAATGATTTACAACGATTTCAGAATTCTTAGTAATCTTCATGTTTTACTAGTAATAAGAAATGGTACTAGCTATGTTTCAATTGAATAAGATTTTATTTTCCTCAAGTGGAAGTATGCCTTTATTTCATTTTCCTGTAGTGTCATTTGCCTGCATTTTTTGCTCATTTGACTATATTTCATTTGCCTGTATTTTGCAGAATTATAGAGAATTTTGCAGAACTATTATAATTAACTCAATGCACTACTCCCATATATGATAAACATTGCCTAGATAAATATTTTCATAATTTTATGTATAATTAGGAGAAATTTTAGAGTTGGATTCAAAAGCAGGGTTATACGCCTTTTACAGAATATTCATATATATCTGTGAGATGCAAAGTTAGTAGAGATTTTAGAGTTGGTTTGATTCTGTAGGGTTTCAATAATTTGTTTAGTGGGGGTTTGGGGCGGCAGCCCCCACTTTTAGAAGTTCTTTATTATTGAAAATATATATTAACATAAAACAAGTAAATAAACAGTCAGTCAGTGCAACTGACTTAGAAATACCCTACACCTATTTGGTTCAAATTTAATGAGTAGTCCATAAGTAATTTTAAAACCATAAAAGCTTTTATTAGTTTGATCTTGAGACATAGATACCCAAATTAACTTTATAATACTAAAAACATATTATTTTATCAATTCAAAAATATTAAAAATTCTTACTAATTTATCTATATAAAAATATCGAAAAACAGAAAAACATTAAAAAAATGTATTCCGAAAAAGGCAATTACAAAATTACATATTTAAAACTTTATATCCAATTCAATAAAATTTTACACATGCAGCAATTACTTATTTTCAGGATTGTTAATTTTAGCTGTACTTCATTTACTGTTGAGTGATTTAGTCTCTTGATTAATTATTTCCATTTTAAATAATTTTTAAATATATTTTAAGTTTCATTATTTTAATTCTTTTTAGTTGAAAAATTCTGGTTAGTTTTAATTTATAGATTTATAAGAATCGTATTTAGTTTTCCTTGAAATATGACGTAATCCAGATTACAGATATGAGATAATAACGTTTAATTTCAGGTTGAAATATTGCGACTTGAATTGGTTAATTCCCATCTTTTATATTTAAGATCAGAAATTTTAAACATTTCTAATAAGTATTACAATGGCAATCATAATGTTGCTGTTATCTGTGTCTCTAATTTTCATTAAACCCAAAGTTATTCGAAAGATATATTAATTTGTGATAATATATATATATACTAGCAGATTTACCCGGCGTTGCCCGGAAGCTTGTAAATTGTAAAAAAGCAAGTTTCACGATTGCGAAACAAAAACTTTAAAAAGCAGTTTGCAAAACAGTTTAAACGATTATCTCTAATTTTTCTAGACATGGTGCTTCTTGACAATTTGGTGCTCCTCGACGACAGAGTTCAGGATGGTAGGTTTCCGGCGAATAATATTAACTGAATTAAAATTACTATAGGTCAAAAGGGTATACTAAATTTGCAATTATGTCATTATAATATGTCAATAGTAGTTTTCTTGAATTGCCAACGTTTGAATAAAATAAAGTCGATGGTTAAGAAAAGGTTTAGAAATCAGCTTTTAAACTTATATTTTGTTTAGTACTTACCTGAAAGTTCTACTACACTCTTCATCTTTTGTTTATGAGTTTATGTGAGAAATGTAGGCTTCTTTTTTGGAAAAACTGTTTTAAAATACTATGTATTTAAGCATAATATGTACGAAATTGAATTTGTTGATTTTTAGATTTTATTTGAAGAAAACTGCAATTTTACACCGAAATCTTTTTTTAAAAAATAACAACTGCAAAGTAGATAAAAAACAAAAACTTACGAAAAAATGTAGAAAAGTAAAGTGTTATGTTATTTAAATTTAAGGATATTATTATTCGGATTTTTATTAGCTTTATTTTTATTAATATTATCTCATTTAGCTTTTGCACGATTTGAGGAGAGCAAAAAAAAATAGTATTATTAATTAAGTGAGCTTTTGGAATAAAGGTTAACTTGCGTTCATACCAAAAATTAGAAAATTTTATTGAATCATTGTGCAAAACGCGTAAACAGGTCAAAACCAAATTAATCCTGTGGGTTTTTATAATTCAAATGCTCATACAAAATTTTCAATTAAATTCTTTTAATCGTTTAAGGCAAGCAAATGAAATTTATAGAAAACTTCAAGGCGTCGTCGTGGAAAACGTGTTAATCGAACTTAATCCTAAAACTTTTTGCAGCTTCGCTTTTCGACTGCCAAATCAACCTGTAAAATTGGACACAAATGGGAAACATAATATTTTTAGAAGCCCGCCAGAACGAAATTGGTTAATTCATTCCAACCAAATTTATACAACAAATTCCGGTTGCTAAGAATCAATCGGCCAAAACGTTTTGATTCGACATCAAAAACATCGAAAAAGCTTCATTGCGCCCTCGTGCCAAAACGGGTTAACCGATCTCAACAAAAATTTGTGCCAGACTCTCTTTTCGACTGCGAAACCACACTATAAAAGTGGACGCAAATCGGAAACACAAAATTTTTCGGAAGCCCGCCAGGTCGAAATAGGGTAATTTATTCCAACCAAATTTTTACAACTAATGCCAGTTGCTCAGGGGAACATTTGTGCAAAATTTTCAAGTCTCGACAGTAAAAACATTGAAAAAGCTTCATTGGGCCCGTGCCCAAACGGGTTAACGGAACTCAACAAAAATTTATGTCAGCCTCTCTTTTCGACTACAAGATTACCCTGTAAAATTGGATACAAATCGGAAACACAAAATTTTTTGGAAGTCCGTCAGGCACAAAATGGTTAATTTATTCCAACCAAATTAATTCCGGTTGCTAAGAGGAGCATTTTTGCAAAACTTCAAGTCAATAGGTCAAACAGGAGCCGCAACCTGTTGACTTATAAAAATGTGGTATAGCCTATGTCACCCCCGGGCTCTCAGAATTATTCCTTTAAAATTTTGTGACAATCGGACGAGAGGTTTTCATGTGAATCCTGGACAAACAACCAAACAAACAAGCAAATTTTCTCCTTTATATATTAGATTTATTTATTTATTTATTTTATTTGTACCAAAACACGGTTTTTACAGAAAATTCTTATAGCTAAAACTTAAACTTAAGATGAAATTTAATTACAAAGCATAAATTTAAATACATTAAAATCAAAAGTTTATATATTTTTTTTTGTAGATTGTAAAAAATGCATACATAGCGAAAACACAGTTAAAATGCAATTTATAAAGTAAAAAAAACAAAAATAACTAAATTATAGAATTATAAAACAATGTGAACTTAAAGTGTAATGTAATATATTAAAGGTTAAAATTATTGTCTTAGGTCATTAAAAAATTTTTATTTTAATTTACGTTTAAAAGTGTATTTAGAAATTTGTGTTGAAAAAAGATGACTGTGTTTATTGAATGTAATGCAGCATCCTGTTTATTGGTTAATTTTTTCCATATTCAGTTGTATGAGTATTTTCAACTTTATTAGCAAAAGTTCTATGACGTATTTTTTCAATCTGAAAATGTCGAAAGTTAGCTGCTTTTATAAGCTTTACAAACTGTTAAAAAACTTATTCATTGAGTTGCCATCGGTACTAAAATTTACCGTTATCCAAAATTCAATTTTTGGTCCCACATAACTTCTGAACGGCTAGAAACTTGAAATTGAAATTTGGGAGATGGTAGATCCTCGGAAATTAGTAGGAGTCGGTTAAGAAAATTTTTTTGTTGCGCCCCCCTTTTAAGAGCTGTAAGGGGTCCAAAATTGAAATTTGGGTTTTTTTAAGCACCTGTAATTTGAATACCTGTCCAAATTTTTTTCTATTAACATATAAAATTTAAAGGTCCAACATTATATTTTAACATATGTTAAGTGTTTTTCTTAAATTCAAAAGCGGTTCTTTAAATTGAAGAAAGTGTTTCTCAGTTTTATCCATTTTTGCTTAGATAGTAAAATTCTAAGTTAAATTCCAAATTTTGGTTTAATTCCTAGAACCTAAAAGAATGGAGGGAGGGAGGGAGGGGGTGGTGAGTGAGATTAGATTCTTGAAAAATTTGGTAACCTTCCCCATTGAAGAGCTATTAGGACTTAAAAATTAAAAATTTACTATTTTTACAAGTAAGCAGTGACTTATATTTCCAAAATTGAACGGAATTTTTAACACAATATAATTTTGAAAATGTGCTTTTTTAAAAACCCTTGGTTTTTTTCATCACTTGTTTTCTATAATTTGTGCATACATAGTGTATGGCCATATTAAAGCGATATGAAGGTATAATCATTTATGAACCAAAAAATTATTTATTTTATATTTTTTTTTTTTTTAAATAATGTTATGCTTTTTACAAAATAATATATAAGACAAATATTGCTTCTTTAGTTTTTTCAAAATAACAATTCTGTTTTCAGCATATTTTCAAAAGGTTTTACAAAAAGCTGCCTATATAGTTTCATTGTGTCCGTCCGTATATTTACACAAAGTTTTACAACGTTTGAAATAAAGAAAAGAAATTTTAACTATAGGTAGATATTGCAAAAAAAAAATAATTTCATGGAAGAATTTTTAATTGTAGTCCCACCCGTAACAGAGCTGCAGCCCCCTAAAGATTAAAAAAGCCCTAGTTTTATTGGTTATATTTTAAATTATATAATTTTATAAAAAAAAATATATAAAAACGAGGAAGAGTGTACCTAAACTATTTTTGGCAAAATTCAGACACCCAACTTCAATAGGTATAGAGTAATGTTCATGTAAAATAAGAAGTTGTATGGCAGCTACTCGAACTCACTGCAGCAGACCAACCAAATTTTGCAGAAACTTTGGCCATAAAACTTAACCACTATTTGCAAAATTTTAGACACGCAGCTGCAATAGGTACAGAGAAATACTCATATAAAAAGAAGTTGTATGGCAGCTACCCGAACATATGGACCAAAATGGCTGGATTTAAATAGCGATGACGGCTATAGCAAAAAAACTAATTTGCGAAAATTTCAAGATCCTAGCTCCTTTAGTTTTTGAGTTATCGTGGTGACGGACGGACAGACGGATGGATGGACGGACACACATAGCTAAATCGATTTTTTTTTCGGTTCTGATCCGATCCATACACTTGAGTCTATATCTCAAGTGTATGGAAGTAACTGTTCCGATGTAACTATTTGTTTAATAAGTTTGTTTTAAGAAAAATATAAAAAAAGTGCACATTTTTATTAAATATAACGTTATTATTATATACTTTTATATGAACTTGCCTGTGACTATGGGTTTATTTTTCATTCTGTAAGTTAGTGATATATTTATATTGGAAATCTGACCATAAATTTAAAAGAATTGTATGGTTCAGTGGTTGGAAAAGTGACTTCGCGTATATAGAGATCTGAGTTCGATTCTCCTTAAAATAAATAACTTTTTTCTGTTTTTTTTTTAAATTCAACAGGAATAATAACAAAAATTACAAATAAAATTAATTTATTTGGATAGTTTCTTTAAAAATTTGTAACTTTTAAAACTAAAATTATTTACTTTGATCATTTATAGACTTATGGTCACATTTCTTATGTTAAGAATTCACAGTGATACAGACTGAAAAATAAAATTTCTCATATAATAGGTAAGAATCTGACCAATGGCGTAGTAGTAAAGACGCCGCGTTTCATGTGGAAGGTCTCGGGTTCAAACCCCGGTCAGATCATATCTAATAAAAAAATATCGTAAAATTGTATAATTATATCGTAATAATATGATTCAACAAAAATATATAAATAATTCTTGTGTAAGATTTTAGATGGCCACAAAGTTAACATTTGTGCATTCATATTTCATAACCTTATACAATAGGTACAGCCGAGTAATCAATGGCTTAGTGAAGATTAAAGAAACTGAAGCCTAGTTTAAAAATAAACTTGGTGAATGCCCTATACTCCATAAAGGAGTGGAAAGGGAATAAAAAAAAAAAAAAAAAAAAAAATAATCAGTAAGAAATAAATCATTATTGAAACAAAGCAAACCTTTAAAAAAGTTTAATTCTTTTATAAACAAACAAATATTTTAACAATTGGCTTAGAAATAGTCAAAATATTTAAGTGTAAAGAAATTGAAATAAAACTAAAAAGTATAAAATAAAATAAAAAAATATGTTTTTCAATATATACTTTTATTAAAGTAGTAGTAGCCCCCTAAAATGTAGAAAATAAAAAATTTAAGGTAGATCTTGGGAATTTGTTACGGTGTTAATATAAAAGTAAATTGCTAGTATAAGAAACAGTTCTTTTAATGTTTGAAAACTTTTAAGCTTAAAATGTTGACAATTTTCATTAACCAAAAATTTATGGTAGATCTTTTGCATTTTAAAGTTTTTTACTATAAAAGTAAATTAGTAGTTAGGATATGAGAGAGCTAACGTATGAAAAACGCAAAAACTTGCTACTTGCCGTTTTTTGCCACTAGATGTCGGTAATTTGCCGCTAGTGTCAAGTAGATGTCGGTGTATTTGCCGCTAGTGCTCACTAGTTGTCGATGAGTGTATGAGAGAGCTAATGTATGAAAAACGCAAAAAGTTGTTATTTGCCACTAGTGGTCACTAGGTGTGTGTGAATGTGTTATTTGCCGTTAGTGGTCACTAGATGTCAGTGAACATCGAATAAATTATATGAGAGAGCTAATGTATGAAAAACGCAAAAAGTAGTTATTTTCCGTTAGTGGTCGCTAATGTAGAAAAACGCAAAAAGTGGTTATTTGCCGTTAGTGGTCACCAGATGTCGGTGAATGTAAAAATTAAAGATTAGGGTTGTGTACAGGGTAAAAAGTGAAGAAAAAATGGGATCGTGTACAGATCATGTACATTTGGTGATAATTTTTGTGTTATGAAGCGTATGTTTAAGACAAGTTAATTCAATAAATAAAAAAAAAAATATTTAAATATGCTGATAAGAAAATAAAATATTTTTAAAGCATGAGCTTTTTTTTGGATTGTTGTTGAATTGAATTATATTGATAAGAAATTTAAAATTTTCAAAAAGTGAAACATAATGTAAAAAGCAAATAAAATAAAAATCTGAATTGACGTCAGGGGATTCCTATTGTTAATTTTAAAAAGAAAAAACAAAAAAATAAAAAAGTTATCATAAATAATATATTTTGAATATTATATTTTAATAAGTATTTTAGTTTGTTTAAGACAAGGTAATAAATAACAACAAAAATATTTAAAATGGATCATAAAAAAATTAAACTAGAATTTTGTTGTGATGTTTGTAAAAAAACATTCAAACGAAAATATGATTTGGAACGACATAAAAAAATACATAAATACTGTTCTTATTGCAAAATATTTACAGTAAACTGGGTTTATTTTAAACATTTAAGAACAAATTTACATAAAATGAATGCAGCAGAGAAATTGAGGGGCAATGTTAGAGTGATCAATGAATCATTTGAAAGAAGACTTCAAACATTTTTAATTGATAATGATGATGAGGGGATTATTGTTCCAATCGAATTTTTAAATAAAAATAAGGATAATATTCTTACTATTCCGAGGAATTCATTATTGAAACATAAATTTTACAAAATGAACTTCGAACTGTTTGCTGAATATGTAAAACCTTATTCAGATGGTGACGGTGATGATAACGATGAATTGCAATTAAGCATTAAATCATTTCAATCAAAACTGGTTTTAATTTTAAATGAAATTGATATCAATTCTAATTATAGCCAAATTATAGAGAGTATAATAAAAAGAAGTGAAGAATTTCAAGAAATGGACAGTGGATGGGCGTTACTTCGTATTATTGGACTCGAAATAAATATAAATAAATATGAACCAATAAAAGGATCACAGTACATTCAACTCCCCAAATCAGTAGAGAAGAAAAAGGCATGCATAAATGTGAAAAATTCTGATGAATATTGTTTTAAATGGGCATTGATATCAGCTTTAAAGCCTGCAGTAAATGAATCATGGAATCCAAGAAGTTATAATGTAATTGATATAGCGGCGGCAGAAATTTTTTTGAATGGTGTAAAAGTAGAAAATTTAAAATTTGGAAATATATTATTTCCTATTAAAATAGACGATATTTATAAATTTGAGGAACTCAACCCTGATATAAGTGTGAATGTTTTTGGTCTTAATTTAAAATCAAAGAAAAATAATGAACACGAATTGATTGGTCCATATTTTTTAACAAAAAATGAAAAACAGCATCATATAAATTTATTGATGATTGAATCGAATGAAAGATATCATTTTGTTTATATAAAGGATTTATCGAAATTTTTAAGAAAATCTCTTACGAGACATAATGGTCGAATATACATTTGCAATAGTTGTTTTCAATATTATGATAAATTAGAAAAATATGCGATTCATAAAAATCAATGTGGAAAGATTGTTTGCAACTTACCAGATGAAGAAAATAAAATTTTGAAGTATGCTGATTATCGACTTCAAATGAAAGCACCATTCGTAATATATGCAGACTGCGAGAGTTTATTGAAACCGATAGCAACATGTAAACCAGATGTAAATGGTACTTCAACTACTAATATTAAGGAGCATGTTGCGATTGCATTTGCATATTTTATAAAATGTTCCTTTAATGAAAATTTGAATAAATATGTGGAATGTGTAGGAGCAGATTGTGCACAAAAATTTATTTTATCACTAATTAATGATTGTAGTGAGCTTTATAGAAATTTCAATTTGAAAATTCAAAAAATGAAACCTTTAACACTAGACGAAGAATTACAACAGTTAACGGATTCCTGTTGCAGTATTTGTGGTAAGCAATTAGATTATATTAATAGAGTAAGAGACCATTGCCACTATAGTGGTAATTATAGAGGTCCAGCACATAAAGAATGTAATTTACTTTTTAAAAAACCTACATTTTTTCCAATATTTTTCCATAATTTTTCGGGTTATGATTGTCATTTATTGTTTAAATCTTTAAATTGTGTTGAAGGAAGCATTAGTGTTTTACCGCTAAATAAAGAAAAATACATATCTTTAACTAAACGAATTTATCTTTTAGAAGAGAATGTTAGCTTTTCTTTAAGATTTCTCGACAGCTTTCGATTTATGAGTGAAAGTCTCAATAGTTTGTTTAATAATCTAGATGATAACAAAAAGCATCACATTAAAAATAATTTCGGAGAGCACTATAATTTGATAACAAAGAAAGGTATATTTCCCTACGAATATTTAGATTCTTTCGAAAAATTAAATGATTCTTTCCCATCTCAAGCTGGATTTTATAATGAATTAACAAAAACACCATGTTCAGATTCTGATTACAATTACGCATATACAGTCTGGAGAACTTTCAAATGTTGTAATTTGTTAGATTATATGAAAATTTATTTGAAAACGGATGTCTTAATATTGACTGATGTTTTCGAAAGTTTTCGAGAAATATGTATGAAAATTTATGATTTAGATCCTTCTAATTTTTATACTGCACCAGGGCTTTCTTGGCAAGCAATGTTGAAATATACGAAAATTGAATTAGAACTATTTACTGATGTAAATATGTACAGCTTTATTAAAAGCGGAATGCGTGGTGGAATAAGTCAATGTTCTTTACGTCATTCAACTGCAAATAACAAATATATGAAGGAAAAATTTAATAAAAATGATCCCACACAATATATTGTGTATTTAGATGCTGTAAATCTTTATGGTTATGCAATGTCACAATATCTACCGTATAAGAATTTTAAATGGATGGAAAAATCTTTAATATCAAATTTCGATATTACAAAAGTATCGGATAATTCAAATCTTGGTTATATTTTAGAAGTAGATTTAGATTATCCAGAAACTTTACATGATTTGCACAATGACTTACCGTTTTGCGCAGCAAAGGAAATTCCCCGAATGGGAAAATTGGTAAACTATTGACTACATTGTATAATAAAACTAACTATATAATTCATTATAAAAATCTTAAGCAATGTCTTCACAACAATTTAAAATTGACAAAAATTCATAGAATTTTGCAATTTGAGCAATCAGATTGGCTTAAAAAATACGTTGATTTGAATACTCGATATAGGCAAAATTCTAAAAATGAATTTGAAAAAAAATTCTTTAAATTGCAAGTTAATGCAGTTTTTGGTAAAACAATGGAGAACGTTGAGAAATATCGGGTCATCCAAATAGCTGATACTTGGGAAAGTAAAGGAAAACATTTAGGTGCGAAAGCTTATACCTATATATGCAGGTTTCAGTATATTAGAGCTATCAAAAGTTTTGATGTATGATTTTCATTATGATTTCATGAAAATGAAATTTAAAAATAAAATTCAATTGAATTATATGGATACTGACAGTTTTGTCTATACTATTCAAACTGAAGATTTTTATGAAGAAATCAAACCCGATCTTCATAAATTTTTTGATACTTCAGACTATGAAGTAAATAACCCTTATGGTTATCCATCCCTAAATAAAAAAGTATTAGGGATGTTTAAAGATGGAATGAATGGAAAAATTATTTTGGAATTTGTAGGTTTACGTTCAAAAATGTATTCCATTAAAGCGGACAAAAATAATGTTATTAAAAAATCTAAAGGTATAAAAAAAATTGTTGTTGATAATTTAAGCATTGATGATTATAGAAATTGTTTAAATACTAAAAAAATATTTTATGAAAGTATGCAAATTTTTAAGTCTAAACTGCATACAATTTACACTCAAGAAATCAACAAAGTTGTTTTAAATTGTTTAGATAATAAGAAGTATGTAATGCATGATAATATTAGAACATTGTCTTGGGGACATAAAAATATTTTGTAACAAAAAAAAAAAAATTATTTGAAAATAAAGTACATATATATATTTAAATTAAATAAATTCAAAAAATTTTTATTGCATCATTTTCCCATATAAAATTGACGAATTTCAACAGCCTTTTCATCATAATAGGCTGCTGAGATTATTTTACATAAATTTTTTTTTATAGGGCAGCTAATACACTCGGGTCCTTGATGAGATATAAAATATTCAGCATCTTCCGTGCAGTCAAATTCAGCAACATAATACTGTAAATGGAAAGTTGACCACCAAGATTTTTTTGATCTCTCCTCCATTTCCAAAAAGCACTTTACACAGAAAACCTGCTCTGGGAAAGTATGACGTTGACAGACTTGCTTGAAATCATAATCATCCCAGAGCAGATCATAGAATCTGTATACAGCACAGCAAGGCTTTCCTGTGTTTGCAGCTTCCATAATTTGATATTCACATGGTAAACCATATGATGAATATCCCATTTTATCCCAATTTGCCGACTTTGTGGGCATTTTTCTTTACCGAAATAATTAAATCTTAACTAATGAAAACTTTACTAATTTATAATTAATTTTGTTTATTTGCTTCTGCTTTTATATAAAAAAGAAAACAAAATAAATTTTAAAAAAAATTTAAAAATTTAAAAAAACTGCTTCTTATCATAGAAGTACAGCATAAACCGCAAAGATACATTCTTTAGTATATATATTCTTATACATTTCTTGTTCTTGTTCTGAATTAAAGTGTGTTTAATTTTTTTCTTATTACCAAAAATTTGAAATGATCTAATTCGATTCTTATCATAGAAGTACACTTTAAATCGTAAATCAAGTAAGCATTTGAATGTTTTATAGAAATAAGATGTAGAATGTTTTGTAAGAAATTTTGGGTACTATAAAACCACAATCATCCTGTTAAAAAAAAAAAAAAACAAAAAAAACCAAGTCCAATAATTTTCTAAGAAAAAAAATCTATCCAATTCCAATAATTTTCTTGAGAAAAAAAAATATTGTTATCAAAAAAATCTATCCAAGTCCAATCATTTTCTTAAGAAAAAAATATAGTTCTATCATATTGTTATATTCTTATCAAATTATGTATGTAGTAAATAAGTGAATTAGAATTTATAGAAATTTCTGCACCATAAAACCGCATACATCCTTTCATATTAGAAGATTTGAATTTTATAAGGCTAATTGCTAACAATTATTTTCATATAAATTACATGTAATTTCTTCAAGACTATTTGTATTCAAAAGCTATTCAAACTATTCACATAAGAGTCTGACAATAAACATTTAAAAAATTGGAAAAATGGAAAATTTTGCAGAAAACATTAACAAAAAATTCAGCGTTGTAGAAGTGCCTACAATAAAAATGAGCGAAGTGGAGCAGAGAAAAAATTTCAAAATTAAAAGTTTAAAACGTGTTACAACCATATATGGAGGAAGAATAGTTCTAGAAACCAGTGAGTTCAAAGTATTTTTACCCATCCGTTACAAAACATTAACGGATAAAGAAATCAAAACTTTAAGTTCTGGAAGTTTCATGTTCATAAATGATGGCGAAATAGGAAAATCTTATAAAATAAGATTTGTACCAATTCAAACAATAGATTTGGAGGAGGAGGAGGAGGAAGAGGTTGATTCTGAAGATGCAGAAGATATTATATAAAAAAAAAAATGATTCCGTACAATTTTTTCTCATATTATTTATTAATACACATCTAAATAACTTTATTAACTTCTCCTGTTAATGGCTTAAATTCTACTAAGCGGTCATGCAAAATAAGACAGTAAGCTGTAGTATTGTCTGGAATTTTTTTTAAAGTCTTAGATTTAATTTTGACATCGACTGGTCCCATTTTAAGATTATCATTTTGATAACGAGTATCAATTATGAAGAATGGAGAATCAGTTTTAAAGTGGTCGCATGAAACTAAAGGCTCTGATATTGAGTTATTATAATAAAAGCTTCTAAAATTCGAATATGCTTCATATGCTAAAGCATAACGATTTTTTGCAAAATCTAAATTCATATCTTCATATGGGTATGATTCTGAATTTAAATATACTTTTATATTTTCAATATCACAATAATTAAAAGTTGAAGGATCTTCTTCCAGCTTATTTTGTTTGCCAGTTTGTAGAGCAAAAACAATAAAACGAGGTTTTTCAAGTTGTGAGGCTGTTTTAACATTCCAAATATGATGTATAGTTCCAGCTGGTAATGTAGGATATTCATGTAATTCCCAATTTCTAAAAGGATTTTTCATAACTGACCCATTTTCAATACTTTTGTATAAATTTAATTTAAGATTATCAGCTAAGTTAATATGTTGAACCTTCCAATATATTTTTGTAACAGTAATTTTTGGTTTTTCACTTGCATTAGCGCTGCTACATAATAATGAATTGTCATTAGTTCGAGAGCGAGTTAATATTAACTCATGTTTTGCATTTGGAATAATGTTTTTGTAGTCTTCAGCAAACCCTATTAATCTTTTTAAGGGTATACAAAAATTAAAATATAAATTTACTGTACTTTCATTTTGGTTTAGTGAAATATAGTTTTTTAATGTTGAAGTAATTCCAACATTACGATTATGATCAATTTCCTTACCATTAAGTTCATAGCGAATTTCATCAAATAGAAATGGTATAGCATTATTAACTAGTTTAGTGTGAGTGACAGTTGTTCCATCATGTTTTGATACATAACCTTCAATGTAGATAAGACTTGTTGAGGGTAATATATTTAAGTTTTGATTTTGTATTTGTATTCGTATAATATCACTTAATCCGAATGTGTTTAAGAATGGTGAATATGAATGCCAATGAGCACTAGTTATAGTTTCATCAAAAATAGGATCATTAAAGAGCTCCATTTAATTTACTTTTAGTAGATATCCAAGAGATTTTAAATATTCTTTATTTTCAAATGATAATTGTTTTTTGTATATTAAATGCTGTGTTACACCTCCTCCTTCGACTGTCTTTAAAGAATTAAGATGATGTTCATCATTCTGTGAATTTATATTAGATTGATAATTTTGATTAAATACGATCATTCTGAAGCTTTAAGTGTAATCTTATTGTTATTGTTTCTCCACGAAAATTTATTATATTACCGTTCTGATCAAGGAGTTTTACAGTAATAGAACTTATCTGATTAATAGTTACCAGTAAATAAATTACATTCTTAGGAACTTCAATTATTTTATAGCCAGGACTGACGTTAATAGCGAATTCATGTAAAGTGTGAGCCTCTTCGTCATTAATATAAGCTCCAGAAACAATATTGCATTCTACTCTTATTATATTTATTTTATTAATATCAACGAAAAGATCTGAAGTATGCCATTTATTGGCTAATAATTTCTTCTTACTGAAACCTAATAATCCGCCAATTGTATCTTCTCTTTCAAAATCAATATCCTTATCAGCAAAAATTTCACACTTTAATGTATTATTATTTGCTCTTATAATTAATTTTTCCTTATCTGTTTTAGTTACATTCAACGTTTTCCTAAGAAATAGTTCAATATCACCAATTTCATATGAACCTGTTGGAATTGTAATAGGTTTATCATCAATAATAAATGTATTATTCTCCTCATCTATATTAGGTATTGAGTTATACGTTTGGAAATCAACTAAACCGCAGGTGTATTCTCCCCCCTTTAGATCTATAGGGGGGAAATAATTAGTTGTCAATGTGGAAGAGTTTCCGTTTAAAGTTAATGTTATTGACATGTCTTTAATTGATACAATGAGATATTTTAGTAGTGTATTCTGTTTTTATATAGATTTTTAAGGTTAATCCCAAAATTCAATGATTTAGATTTAAGGTCAATACGCATTAATAATATAATATACATACATACATACAAAAATTTTTCGTTTAAATTTCTTTTGATACAACTAAATTCTAATTATTCTTTATCAGTTAGTTTTTTATTTCATTTATGTTCAAATATAGAGAAATAACCTTGAACTTGAACAAAATTATTAATGTAGGTCAGTTTAAGTAAAGCTAGACTAAGAATAAAACAGAAAATTTTTTTTTATTTTTTATTATGTTTTATTTACTGATAATATTTTTTTTCTTAACAATATGAAATAAAAATTCTAAACATAAATGTCCACAATTGTAGGAATTAAAATTTTGATATTTATTATAATTATATGTAAGCTTATCTCCTAAATATTTTATTACTTCTAATGGTGGTCTTAAATTTCCAAAACTATCAAAATAATGAGTTATTTCAATATTTTTAAAATAAGCTACCCAATGCGTTCCATCTCCAATAGAATTATCTAAATTTATTATACCGCATTCGTATTTCCAAGGTCTACCTATTGGTAAATTATCTCTTATAAAAACTCCTCGAAAATATTTTAAGTATTTTTTAGCAAAGTTTTCTAAATCAATATTTGTAAGAGCTCTATTGGGTAGCTTAGTTAATGGTTTTTTGGATTCAAATAAAGTCCTAAACCATTCTTATATGGTTTTAAGTGCAATCCATTTCCTCCTTTTAATGCTATTGCATCCATCATTTTATTATGACGTTGACTTTCTTTTAATTCTTTGTGGGCATTTTTAGTATCGTTAACAGCTTTAGTTATTCCTGCAGCGCCACCTGAAAGTGCTCCAATAGCTGATAGACCCGCAAATATAGGTATTAAAGGTAAAACTCCTCCAATTTTTGGTACAGGAATTATTCGAGGAATCTTAATGTTTTTTTTCTGGCCTTTAGAAAAATTTCTAGCAGCTTGCAAAGCAGTTTTTATAATATTCTTATCCTTCGTCGGTTTTTTTATAGTTTTAACAGCTATTTTAGCTTCCTTTATAACATTTTTCAAGAGCTTTTTTCTCGAAGTTTTCTTTTTTCTTAAAAGTTTCTTTTTTTTCTTTTTTAAACCCATACCAAGCCTAACTTTAGCTTTCATTGAGTTTGTAACTAGGTATGAATTTAACCGTTCACCAAAATTTGAGTCTTTAGCTTTTATCCTTTGCCAAGCTTTCCCTGCCAATATTTTATCAGCTATATGTCGTTGATTTTGATCAGTATTTTGAGAATATGCTATATCATGCTCTCGACAAGCCTCATCTAAACCATTAATTCCTTTATCACCTCGTGCTAATCATTTTGCTAGTTTTGTCCCAGGACCACAATAATTATAACCAGGTAAATGTGCTTCAAATGGTAGTTTATTAATTAGAGAATTAACTACACCTTTTCCATTAACAGTTTTTTGGTTACTGATTGAATATTTATTATGAAGTGGCATAATATTAAGTTGTTTAGTTTAAGAAAGTCACTCAAATACTAATCATCTTTTATAAAATGAAATTTATAAAACTAGATAATGCAGTTAAAATTAAAAATTTCGATCAAAATTCAAAAAAGAAAATTAAAAGACATGGCGAATGTTTTCCAGATAGTGTAAGAGGATTAATAGTCGGACCTTCAAATTGTGGTAAAACTAATGCTATGATAAGTATGCTTTTAGATCCTAAAGGGCTTAAATTTGAAAACATATATATCTACTCGAAATCATTACATCAACCTAAATATGAATATTTAAAAAAATTAATAAAACCAATCAAAGGAATGGGATATAACGAATTTTCAAATAATGCTGATGTAATTGAACCATCAGCCTCACAGCCAAACTCAATATTTATTTTTGATGATGTAGCTTGTGATAAGCAAGATAATATAAGAGCCTATTTCTGTATGGGACGTCATCAAGAAGTAGATAGCTTTTATTTATGTCAGTCATATACAAGAATTCCAAAGCATTTAGTTAGAGATAATGCTAATTTTTTAATTATATTTAAGCAAGATGATTTAAATTTAAAACATATATATAATTATCATGTAAATTCTGATATGACTTATAATGAATTTAAAAAACTGAGTTCATGCTGCTGGAATGATAATTATGGGTTTCTAACAATTGACAAAGATAGCGGTTTAAATAATGGACGTTATAGAAAAAATTTTGATGCATTTGCTAAATTTTAGATAAACCAAGATCTGTTAGCAGTTGGCAATTACTAACGTCAGCAGTTGGCAATTACTAACGTCAGCAGTTAGGGATTATCAGTTAGCAGTTAGCAAGAGAACAGTTCAGTCGATAATTTACAGTTAATAATTGAACTAATCCACATTAAAAAAAAATGGATGAACAACTTATGAAAGATTTAATGAAAACTCGTAAAAATTTAAAAAGGAAATTTCAATCTTTAAAAGTTCAGAAGCTATCAGAAGACCGTAATCGAGAAGAAGCTTTCACTCCAATTACAAAACCATTGAAAGAATTGACAAATGTTGTCAAACAACAACAACAATTTTCAAATAATGTTATCAAACCGGAAATTAAATTGCCTGCTAGCGCTGATAACACCTTAAAATTATTGAGACCATTTAAGCCGGAAGTTAAAACGCCTAGCAACAAAAGTAATACACACAGTAAATTTATAACTTCAACGCCAAATACTATAAAATTTGAGACGTCATCTATAACTGATAATATTATTGATGAATCATCAATTTCACAATTTCCTGTTCTTAACAAGTCAGAACTTGATAAGACATATGGACCATATTTTGATGAGTCATTAAATGTTCGAAAACTTGGGAATGCTAATTTTGAAATAGATGAAATTACTAAAAATATTGTGATTGATACTGAAGTTTTTAAAGGAACTGATGGTCTATATGAATTGATATTTAAAAAAAAACCTATAAATTATACTGAAAGTGATTTAAAAACATATCATCAAATACTTGACAAAACGAATGCACATAGAAGAAATTATGATCATTTAGAGCAAATAAAAGGAAACAAAGGTTTTAAATACAAAAATATATTAAGAAAATTATATGAACATAATTATAACACTAGACATAAAAAAACCGGTTCAGGTTGTTTGAAAAAAAAATTTACTAATTATTTTAATAAATCTTCTTCACCAGAAACCCATTTAAAATATACAAATCAGTCAAATCAATATATTTATTGGGATGATCCTAATGAATTAGTTGACAGATTAAGACTTTTAATTGCATCAGAAACAGCTGGTAACAACAACCATCATAATGAAATTGTTTCTATACTTGAAGAGTTGAGAGAAGTAAATATAATACAATAACTGTCTACAGTAACAATCAGTTAAAATCATAATGCCACTTGATAAATTTGGACGTAGTATAGCTTCTTCTAGAAAACTACATACTCAAGGTCCTCCAGGTATTGGTTTCAAATTGACTTCTGAAGGAAATTATGATTTAGATAACAAAATTTTATCAAATGTCCAAGAACCTATTGACGGCAGTGATGCAGCAACACAAAATTCTGTAAATAAACATATTTTCTTTCAGAAAGAACTATTACAAAACGAAATGCGAGAAATGTCTAATCATTTAGAGACAACAGTATCTATAGAACTTAAATTAGCAGAAGAAAAATTAAAAATATTAGAAGAAAAAATGCAAGTTAGTTTAGAGGAAATCCATATCAAATTCTCGGGATTGTTAAATGAAAAATTTTCAAATATGAGTGATGTCATTGAATTTCAAATTAAAAAACCAATTAAATTTATTCATGAGAGATTGCAAAAAGCTGAAGCCCAAGCTCGATCAGCATTGGATTTACTTAGTAGTTTAGAACTTATAAAAACATAATTGAGGATCAGTTTTCATTTACTTTTCGAAATGGATGTACATCAAATCGGATGTTCTTTAAATAATTTTTTAGCTAAATATGATGATATTTTATTGGAGGAACATTATGACCAATTAAAAATTCACTTTAATTTTTTAAAATTATTTAAAAATTCTATCCTAATTGAAATGAAAGAGAATGGATATCATTGGGATATATGTCCCTATACATCAGACAACTTGACAACTGTTCCAGATACTTGTCCTTGTAATTCAGCAGATCATCATATGTTAAAATGTTACAAACTAATGGATTTATATAAAAGAATAAAAAATAAATAATTATATAACTTTATATACATACATAAATAAAGAATATAAATTTTAAATACATTTTATTATTTGCTTTTTATTATATATATAAATTATATATATAACAATTATATATAAGTGCATTTTATTTAAAAATGAGTAAAAGAGAGGTGGTTGAAGAGCTGCATAAGCCTGCACGAAGAAATTTTAAACGACGTAGAGTTATAATTAAAGGATTTGATGATCTTTGGCAAGCTGATTTAGTAGAAATGGGTTCATATGCTAAAGAGAACAAAGGTTTTAAGTTTTTATTAACTGTAATTGATACCTTTTCCAAGTTTGCATGGGCAACCCCTATAAAAGCAAAAACTTCAGAGAACGTCACAAAAGCAATGCAAAATATTTTTCTAACTTCTAAAAGACATCCTCAAAATTTGCAAACTGATGATGGAAAAGAATTCTTCAATAAAATATTCAAAAATTTAATGAATAAATATCAAATAAATCATTACTCAACATTTAGCATATTAAAAGCCTCTATTGTAGAGCGTTTTAATAGAACTTTAAAAGAAAAGATGTGGAAAGAATTTAGTTTTAACGGAAATTATAAGTGGATTAACCTAATTCTAGAATTAACCAAACAATATAACAACACTAAACATCGAACAATTCAAAAACGACCGTCAGATGTCAATAAAGATAATGCTGAAAATTTGCTTAAAACTGTATATAATCATATAAAAATTGCTTCACCTGCAAAATATAAAGTTAATGATTCAGTTCGAATAAGCAAATACAAACATATTTTTGAAAAGGGGTATACACCCAACTGGACAACTGAAATATTTAAAATCAGAAAAGTTCAAATTACCAACCCAGTAACATACTTATTAGAAGATTATCAAGGACAACCAATACAAGGCAGTTTCTATGAATATGAATTGTTAAAAACTAATAAAAAACAAGTTTTTTTGATTGAAAAAATTCTTAAAACTAGTGATAATAAAATTTTTGTTAAATGGTTAGGGTTTACTTCTGATCATAACTCATGGATAAATAAAAAAGATTTATTATAAAAACAATTGTTTATTTTTTATTATTATTTTACAATTATTACAATCTTTCTTTTAAAAAAAAAAAATATTTATGGTTTGTGGTTTTGATTTTGCTTAGTCATTAGAAATAGTATCATAGACCTCTTTAGTTTTAAATTCAATTTTTTGTAATCTTTGATTTATAAAATACATTGGGTTTTTTATTTCAAATTGTAATGATTCATTTAAATCATTAATAGTTTTATCTAACAATGTTGTAAATTTACTATCCATTCTATCTATATCATCTTTAAATTTTTCTTTTAATTCCTTCATATTGATTTCTAGTATTTCTTTATAAAATAAAATTTGCTCATCGACGTATTGTTTTGTTGCCGCATCATTATTTGCATCTGGATTTTTTACATTTTTCAATTGTTTATTGTCTACATCAAAATCACCAGTAGAATATAACTTGAATCCAATCCCAGGCTCACCTTTAATAGCAATATTTGGTTTTCTTCCTAAACCGTTACGTCCGAATTTGTCAACAGGCATTTTGATACTCATTGATAATTACAAGGTATTAATTAATTTAAATAAACCATAATAAATATTGAATAATTTTATTTTTCTTATTTCTTTTTTATTTCCTATAATATCATCTAAAGTTAATCATAATATAAGAACTTTTTTTGCTCTTTATACTTAAAAACTTTATTATCAAAATATTTATTTATTATAAACACCTAAATAATTGTTACATTTCGAACAATAATGATTCACATTTTTCATGTTATCAGTACAATATGGAATACAACAACAACACCATAATCCTATCAAACACATTAATAGAGCTGCAATATGAGTTTTGTTAGCATTTTCATATTCAACTCTCGTTACGTTTCTTTCACCACAATTGAAACATATTGCAACTTGAGGATAAGGTCCAAATGATGTTTTAAATGCTTGTCATACAAATACAGTGGAACCAATACATCCTTGGTTTGTGTTGTATGACGATGATGAATCCATGAATGTCTTTGATTAACTAAATTTTTTAGAAAAAATTAAAAAAATCTTCTCTGGGTAAGAGCATAGAATTGGGATCGAACCTTATACTAATAAACTTACCTAATTGATTTTATCTGCACCCTAGCACTCCTACCCACAGAAGATTTAGTTAACACTTGCTATTTTCATATTTTATTTAGATAAATTAGCTATTTAATTAGTTTTAACCAAACAATGGAGTTCGCAAGAACAATTCATATGTTCAAAAAATTTTATTTGGCATATAAAATATTTTTCAGAAAGAAATATAAGAAAGAAATTAAGTATCATATCAGGTTTCTTAGCAATTATGCTGACTCAACATTAAGAAAATTTAATTCACTTAGAGAAAATGAAGATGATAAATGGATGGAATTATTTGCCCTGAATAAAATCGAATTTTTCAAGAGATGTTTATTGAGATTAGCTAAAATTGTAAAAAAATTTAAAGAAAATAATTATAAATATCGAAAAACTTTAAAAAATAAATAAAAAAACTTTGTAATACCAATATATTTTGTTTTTTCTTTTTAAAATTAACAATAGGAATCCGGAATTTTAAATTTCTTATCAATATAATTCAATTCAACAACAATCCAAAAAAAAGCTCATGCTTTAAAAATATTTTATTTTCTTATCAGCATATTTAAATATTTTTTTTTTTATTTATTGAATTAACTTGTCTTAAACAAACGCTTCATAACACAAAAATTATCACCAAATGTACATGATCTGTACACGATCCCATTTTTTCTTCACTTTTTACCCTGTACACAACCCTAATCTTTAATTTTTACATTCACCGACATCTGGTGACCACTAACGGCAAATAACCACTTTTTGCCTTTTTCTACATTAGCGACCACTAACGGAAAATAACTACTTTTTGCGTTTTTCATACATTAGCTCTCTCATATAATTTATTCGACGTTCACCGACATCTAGTGACCACTAACGGCAAATAACACATTCACACACACCTAGTGACCACTAGTGGCAAATAACAACTTTTTGCGTTTTTCATACATTAGCTCTCTCATACACTCATCGACAACTAGTGAGCACTAGCGGCAAATACACCGACATCTAGTCGACACTAGCGGCAAATTACCGACATCTAGTGGCAAAAAACGGCAAGTAGCAAGTTTTTGCGTTTTTAATACGTTAGCTCTCTCATATCCTAACTACTTAAATTGCTGGATTAATTAACAAAAAGGAGAACTGTCTTTCATTTCCCAAAAAAAAATTTTGTCGTTTATTAAAAAAAATATTTTGTTTTTAATTTATAAAATATAATATATTAGTAAAAAGCCTGTCGGACGACAGGTATAATTTTAATTTCTCTTTTTATATATATTATTTTTCCTCCTACTTTTGCGATACAGAATTAATAAAAGGAAATTCGTTACCTAAAGAACATTAAGTTAACACTATAATAGTTTGTTTTAGTTCTGTAAGTCATAATAAAATAGAAATATAAAAAACAGCTTTATACGTTTTTATTATAATTTTCTGTACCTAACTTTTAACAGATTTTTTTATACGTTTTGATTTTTTTTTTTCTGTTCATAATTTACATTTATGAGTTTCATTTTTTCTTTCTCTTTTGTATGTATGTATTTGTAATTAGAAGTATGTTTCATGTGTGGATGACACTTAACATAACAGCAGCGGCAGTTTAGCGTTTATTATATTTAGATAACAGGATTTAAAATAAAATAGTAAAATTCTTAGCATTTTAAAAATATAAAATGTTAAATAAGAACGCAAACAGGAAATAGTGTACCAAATTTGAAGTTTCTATCTTTATTCATTTCGAAGTTAAGATTTTTATTTTTGGGATTTATTAATAATTACTATCAAGTAACTATCTTTATTAATTTCGAATATGATCTTGGGAATAATGGAGGCGGTACGCAAACCGCTATTCCAATTCATCCAAAATTTCACGCAAAGCAAATATGAAGAAACACAGAATTTGGGTCACAGAATTTTAATGTTCTATCTTCTTTCGTTCCAAAATTAAACTAGTTTGGCCTCAATTCGATCAAAAGCTTCTAGAATCCGAACTCATTGTCCGATCTCGACCAGAACCAATTTCCGCTGTACTTTCATTACTAGTAACCTAGAGATTAAATTTTATCAAAATAGCATCACTAGTTTTTGAGTTATAGTGTTTTTTTAGATATGTGTTTGTTAGAACATGAACTTTTCAAAGGTTCCAGAACCCGAAACCATGGTCCCTCGCCATTACTCAGTCCCCGCCATTCTTTCAATACAAGTTAACCTTGTGTGCAAAGGTCGGAAGTTCTATCTTAATTTTAAGCTACTTTTTTTATTAATTTCAATGATATACTTTCATTATTATTGAAACTATAGAAAATATAAAAAATATCTAAGAGAAATTTTATAGTTGGTTATAAAAACTGGATTATAGGGTTTTTCCAGAATATTTATAAATATATAATACATATGTATATGTGAGATTCTGAATTGGAAAGTGAAATAATTCTACTCGCAAGTGAAATACAGGCAAATGAAATACAGGCAAATGAAATACAGGAAAATGGAATACAGGCAAATGAAAATACAGGCAAATGAAATACAGGCTTGTGAGAGTAACCCACATTTTTATATCCGTTTAACTATAGGTCATTATACCAGTATGACTATAGGTGAAAAGGGTATATAATATTTGCAACTGATATAGACTCAAAGGTATGGATCGGATTAGAATCGAATAGTCAATCGATCTAGTTGAATCGAACAAGTGATGAAAAAAATCAAGGGATTTAAAAAAGCACATTTTCATAACTATACAGTGTTTCATAGTGAGTATTTTATCATTCATTTTTATGAAAATATACATATACAAAAACAAATAAGGAGAAAGTCAGTCGACTTTACAAGTACAACCGACTTAAAAATACCCTACATCTATTTGGTTCAAATTTAATGAGAAGTCCATAAGTAATTTTAAAACTATTAAAGCTTTTATTAGTTTGATCGTAACGAATAGCTAATTTTAACTTTATAATACTAAAAACAATTTTCTAATTATTTTATCTAATCAAAAATATTAAAAATTCATAAAACGCAATAACAAAATTACGTATATGAAACTTTTTATACAATTCAATAAAATTTTAATTACTTCTCTTCAGGATTATTAATTTTTACTGTACTGCATTTACTGTTGAATGATTAGTACCCTTGATTAATTAATGCAATTTTAAAGAATTTGTGATAATATATATATATCAAGGTTTATATAATTTGATGGGTTATAATGTAAACTAAAAACACTAAAGCTAATCAAACTTTTTAACACAATATTTAACAATTAAAATTTCTGTAAATTGAAATAAATTTAAATTCTTAGTATATGTACTTTTTAGAAAAGCGGCAAAACTTCCGGAAAGGGGTTGTGAGCTATCAAGATGAAGTCATCACATAACGGTACTAAATATCTCAAAGTTTCCGAATATATATACCATTAGTGGCGATGGCGCCATCTAGTGGTCGAAAAATGCATTACAAAATGTTCCTAAGATTTTGTAGCATTTTGATTAAAATGTTATATTTTTCCTGTAAGACAATAAACTGGAACCAACATCTTACAATATTGTAGGGCATGATATTGTCTTTCATAAACATCTTGTTTCATCTGGATCGGTGCTACCATTTTTGAGATATTGCAATTTAAAGTGAAAATTAAAAAAAAAAAAAAAATCAAACTTTCAAAAAAACTACTATAACTGTGAAATTTTCAAAAACATCCTGTATTATTATTATACCATTAGAAAGGTATAAACTCTTTCCAACGATATATAATAAGTATGGCATATGTTGACAAATAGCCCCACCAGAGAACATAAATGCAAAAATGACACAACAATTTTATCAAAAAATACATTTTCATACTTTATTTCTCATAAATTTATTTTGGCTTTTGGTTTTCCAGTTGAAATATTTATTTTAAAATGTAAGAATGTACTTTATAGGTTGATACAACATTGAGTTAGGTTTTAGTAATTTATTTGGAGGGATTTTGGAGGTGACAACCTCATAGTTTTAAAATTTTTTTTATTTAAATATGTATGTAAAAATATAATTAGAAAGGACCTTAGAGTTAGCTACAAAATCAGAATTATTCGCTTTTTCCAGAATATTTAAAAACATATATACACACAAGAACCTGAATCAGGAGGGATTTTAGAGTTGAATTTTAAATCAGGATTACCGCTTTTTCCAGAATATTTATATGTGTGTTTGTATATACAATGTTAGAAGAGATTTTTAAGTTTGATTCTTAATCAGGAGATCCGCTTTTTCCAGAATATTTATAATATATGTGTATATGTATATCCAATATTAGAAGAGATTTTAGAGTTGGATTCTAAATCAGGATTGCCGATTTTTCCATAATATTTAAAAATATATATGAATATGCCAGATTCTGACTTAGAAAAGATTTTAGAGTTGGATTCAACTATTAGAGCTGGACTTATATATTCTTTATTTATTTATTTGTTTCATTATTTTTAATTATTTGATGCATCTTAATAACTCACATATTATTATATATAAATAAACAAATAAACGTAATCAGGTATATATTTTAATTATATACTGATTAATGCCTATATATTTATGTGCATAATGTAAATTTATATTTTATTAGATTTTTTTTTCAGACTCTACGTATTACGACATGAAAAGCTTCATTTCGCCCTCGTGTCAAAACGGGTTAACCGAATTAAACAAAAAATTGTACCAGACTCTCTTTTCGACTGCGAAACCACCCTTTAAAATTGAACCCAAATCGGAAACACAAAATTTTTTGGAAGCCCGCCAAGCCGAAATGGGTTAATTTACTCCAACCTGATTTTTACAATTAATTCAACTTGCTAAGAGGAACATTTGTGAAAAATTTCAAATCAATCGGTGAAACCGTTTTGCCTCGACATCCAAAAAACGAAAAAGCTTAAAACGGCTCTGGAGCCGCAACCTGTTAACTTATAAAAATATGACATAGCCTATGTGACCCCCCGGGCTCTCAGAATTATTCCTTCAAAATTTTGTGACAATCGGACAAGTGGTTTTTACGTGAATCCTGGACAAACAAACAAATAAGCAAACAAATTTTCTCCTTTATATATTAGACTAGCAGATTTACCCGGCGTTGCCCGGAAGCTTAAAGCAAGTTTAAAAGAGCAAGTTTCAGCCAATGTTTTGAAATACTACTTTGCCTATAATTGCCACAAAAAAATATTTGTGGAGTTCCGTTAACCCATCGCGGCCCAACAGTTTTTTATAGGTTTTTTCGCTGTTTTGCTATATATTAAAAATGATTTAACAGATTAACTTCAAATTTCGTATATGTGTTCTTCTTTGAAAATGTACACACAAATTAACCATGTGGGTTTTAATTAAAATGTTGGTACAAAATTTTCAATAAAATACTTTTAATCGTATAAGAAAATAAAATTTATAGAAAACTTCATGGCGTCGTCGTGAAAAACGTGTTAATCGAATTAACTAAAACTTTTTGCAGCCTCTCTTTAGACTGCAAAATCAACCTGTAAAATTGGACACAAATCGAAAACACAAAATTTTTTGAAAGTCCGCCAGGCCGAAATGGGTTAAATTATTCCAACCAAATTTATACAACTAATTTTGGTTGCTAAGAGGAACATTTGTGCAAAATTTCAAGTCAATTTGTCAAACGGTTTTGACTCGAAATCAAAAACATTGAAAAAGCTTCTTTGCGCCCTCGTGCCCAAACGGGTTAACCGAACTCAACAAAATATTGTGCCAGACTCTATTGTCGACTGCGAAACCACCTTGTAAAATTGGACAAAAATCGGAAATACAAAATTTTTTGGAAGCCCGCCACGTCGAAATGGGTTAAATTATTCCAACCAAATTTATACAACTAATTGCGGTTGCTAAGAGGAACATTTGTGCAAAATTTCAAGTCAATCGGTCAAACCGTTTTGACTCGACATCAAAAACATTGAAAAAGTTTCATTGGGCCCTCGTGCCCAAACGGGTTAACCGAACCCAACAAAAATTTGTTCCAGCCTTTCTTATCGACTGCAAAACCATCCTGTAAAATTGGACACAAATCGGAAACACAAAATTTTTTGGAAGCCAGCTACGCCGAAATGGGTTAATATTTTCGAACCATCTTTATACAGCTAATTCAGTTTGCTAAGAAGAAGATTTGTGCAAAATTTCAAGTCAATCGGTCAAACTGTTTCGGCTCGACATCAAAAACATTGAAAAAGCTTCATTGCGCCCTCGTGCCCAAACGGGTTAACCGAACCCAACAATTGTGCCAGCCTCTCTTTTTGACTGCAAAACCACCCTGTAAAATTGGACACAAATCGGAAACACAAAATTTTTTGGAAGCCCGTCGGGCCGAAAGGGGTTAATTTATTCCAACCAACTTTATACCATTAATTCCGTTTAATAAGAAGAACATTCGTGCAAAATTTCAATATAATCGGTCAAACCGTTTCGACTCGACATCAAAAAAACGAAAAAGCTTAAAATGGCTCTGGAGCCGCAACCTGTTGACATATAAAAATGCGACATAGCCTATGTCACCCCCCGGGCTCCCAGAATTATTCCTTTGAAATTTTGTGACAATCGGACCAGTGGTTTTCACGTGAATCCTGGACAAACAAACAAACAACAAACAAACAAATTTTCTTCTTTATATATTAGACTAGCAGATTTACCCGGCGTTGCCCGGAAGCTTGCAAATTGTAAAAACGCAAGCTTCAGCCAATTTTTTGAAATACTACTTTGCTTATAAATGAAGCCACAAAAAAATATTTGTTGAGTTCCGTTAACCCATCGTGGCCCAACAGCTTTTTATAGGTTTTTTCGTTGCTTTGTTATATATATTAGAAATGATTTAACCGATTAACTTCAAATTTTGTATATTTGTTCTTCTTTGAAAATGAAGTTCAATTTACTAACAGACTTGGAAGTTGTTAACCCCGTCGACCCGACGATTGTTCAAAAAAAAATTTGTAAGTAAATTACGTCCAATTTCTGAAAGTAGGTACAACTTCTTTGAATTAGGGGAATGCTTAAAAAAATGTTTTGTCGAGTTTTTTTAACCGATTGCGAAACAAAAACTTTAAAAAACAGTTTGAACGATTATCTCTAATTTTTCTATACATGGTGCTTCTTGAGAATTTGGTGCTCCTTGACGATAGAGTTGAGGGTGTTAGGTTCCCGGCGAATAATGTTAACTGAATTAAAATGACTATTGGTCAAATGGGGATACTAAGTTTGCCATTATGTCATTATACTATGTCAATAGTAGTTATCTTGAATTGCCAACGTTTGAATAAAATATAGTCGATGGTTTAGAAAAGATTTAAAAATTTGCTTTTCAACTTATATTTTGTTTAGTACTCACCTGAAAGTTGTAATACGCTCTTCCCCATTTTTTTATGATTTGATGAGAGAAATGTAGGCTTATTTTTTGGAAAAAAACTGTTTTAAAATACTATGTTTTTAAGCATTATATATAAGAAATTGAATTTTTTGATTTTTAGATTTCATTTGAAGAAAACTGAAAATTTCATTGAATCTTTGTTCAAAACGCACAAACAGGTCAAAACCAAATTAACCATGTGGGTTTTAATTAAAATGTTGGTACAAAATTTTCAATAAAATACTTTTAATCGTATAAGAAAATAAAATTTATAGAAAACTTCATGGCGTCGTCGTGGAAAACGGGTTAATCGAATTAACTAAAACTTTTTGCAGCCTCTCTTTAGACTGCAAAATCAACCTGTAAAATTGGACACAAATCGAAAACACAAAATTTTTTGAAAGTCCGCCAGGCCGAAATGGGTATAATTATTCCAACCAAATTTATACAACTAATTGCGGTTGCTAAGAGGAACATTTGTGCAAAATTTCAAGTCAATTTGTCAAACGGTTTTGACTCGAAATCAAAAACATTGAAAAAGCTTCTTTGCGCCCTCGTGCCCAAACGGGTTAACCGAACTCAACAAAAACTTGTGCCAGACTCTATTGTTGATTGCGAAACCACCTTGTAAAATTGGACACAAATCGGAAATACAAAATTTTTTGGAAGCCCGCCACGACGAAATAGGTTAAAGTATTCCAACCAAATTTATACAACTAATTGCGGTTGCTAAGAGGAACATTTGTGCAAAATTTCAAGTCAATCGGTCAAACTATTTCGGCTCGACATCAAAAAAATTGAAAAAGCTTCATTGCGCCCTCGTGCCCAAACGGGTTAACCGAACCCAACAAAATTTTTGCCAGCCTCTCTTTTTGACTGCAAAACCACCCTGTAAAATTGGACACAAATCGAAAACACAAAATTTTTTGGAAGCCCGCCGGGCCGAAAGGGGTTAATTTATTCCAACCAACTTTATAACATTAATTCTGTCTAATAAGAAGAACATTCGTGCAAAATTTCAAGTTAATCGGTCAAACCGTTTCGACTCGACATCAAAACGAAAAAGCTTAAAACGGCTCTGGAGCCGCAACCTGTTGACTTATAAAAATGCGACATAGCCTATGTCACCCCCCGGACTCCCAAAATTATTCCTCTAAAATTTGGTGTCAATCGGACGAGTGGTTTTCACGTGAATCCTGGACAAACAAACAAACAAACAAACAAACAAACAAATTTTCTTCTTTATATATTAGACTAGCAGATTTCCCCGGCGTTGCCCGGAAGCTTGAAAATTGTAAAAAAGCAAGCTTCAGCCAATTTTTTGAGATACTACTTTGCCTATAAATGCCACAAAAAAATATTTGTGGAGTTCCGTTAACCCATCGTGGCCCAACAGCTTTTTATAGGTTTTTTCGTTGCTTTGCTATATATTAGAAATGATTTAACCGATTAACTTCAAATTTTGTATATGTGTTCTTCTTTGAAAATGAAGTTCAATTTACTAACAGACTTGGAAGTTGTTAACCCCTGTCGATCCGACGATTGTTCAAAAAAAAATTTGTAAGTAAATTACGTCCAATTTCTGAAAGTAGGTACAACTTCTTTGAATTAGGGGAATGCTTAAAAAAATGTTTTGTCGAGTTCTTTTAACCGATTGCGAAACAAAAACTTTAAAAAACAGTTTGAACGATTATCTCTAATTTTTCTATACATGGTGCTTCTTGAGAATTTGGTGCTCCTTGACGATAGAGTTGAGGATGTTAAGTTTCCGGCGAATAATGTTAACTGAATTAAAATGACCATTGGTCAAATGGGGATACTAAGTTTGCCATTATGTCATTATACTATGTCAATAGTAGTTTTCTTGAATTGCCAACGTTTGAATAAAATATAGTCGATGGTTTAGAAAAGGTTTAAAAATTTGCTTTTCAACTTTTATTTTTTTTTTAGTACTCACCTGAAAGTTGTAATACGCTCTTCCTCGTTTTTTTATGATTTTATGAGAGAAATGTGGGCTTATTTTTTGGAAAAACTGTTTTAAAATACTATGTTTTTAAGCATTATATATAAGAAATTGAAATTTTTGATTTTTAGATTTCATTTTCAGAAAACTGAAATTTTCATTGAATCTTTGTTCAAAACGCACAAACAGGTCAAAACCAAATTAACCATGTGGGTTTTAATTAAAATGTTGGTACAAAATTTTCAATAAAATACTTTTAATCGTATAAGAAAATAAAATTTATAGAAAACTTCATGGCGTCGTCGTGGAAAACGGGTTAATCGAACTTAACTAAAACTTTTTGCAGCCACTCTTTAGACTGCAAATTCAACCTGTAAAATTGGACACAAATCGAAAACACAAAAGTTTTTGAAAGTCCGCAATGCCGAATTGGGTTAAATTATTCCAACCAAATTTATACAACTAATTGCGGTTGCCAAGAGGAACATTTGTGCAAAATTTCAAGTCAATTTGTCAAACGGTTTTGACTCGACATCAAAAACATTGAAAAAGCTTTTTTGCACCCTCGTGCCCAAACGGGTTAACCGAACTCAACAAAAATTTGTGCCAGACACTATTTTCGACTGCGAAACCACCTTGTAAAATTGGACACAAATCGGAAACACAAAATTTTTTGGAAGCCCGCCACGCCGAAATGGGTTAAATTATTCCAACCAAATTTATACTACTAATTGCGGTTGCCAAGAGGAACATTTGTGCAAAATTTCAAGTCAATCGGTCAAACCGTTTTGACTCGACATCAAAAACATTGAAAAAGCTTCATTGGGCCCTCGTGCCCAAACGGGTTAACCGAGCCCAACAAAAATTTGTGCCAGCCTTTTTTTTTGAATGCAAAACCACCCTGTAAAATTGGACACAAATCGGAAACAAATAGTTTTTTGGAAGCCCGCCGGGCCGAAATGGGTTAATATTTTCGAACCATCTTTATACAACTAATTCCGTTTGCTAAGAGGAAGATTTGTGCAAAATTTCAAGTCAATCGGTCAAACTGTTTCGGCTCGACATCAAAAACATTGAAAAAGCTTCATTGCGCCCTCGTGCCCAAACGGGTTAACCGAACCCAACAAAAATTTGTGTCAGCCTCTCTTTTTGTCTGCAAAATAACCCTGTAAAATTGGACACAAATCGGAAACACAAAATTTTTTGGAAGCCCGCCGGGCCGAAAGGGGTTAATTTATTCCAACCAACTTTATACCATTAATTCCGTTTATATTAGACTAGCAGATTTACCCGGCGTTGCCCGGAAGTTTGAAAATTGTAAAAAAGCAAGTTTCAGCTAATTTTTTGAGATACTACTTTGCCTATAAATGCCACAAAAAAATATTTGTGGAGTTCCGTTAACCCATCGTGGCCCAACAGCTTTTTATAGGTTTTTTCGTTGCTTTGCTATATATTAGAAATGATTTAACAGATTAACTTCAAATTTCGTATATGTGTTCTTCTTTGAAAATGAAGTTCAATTTACTAACAGACTTGAAAGTTGTTAACCCCTCCCGACCCGACGATTGTTCAAAAAAAAATTTGTAAGTAAATTACGTCCAATTTTTGAAAGTAGGTACAACTTCTTTGAATTAGGGGAATACTTAAAAAAAAGGTTTGTCGAGTTCTTTTAATCGATTGCGAAACAAAAACTTTAAAAAACAGTTTGCAAAACAATTTGAACGATTATCTCTAATTTTTCTATACATGCTGCTTCTTGACAATTTGGTGCTCCTTGACGATATAGTTGAGGATGGTAGGTTTCTGGTGAACAATGTTAACTGAATTAAAATGACTGTAGGTCAAAAGGGCATTTTCTTAAATTGCCAACGCTTGAATAAAATATAGTCGATGGTTTAGAAAAGGTTTAAAAATTCGCTTTTCAACTAATTTATTCCAACCAAATTTATACAACTAAATGCGGTTGCTAAGAGGAACATTTGTGAAAAATTTCAAGTCAATCGGTCAAACAGTTTTGACTCGACATCAACAACATTGAAAAAGCTTCTTTGCACTCTCGTGCCCAAACGGGTTAACCGAACTCAACAAAAATTTGTCCCAGACTTTATTTTCGACTGCGAAACCACCTTGTAAAATTGGACACAAATCGGAAACACAAAATTTTTGGAAGCCCGCCAGGCCGAAATGGGTTAAATTATTCCAACCAAATTTATGCAACTAATTGCGGTTGCTAAGAGGAACATTTGTGCAAAATTTCAAGTCAATCGGTCAAACTGTTTCGGCTCGACATCAAAAACATTGAAAAAGCTTCATTGCGCCCTCGTGCCCAAACGGGTTAACCGAACCCAACAAAAATTTGTGCCAGCCTCTTTTTTTGACTGCAAAACCACCCTGTAAAATTGGACACTAATCGGAAACACAAAATTTTTTGGAAGCCCGCCGGGCCGAAAGGGGTTAATTTATTCCAACCAGTTTTATACCATTAATTCCGTGTAATAAGAAGAACATTCGTGCAAAATTTCAAGTGAATCGGTCAAACCGTTTCGACTCGACATCAAAAAAACGAAAAAGCTTAAAACGGCTCTGGAGCCGCAACCTGCTGACTTATAAAAATGCGACATAGCCTATGTCACCCCCCGGACTCCCAAAATTATTCCTTTAAAATTTTGTGACAATCGGACCAGTGGTTTTCACGTGAATCCTGGACAAACAAACAAACAAATAAACAAACAAATAAACAAATTTTCTTCTTTATATATTAGATTACAAAAAAATTAATAAAAAACGTGGAAGAGTTTAGTAGAGTAAACTGTGTCAACTCTGGGATACCCGTATGACCGTAACATATACATTATATCATCCGGTTAATTACTTTTGGCAAAATTTCAAACATTCAGCTTTATTAGGTGTAGAGTAATGCTCATATAAAAGAAGGAGTTGTATGGCAGCTACTCGAACCCTTTGCAGTAGACCAACCAAATTTTGCAGTAACTTTGGCCATTACACAAAACTATTTTTGGCAAAATTTCAGACACCCAGTTTCATTTGGTGTAGTGTAATCCTCATATAAAAGAAGGAGTTGTATGGCAGCTACTCGAACCCTCAGCAGTAGACCAACTAAATTTTGCAGTAACTTTGGCCATTACACTAAACTATTTTTTGAAAAATTTCAGACACCCAGCTTTATCAGGTGTAGTGTAAAGCTCATATAAAAGAAGGAGTTGTATGGCAGCTACTCGAACCCTCTGCAGTAGACCAACCAAATTTTGCAGTAACTTTGGCCATTATACTAAACTACTTTTGGCAAAATTGCAGACACGTAGCTTCCATAGGTATAGAGTAATGCTCATATAAAATTAGAAGTTGTATGGCAGGTACTCGAACCCGTGGACCAAAATGGCTGAATTTAAAACTCGATTCCGTTTTTTGCATAAAAACGAATTTGTGAAAATTTCATAATCCTAGCTCCTTTACTTTTTGAGTTATTGTGATGACGGACGGACATACATGGCTAAATCGATTTATTTTTCGATTCTGATCCGATCCATACACTTGAGTCTATATCTACCCCCCCTCCTTCTCTGCGTTTCAAACGTAATGGCAAATTTATTATACCCTTGGACTATATAGTCATACGGGTATAACAAGTGAGGGGAACAAACCAAGGGTTTTAAAAAGCACATTTTCAAAATTATATACGGTTTCTTACTGAGTATTTTATCATTTATTTTTATAAAATATATGTTATGATAATATTATAATTTAGTTATTTCATTAATTTATTAATTATATGACTAATAGTGGGATACTTAGAATATAACCCCAATGTACTCACGAAAAACTTTTAATAAGTTCGGCATATAATGTTGGAGCTTTAATTTTAACGTTTAATTTTGGGAAAACTTACACTGGTGAATAAGTTACTGTTTTATAAGAACATAAAAGTTTTAATTTTGAAGTCCTAGTAGCCCTTCAATGGGGAAGGTTTCCAAATTTTTGCTTAGCAAACTTATAAAACAGTAACTGGATCTGCACACCCTTCTCCTGTCCACACCCTTCCATTTATTTCTGGTTCAAGGAAATCAATTTTGAACTCCAACAAAATTTGGAATTTTACCTAGAATATTATTATCTAACCAAAAATGGAGAAACATTTTCTTCAACTTAAAGAGACCCTTTTAAATTTTGTATATTTGTAAAAAAAAAATTAAACAGGTGTTAAAGTTACAGATGGTTGAAAATAGCAAAATTTCAATTTTGGAGCTACAGAAAAAAATTCTTCTACGAAATAAATTTTTTTGTAATATATACCCTCGGTTAAAATTTCTTTACTCTATTTCAAACGGTGTAAAAGTTTTTGTAAACATACGGACGGACGGACGGACAAAGTCAAAATTAAGAAAAACTTTTGACACTTATTGAAACTTTCGTTTTGGAGCTTTCAATTTTGTATAAAAAAAAAAAAAAATTTTGACAGGTATTCCAGTTATAGGTGTTTAAAGGCAAAATTTATAGCAACATTTTTTCGACCCCTCACAGCTCCTAAAGAGAGGGCGTGACAAAAAAATTTTGTTAACTGACTCTTACTTATTTCTAAGGATCTTACTTCTCCCAAAATTTCAAAAATTTTGCAAAACTTAGTTTTGAAAAACGGTAAATTTTAGTACCGTTTGGCCACTCTATACAATTGATTTTTAAAAATTTGTAAAGCTTATAAGAACAGCTGTTTGTTACCGTTTTCAGGTTGGATATATATCTTATAGAACTCTAATTATAACTGTTTAAATATGGGGCTTTTTCCGAATTTGTTGGGCTGCAGCTCCGTAACTGGGGGGGCTACAAAAAACAGTTTTAACATTAAATTATTTTTATTGCAATACTTACCCATTTCTGATATTTTTTAATCAGCCGTAGCTAAACAGGGACGGACGGACGGACGGACAGAGTGAAGCTATATTGGCACATTTTTACAAAATTATTTGAAAATGTGATAAAAAGATGAATTTAAAAAAAAAATATGCGCTGAACGAGATTCGAACCCACACTTTTCAATTAAAAGACCGGCGTCATAACCACTAAGCCATCGATATGTTGTTTATCTTAATTTTTGTTTTGAAAATTATTATAGTTGCTATGGTATAAAATGTATTGTTTTGAAAAACCGTTTTGAATTTTATTATAAAAATAATAAAAAAAATGATTCCGTCAAATTTTTTATAGAATAAGAATTCCTCATTTTAAAAATAAATATATTTAATTAAAAAGAGAATAAATAAAAAATAGATGAACTTAAAAAAAAATATGCTGTGAACGAGATTCGAACCAAAACTTTTCAATTGAAAGGCCAACGTCCTAACCACTAAGCCATCGATTTGTTGTTTATCTTAATTTTTGTTTTGAAAATTATTATAGTTGCTATGGCATTAATTGTATTGTTTTGAAAAACCGTTTTGAATTTTATTATAAAAATAATACAAAAAATGATTCCGTCAAATTTTTTATAGAATAAGAATTCCACATATAAAAAAAAAATTTATTTAATTAAAAAGAGAACATACCTATAAAGAAAAGATGAACTTAAAAAAAAAGTATGCTCTGAACGAGATTTGAACCGACATTTTTCAATTGAAAGACCGACGTCCTAACCACTAAGCCATCAATTTTTGGTTTATCTTAATTTTTTTTTGAAAATTATTAAAGTTGTTCTAAAATTTTGCCAAAAGTAGTTTTGTTTTATAGCCAAAGTTTCTGCAAAATTTGATCGGTCTACTGCAGTGGGTTCGAGTAGCTGCCAAATAGCTTCATATTTTATATGAGCACTAGCAAATTTACCCGAGGCTGCCCGGGAGCGTTCAAATTGTAAAAAGCAACTTTCGGCCGATTTTTCGAAATGCTGTTTTGGTTAAAAAGAAAGCCTCAAAAAAATATTTGTGGAGTTCCGTTAACCCATTGAATTATATTAAAGATATTTGTATGCGGAATTTTTATTAGCTTTATTTTTTTTATTATTAATATTATCTAATTTAGATTTTGCACTATTTTAAACTATTTGAGACAAAAAAAAATTAGTCTTATTAAATAACTGAGCTTTTGGAATAAAGGTTAATTTGCGTTAATACCAAAAATTTTAAAATTTCATTGAATCTTTGTGCAAAATGCGTAAACAGGTCAAACCCAAATAAACCCTGTGGGTTTTTAGAATTAAAATAAATGCTGATACAAAATTTTCAATTAAATTCTCTTAATCGTTTAAAGAAATAAAATTTATAGAAAACTTCATGGCGTCGTCCTGGAAAACAGGTTAATCGAACTTAACTAAAACTTTTTGCAGTCTCTCTTTTGGACTGCAAAATCAACCTATAAAATTGTACACAAATCGGAAACACAATTTTTGTTGGAAGCCCGCCAGGTCGAAATAGGTTACTTTATTACAACCAAATTTATACAACTAATTTCGGTTGCTAAGAGGAACATTTGTGCAAAATTTCAAATCAATCGGTCAAAATGTTTTGACTCGACATCAAAAAAAACGAAAAAGCTTCAAACGGTTCTGGAGTCGCAACTTGATGACTTTTAAAAATGTGACTCAGCCTATGTCACCCCCCGGGCTCTCAGAATTATTCCTTTAAAATTTTGTGACCGGACCACTGGTTTTCACGTGAATCCTGGACAGGCAAACAAACAAAAACAAAAATTTTCTTCTTTATATATTAGAATAGCAGATTTACCCGACGTTGCCCGGAAGTTTGCAAATTGTAAGAAAGCAAGTTTCAGCCATTTAAAATACTATTTTTCTTATAAATGAAGCAACAAAAAAAATATTTGTGGAGTTCCGTTAACCCATTGTGGCCCAACAGCTTTTTATAGGTTTTTTCGTTGCTTTGCTCTATATTGGAAATGATTTAACCGATTAATTTTAAATTTTGTATATGTGTTCCTCTTTGAAAATGATGTTCACTTTACTAACAGATTTGAAATTTGTTAACCCCTACCGACCCGACGATTGTTCAAAAAAAATATGTAAAATAATTACGTCCAATTTTTTAAAGTAGGTACAACTTCTTTGAATTAGGGGAATGCTTAAAAAAATGTTTTGTCGAGTTCTTTTAACCGATTGCGAAATAGAAACTTTAAAAAACAGTTTGCAAAACAGTTTGAACAATTATCTCTAATTTTTCTATACATAGTGCTTCTTAACAATTTGGTGCTCCTTGACGACAGAGTTCAGGATAGTAGGTTTCCGGCGAATAATATTAACTGAATTAAGATGACTATAGGTCAAAAGGGTATACTAAATTTGCAATTATGTTATTATAATATGTCAATAGTAGTTTTCTTGAATTGCCAACGTTTGATTAAAATAAAGTCGATGGTTAAGAAAAGGTTTAGAAATCTGCTTTTCAACTAATATTTTGTTTAGTACTTACCTGAAAGTTGTTCTACGCTCTTCCTCGTTTTTTTTAAGATTTTATGAGAGAAATGTAGGCTTCGTTTTTGGAAAAACTGTTTTGAAATACTATGTATTTAAAATTTATATATACGAAATTAAATTTTTTGATTTTTAGATTTCATTTGAAGGAAACTGCAATTTCACACTGAAATCTTTTTTTAAAAAACAACGACTGCAAAGTTTATAAAAGACAAAGACTTACGAAAACATGTGGAGAAAGAAAATGCTATGTTATTTAATTTTAAAGATATTTTTATTCAGATTTTTTATTAGCTTTATTTTTATTATTATTAATATTATCTCATTTAGATTTTAACTATTTGAGACTATTTAAGAAAAAAAATTAGTCTTATTAATTAAGTGAGCTTTTGCAATAAAAGTTACTTTGCGTTCATACCAAAAATTTGAAAATTTCATTGAATCTTTCTTCAAGCTGCGCAAAACAGGTCAAAACAGGTTTTTATAATTAAAATGCTCATACAAAATTTTCAATAAAATTCTTTTAATCGTTTAAGCAAATGAAATTTATAGAAAACTTCAAGGCGTCGTCGTGGAAAACGGGTTAATCAAACTTAATCCTAAAACTTTTTGCAGCTTCTCTTTTCGACTGCCAAATCAACCTGAAAAATTTGACACAAAGGGGAAACATAATATTTTTAGAAGCCCGCCAGAACGAAATTGGTTAATTCATTCCAACCAAATTTATACAACAATTTCCGTTTTTTAAGAATCAATCGTTCAAACCGTTTTGATTCGACATCAAAACATTGAAAAAGCTTCATTGCGCCCTCGTGTCCGAAAGGGTTAACCGAACTCAACAAAAAATTGTGCCAGACTCTCTTTTTGACTGCAAAACCACCCCGTAAAATAGGACACAAATCGGAAACACAAAATTTTTGGAAGCCCGCCAGGTCGAAATCGGTTAATTTATTCCAACCAAATTTATACAGCGAATGCCGGTTGCTAAGAGGAATATTTTTGCACAATGTTAAGTCAATTGGTCAAGCTGTTTTGACTCGACATCAAAAATATTGAAAAAGCTTCATTGCGCCCTCGTGCCCAAACGGGTTAACCGAACTCAACAAAAATTTGTCTAAGCTTCTCTTTTCGACTGCGAAACCACCCTGTTAGATTGGAGACAAACCGGAAACACAAAATTTTTTGTAAGCCCGCCAGGCCGAAATAAGTTAAATTATAATATTTAAGAATAATTAAGTTAACTTATTCCAACCAAATTATACAACAAATTTCGGTTGCTAAGAGGAACATTTGTGCAAAATTTCAAGTCAATCGGTCAAACCGTTTTGACTCGCCATGAAAAACATTGAAAAAGCTTCATTGGACCCTCGTGCCCAAATGGGTTAACCGAACTGAACAAAACTTTGTGTCAGGCTCTTTTTTTGACTGCAAAATCACCCTGTAGAATTGGACACAAATCGGAAACACAAAATTTTTTTGGAAGCCCGTCAGGCCGAAATGGGTTAATTTATTCCAACCAAATTTATACAACTAATTCCGGTTGCTAAGAGGAACTTTTGTGCAAAATTTCAAGTCAATCTGTCAAACCGTTTTGACTCGATATCCAAAAAACGAAAAAGCTTAAAACGGCTCTGGAGCCGCATCCTGTTGATTTATAAAAATGTGACATAGCTTATGTCACCCCCCGGGCTCTCAGAATTATTCCTTTAAAATTTTGTGACAATCGGACCAGTGGTTTTCACGTGAATCCTGGACAAACAAACAAACAAATTTTTTCCTTTATATATTAGATTACTCTGTACCTATTACAGCTGGGTATCTGAAATTTTTCCGAAAGTAGTTTGGTTTTATGTTCAAAGTTTCTGCAAGATTTCGTTGGTTTACTGCAGTGGGTTCGAGTAACTGCCATACAACTCCTCCTTTTATATGAGCACTTTACACCTAATGAAGCTGGGTGTCTGAATTTTGCCAAAAATAGTTTAGTTTTATTGCCTAATTTTCTGCAAAATTTGGTTGGTCTAGTGCAGTTGGTTCAAGTAATTACTATACAACTTCATATTTCACAGAAGTATAACTTTTTGCATAATAAAGCTAAATGTTTGAAATTTTGGCAAAAGTAATAAACCGGATGATATAATGCTTATATTACGGTCATACTGGTTTCCCAGAGTTGACACAGTCTACTCTACTACAATACTAAAAATTTTTATTTATTTACCGATCTCTTAGTGGTTCTGGTATAGTTAAGCCAACAACCTCTAATTTTAATTAATGGGATTACACTTTTAACAGCCTTTCTCAATCCATCTTCAAAGTTAGTGCGAAATGAATACGGTTTAAATTCAAAGAAATTCGCATTTATGAATTGAAACACATGGGTGTACGTTTGCTGGTTTTTATTATACCCTACATCTATAGAATAGGTAAAGGGGCATATTAACTTTGGTATGGTGTTTGTAACCACCTAAAGGAAGCGAGCTAGATATGGAAAAGTATATATATTTGTGATCAGCGTGACCGCCTGAGTCGATATAGCCATGTCCGTCCGTCCGTCCGTAGGCACGATAACTCAAAAAATAATAGAGCTATCTTGATGAAATTTTAACTGTACGTTACTAGGACTGAAAGTACGGCGGGGATTGCACATGGGCGAAATCGGCCCATGGGTTCGGATTCTGGACCTTTTAATCGATCGAAGGGCCAACGAACATATATAAAAAATCAGGATAACTCAACAACTAATGACGCTATCTTCATCAAATTTGTGCTGTAGGTTACTGGTAATGAAACTACTTCGGGGATTGCGTAAGGTCGGGATTGGACCATGGGTTCGGAACCTAGAACTTTTGGATCGAATTTAGGACAAACAAGCATAATTCCGAAACCAATGAAGATAGAACCTCCAAATTTGGTATCAGGGTGTCCCTTCCTATTTCCTAAGTGTTTTGGAAATTTGGGCCCCATTGGAGTAGTGGGTCGAGGACCAGCCACATATTTCCGAAGACCTTAAAGCATATCTTTAAAATTAATAAAGATAGCAACTTGAAAAAATGTAGAAGCTTCAACTTTGGCACGAGGGTGTTCTTTACTATCTCTTGCGTGTCCCCCTAATTTGGGATCGATTGGAGTGGTGGTTCAGTACCCCTCTTAGACCTCCCAAGTTTTAAAATCTTATAATCAAAATAATAAAAAAAGTAACTTCAAATTAAGATAGAACGTTAAAATTGTGTACAAGGGTTAACTAGTACTATAAGTACAGAGCGGACGGTATAAGGGCGAAATCAAAGAAAGGGTTCGGATTCTGAAACTTTTAATCTGTTTCAGGGCTAACGAACATATATAAAAAATCGCGATAACTCAACAACTAATGACGCTATCTTCATGAAATTTGTGCTGTAGGTTATTGGTTTTGAAGCTACGGCGGCGATTGCGTACGGTGAGGATTGCACAATGGGTTCGGAACTTAGAATTTTTTGATCGAATTTAGGCCAAACTAGCATAATTCCGAAACCAATGAAGATAGAACCTCCAAATTTGGTATCAGGGTGTCCCTTCCTATTTCCTAAGTGTCTTGGAAATTTGGGCCTCATTGGAGTAGTGGGTCGAGGAGCAGCCACTCAGTTCCGAGGACCTTAGAGCATATTTTCGAAATTAATAAAGATAATAACTTGAAACAAATGTAGTAGCTTCACATTTGGCCCAGGGTGTTCTTTACTATTTCTTGCGTGCCCCCCTAATTTGGGATCAATTGGAGTTGTGGGTCAGCACCCCTCTTAGACTCCCCAATTTGTCCAATTGTGTACAAGGGTTAACTAGTATTGAAAGTATGACGGGACTGCATATGGGCGAAATCGTACCATGGTTTCGGATTCTGGAACCCTTGAAAAGTTCAAGGAATAACAAACATATATCTTAAAAACACCATAACTCAAAAAATAATGCCGGTATTTTGATGAAATTTAAACTCTTGGTTACTAGTAATGAAAGTACCATGGGAATTGGTTGTGGTCGAGTTTAATTTCGAAGCCAAAGAATCCTATTTCCTATGTGTCTCCGAAATCTGGACTTAATTGTAGTGGTTCAGCTATGTTCAAAGGTACTTACTGCGTGTATGCAAAATTTATTTTTATATTTAAAGAAATTATACGAAAAGTTCAAAATTTGTAATTGTATTTTAGAACTACATTTATTGCATATTTTGCGTTTATAAGGTTCTATTGTATATAAACTAACCATTTAAAATAATTGCAATTTTTAAAAATTTGGATTATTAAATATATTATGCTTTGATTATCTTTTTATCACAAAATTTAAAAATTAGAATTTTTTCATTTTATGATTGAATTGGAATAAATATATTTTCATTTATTTCAAGTTTGTTTATTTTTTATTAATATTTTTAAATAGATAAATTAGTAAGAATTTGTAATATTTTTTAATATATAGTGTAATTTGGATATGTTTATTTCTAGGTTATTTCTAAGTCAGTTGCACCGACTGACTGTTTCTTTACTTGTTTTTCAATAAAATTAATAGAACCGGGAATACCTTCAATAAAAAAGTTAAATAAATGTATTGTATAATTACAAAATTATGATAATTTTAATACTTACGTGTTCAGAATGCCATATAAAGACAATTAGTTATTGATTGTAGCCAGAATGTGGCACAATTTTAAATGTGACTTCAACAAGATAATTACGTTCTTATGTTATTGAAAAATTGAACCGATTATTTCAGCAATTTTTGTGGAAATAGTGTAAGCAATACAAGTTCTTGTTTCAATTACTGTATATTTATAAAAACTTTTATTTGGATCAAATTTTGAAACACCAAATTTATTTTTACAATTTCATTTTCTTCAAACATTTTTTGAATTTCTTCTGGAGTTGTTGGTGATTTTGACAGGGTTTCAGTTTTAATTCTATATAAAAGTTCTTTTAACAGAATTAAATTGTACAAAAGTAGTTCTTACTGGAAATTTCTTTTACAAATATGTAGTCGCCGGTAAATAAACTGCTTTACAAGCCTGATTCATTGAATTTAACATTTTCATTTTATTCATCATATCTGCACCATAAAAATGTGTATGTAAAGCCTGATTTTTTATTATAATTTTATTTGTTGTAAAATTAATTGTTAAACTGGCCTTACAATGCTGCGTTTCATGATAATAGCAAATACATCTAAAATTGTTTTCCTTTTGTTTGCATTTCTTAATGTACAATTGTTTTTCATTTGGCACATATATTATCTGACTACTTTTTCTTAATCCCGCAATGATCTTGAAACAATTTTCAATATCCATATCAGCATCCATTTTTTTCACTACGCTGCACTGAACTCAAACACTTTTAGTATAACACTGACAAATTACAACGCCAATTTGGTATGAATTTTTTTCAGAATTTATAAAATTATTGTTAGAGAGAATTTAATTAGATTAAGATAAGAGACTTCATTATTTAATAGAAACTGGTACTACTTACAACACTGATAAAATACAACGCCAATATGATATGATTTCTTTTAATTTTTTATAAAATTACTGTTATAAGTTCAGTTCAGAGAAGAAACATTTAATTATTTAATAGAAACTGGTATTAGTTACAACACTAATAAATTACAACGCTAATAAGATATGATTTCTCTTCATTATTAATAAATTACTGTTACGGAAAAGAGAAACTTAATTATTTAATTATTCAATAGAAAATTACTACAGTAGTATGAAACTTTTGCTTCATTATAAAGGCTGAACCATAAAAACATTTAGCTGGCTTAACCTTACATAAAAACTGAAGGATAATTCAGCGAAAAGTTTTTTTAATTTTTAAAGTTACTGAAAATGTTTTGATTTTATTACAATTTCTTTGATTTAAATTTTGGAAAAGGGTCATATCCCTCGTAACGCTTCTCACTTTAACCTTTTTATATTTTTAAAAGGTTAAGAAGGTGATTATGGTGACATGTCTCCCTCAAGGCAGGCAGTTATGACAAAAGGAGTTATGACATGTCACCATAATTAATTTTTTAGTCTTTAAAAAATATAATAGTGATTTCTATCGTTATTAATTTCGCAGATATATATATATGGATGGCACTCGATCAGTTACCCCAAATGCTCTCAAATTTCAAGAACACAAAGAAAACAAGGAGAAACACCTATGACCCAAATTTTAAGATTCCACATTCATTCGTTTCGAAATTATGCTCGTTTGACCTAAATTCGATCAAAAGCTTTTAGAATCCGGCCCTATTGGACGATCTCAAACATAAGCAATCTCCAGGGTACCTTTATTAGTAGTAACATAAAGCTTAAATTTCAACAAAATAGCAATATTATTTCTTGAGTTATCGTGATTTTGGATATGTTCTTTACTTTTTAGACCGATCAAAGGTTCTAGAATCCGAATCCATGGGCTGATCTTCATTTAAATATAAAAATAAATTTAACATACATGCAGCAAGTACCTTTGAACACAACTTAAGTATCGTACAAGCTCTCTTAACTATATATTACTTATGGTAATAATTCAATAAAATATATGATATAACAAAAAAATTAAAAAATTAAAAATTTAGTCATTTATTAAAAAAATATTTTTTTATTAATTTATAAAATATTATACATAATAAGTTTTATAGTAAAATTCTTAGCATATTAAAAATATAAAAGTGTTACATAAGAACGGAAATAGGAAAGAACCGTCGTATATCAAATTTGAAGTTTCTATCTTTATTAATTTCGAAGACGAGCTATTTTCTAGCTTAGGGACACCTGACCCAACACTACAATTAAGTCTAAATTTCGCGGACACTAAAGAAATAGGAAATACCGTTATACGAAATTTAAAGCTTTTATATTTCAAGTTTTTTACTGTTTATCTTCTTTGGTTTCGAAATTATACTCGTTTGGCCTCAAAAACTTCTAGAATCCGAATCCATTGTCCGCGGTACTCTAGACCATAAACCATCCCCGCGGTACTTTCATTACTTGTAACCTAGATTCGGTTTCAATCGGCCTTCAACCTTCTTTTACTTATTAGAATTTTACTTATTTTAAATTTAATAATAAACTTAATTTTTGTTTTTTGTTTTTTTCATTTTATTTAAAATTATAAAGTTATAAAGTTATAAAATCTGTTTTTATTTTTCTCTTCAAATTTTCTTTCAAAGTGTTTAAAATTTGTGGTGTTTTTTATTCTAATCTACTTCAATTTTTATTTTGGATCACATTGCCGCACTTTCAATGGCGAATTAGTATCACTTTTAATTTTAATTTTAATTGTATGCTAAAATTTTCACATAGATAATTAAATTTTTTCACTACTTATTTTACACGTTTTATTTTTTTTTTTAACTAAACTTAACTTAATTAAATTTTAGAATTTTTTTTTTTTTTTAATTCTTTATTAATTTTTAAATATCACGCGCCGGATTGTTTTCTTTACTATAAATTAAAATAATTTTTTTTGTTGGAAATAATAATTCTTTTAATTTTCTCCTAGTGGCAAACAAAACAATGTATCCATCTCTCTCCTTTCCATGGATAGATGTTAATGTTTCTAATAACTCTCTCCACTCTCAATATACCATCATAAAAACACCGTAACTTAATTAATAAATTCTGATGGTATATGTCCAATAATTTTTTACATTTTTATTTTGTTTTTGTATTTAATTAGTTATATTACCACAATTACAAATGTTTTATTTTTAATTAGATGTAATTGTGTATTTGTTTTATTTTGATTGAGTTTTTGGTTGTACCTACTACAATAAGGTTTAAGGTAATAGTTTGGTTTCTGTATAGATTCTATATCGTGCAAGTTAAAAACTGGACGTAGTTATAAACCATTTTCTCACTCGAAATAAGACTTTTAAATTTTAAATTTTTTTTGTAAATTTTATTTTTTTTTTTCAAAAGTTGTTGTGATAAAATCGTACATAAATAAGCATTTTTTCTTTTTTTGTTTACTTTTTTTCTTTTCTTCCTAATTTCTAACAACATTATCAACTTTAACCTTAATTTTTGTAACATTCGCGGTTTGCAAACGAACTTCCATGCGGTTGAAGGTCATCGCAATTCAACTAAACCGGCAATCCTTGCTCTATGTGAAACGCAAGTTAGTAGACACAATGTTAACTTCGATATTAACGGCTACTTACTCATTTCACACTTCGTTCCCAAAAGAGGCATCGCCATCTACATAAAAAAGACATTGCTTTTAACACTCTTGACAAATATCAATCTTCAAGCCCAACTTTCAATTACGTTTGGTCAAAATCCATGTTGAAAAGCATGTTATACACTTCTGTTTTCTATACAGATCACCCAATTCAAGTGAACAAAAAACTGTTTTGGAAATTGAAAACCTTTCAAACCAGATCAATGAAATTCTCGATTGTTTCCTGAGACCGAAATTGTTCGGCCGGGGGATTTTAATGTCCATAAAAAAGACTGGCTTCACTTTTCCAGTACCTCTCTCCGAGTCAAAACTCGATTGGGAAACAAGTTGAATTATTTTCTACTCTATTTCACCTTTCTCAACTTTTTAAAAATCCCACTAGAATCCCAGACCGTGCTGACCAAGAAGGTCACCTCTTGAATCTGTTTCTAACCACACACCCTGAAAAGTATGTGGTTTCAGTTTGTTGCCCCCTGGGGGGCTCTGATCACTGTTCACAGGACCAACTATATAGTGGTTCGGAACAGATGTAAGAGAGTTATCAACAAGCAAAAATTCTTGTTCAACCAAAAGTTTTTTTTTTTTTTTTTTTGTCTTGGGGTAAGGATGGTGGAAATGGTCGAAAGATACTGAGCGCAACCACAGTTATGTGTGACTTTAACACACTAAAAACACCCGCCCTGTTTTAAAATATTAAAACTAGTCTTAGAGACTAACCATTAATTTTGCGCTAACTTTTTATGATCTACTGGAATTACAGACCTCCGTTAAGGTGATCTGAATTTATCGCTAGTTGGAGGGGCCTAGTTCTTTTAAGCCTTCTATTGACATTTGAAAATAGTAGAAGTTTTGACGCTTCTATGTTTATGTGACTTTCTAAGTGGGTCTTATGTTTTATGGCATATTTTTTTATTTCATCGCTAACAATAGGAATTCCTAGATCCCTATGTAAGTCGGAATTTCGTACGTACCAGGGAGCACTCACCATGTTACGTAGCACTTTGCTTTGAAATGTTTGAATTCTCTGAATATGTGTTCGTTTGGCACACCCCTAAAGTTGTACGCTGTACAACCAGATAGGCTTAATTATTTGGTTATATAACAAAATTTTGTACTCTATTGGCAATTTAGATTTTCGACCTAGGAGCGAATACATTTCTCTATATTTTTGTTCTAATTCTATTCTTTTCTTTTTGACATGTTCTTTCCATTTTAGCTTGACATCTAATGTCATTCCTAGGTAGTTTGCCTTGTTTTCATGAGGAATATCTACCCCATTTAATTGTACGGCTGGGGGATTTTGAATAGGTTTATTTGTAAAATTTACTTGCACTGATTTCAGTTCATTTAGTTTAATTTTCCATCTTTTGGTCCAAAGATATAATTTATCACTTGCTTTTTGTAGTTTATTTGTAGCCTCGCTGACATTTGATCCTACTGCCATTATTGCAGTATCGTCAGCAAAAGTCGCTACAGTTATTTCTTGAAATTGGTGCAAGTCACTAGTATACAGCAAGTATAATATTGGACCCAAGATACTTCCTTGAGGCACACCCGCTTTAATTTCTCTCAGTGTAGAGTACTCTTCATCCTGTTTAATTCTAAACAGTCTATCAGTTAAGTATGATGAGAGTATATCTACATATTTTTTAGGTAATAGTTGCCGCAACTTATAAATTAAGCCTTCGTGCCAAACTTTATGAAATGCTTGTGCTACGTCTAGAAATATTGTAGAGCATATTTGTTTTTCTTCTAGAGCTTTCTCAATTATATCAGTAATTCTATGTACTTGGTCAGCAGTTGAGTGTTTTTCTCTAAAACCAAATTGATAATTTGGAATTAGTTTTCTATTTTCTATTATAGGTTTCAACCTTTTTAATAACAGTGTCTCAAAGAGTTTTGACACAATTGGTAACAGAGAGATAGGTCTATAAGACTTTGTTTCGTTTGGAGGCTTTACTCGCTTAAGTATCATAATTATTTCTGCCACCTTCCAAACGTTAGGTACATAATTTAACCTTAACATAGCATTCATTATATATGTTAACATTGTCATCCCTTTTTTCGGGAGTTGTTTTAGAATGTCTGCAGTAATTAGATCGAAACCTGGTGCTTTTTTTGACTTCAGAGCTTTAATTTCTTCAACCATTTCTATATGAGTAATTAGTTCAATGGCATTTTCTTCTCTTCTGAAATCATTTTCAATGTAGAGGTCTGACTCTATTTCATTGGGCCGAAAAATTTCTTCCAGGTGATCTGCGAATGTTTCGGCTTTTTCTTTATTATTTTTTGCCCATTTACCATCCATTTTCCGAATTGGTGGGATTGGCACTACAGGTTTTTTCAAACTCTTTGTTGCTTTCCACAAAGAGTAATTTTTTTCTTTTTTAGCTGATAAATTCTCAACATATTTTTCATATGATTTGTTTTTTATTTCAAGAATTCTTCTTTTAAGATTCTGCGTTATTCTATTCAACACAGTTTTATTAGCTGGGTCACATGTTTCATGCCATCTTCGTCTAGCTCTTCTCTTTAGTTTAATCGCATTTAATATATCTCTAGGATAATTAGGTCCTGCTGTCATGTATTTACATTCTTTTGTATTATTCCATGCAGCATTTTGGACAATTTTATTAAGATTTTCAATTGCTAAATCTATTTCATCTTTAGTTGTTATTTTAACCCTTAAATTTATATTATTTTCTATCTCTTGTTTAAAGTTGAACCAGTTTGTTGATTTATTAACAAGTGTAGGCTTATTTTGTTTCTTAACAATTTTTTCATGCAGGTTTAGTACGACAGCCGAATGGTCTGAGTCTAAATCCTCATTATTTTCTAGGCTAATAAAATTTGGAGATATTTTTTTTGTTATGAAGAAATCCAGTTGGTTCGCCTGTAGAATGAAAATAGCAACCCAACTCTCTAATAGCTTTCCTTAGCTCTCTTCCTCTTGTTGAGGTAAGTCTTGAACCCCAATCGATATGTTTGGCATTGAAGTCACCTCCTAGGATGAACCTATCCCAGTAGTAATAGTAGCGCTTGGTCATGGGAAAATAATTATGCAAATTAGGCCAGTGACTTGGCGTTTACTTTGTTGTTGAGAGCTTTTTTAAGGAATGTTGTAGTGTAAAAACAGGTATGCAAATTAGATGTCGTGATTGGCGTTTGCATAATTAGTTTCCGGAAAGTGTTTGTAAATAATATAGAAGGTCAACTAGATAATGTGGAACAAGTAGATAGTGCAATGACCTAAACAGGTGTGTAGTATTTCTGAGTAATAGTAGCGCTTGGGCATGGGAAAATAATTATGCAAATTAGGCCAGTGACTTGGCGTTTACTTTGTTGTTGAGAGCTTTTTTAAGGAATGTTGTAGTGTAAAAACAGGTATGCAAATTAGATGTCGTGATTGGCGTTTGCATAATTAGTTTCCGGAAAGTGTTTGTAAATAATATAGAAGGTCAACTAGATAATGTGGAACAAGTAGATAGTGCAATGATCTAAACAGGTGTGTAGTATTTCTACCGGTTGCATGATTAGTTTCCGGAAAAAGCTTTTGTAAATAATACAAGTAAGTACAATGATCTTGTTGTGATTGTATATAGTAACATAGATTATTGTAAATAATAAGAATTTATTTTATTTTTTAATAAAAAGCTTTCACGGTCAATCAATTATTTTAACGTAATATTAACACAAGAATGCAGTTGTTATTTATGAGAGAAATAAAATGCAAATATTGACCTTGATATTGTATCTTAGTTTTAAAGTAATTTAAAAAATGTATTTATTGATTAATTGTTATGTTTATTGCAGAAAAAATTTTTGAAAGAAAAAATCCAGGTGTTTGATAAAAATTTATGTTAATGTTAATTGATTTATTATATTAACTACTTTGTATTTTGCAAATAAAAAAGTCAGTTATTATTAAATTTTCTGCTACTTTGTATAATGTAAATTAAATTTTCTGTTATTGTAGATACAAATTAGAACATTATAAAATCAAATAGATTTATTGTGTTGCAGAAAAAATTTTTAAAGAAAAAATCCAGGTGTTTGATATCAATTTATGTTAATGTTAATTGATTTATTATATTAACTACTTTGTATTTTGCAAATAAAAAAGTCAGTTATTATTAAATTTTCTGCTACTTTGTATAATGTAAATTAAATTTTCTGTTATTGCAGATACAAATTAGAACATTATAAAATCAAATAGATTTATTGTGTTGCAGAAAAAATTTTTAAAGAAAAAATCCAGGTGTTTGATATGAATTTATGTTAATGTTAATTGATTTATTATATTAACTACTTTGTATTTTGCGAATAAATAAACGTCAAAAAAAAAATTAAAAATAAAAAAGCAAATTAGTTTCATATAATATCGTTTTTATTTACCCAAGAATTGTGATCTTTATCAAAACCTAACCATTTAACAAAAACCTGATTTCCTTTTCTTTTCAATATTTTTTCAACAAGAAAAGTGTCAGGATTTTTGACTCGAGTAAGTTCAGGCTCGTAAAAAGAACCTGAAATTGGTGTTTTTGTATAATCAAGTAAATTGTAAGTAATTGGGTCTGTGCGTTTTACTTCTTTGATTGTAAATATTTCTATTGTGATAACCTTTTGCAAAGTTTCCTTTGTATTTACTTATACGTACATAATCTCCAACTTTGTATTTAGCTTTCTGATAAAATTTCGGCTGTATGTAAATATTCTTCAAAATATATTTCTCGTTTGCTTTGGTAACTTTTTTAGGTTGAAGCTTAATTGTACGATGATATGTTGAGTTGTATTTCTCAATAAGTGAGGGTAAAATAGATATCCATTTATAATTACCCTGAAAACTAAACTGCTTCCACATTGCATTTTTTAAAGTACGGTTGAAACGTTCTACTATGGATGCTTTCATTTCAGAATATGTATGATAATGATTTATTTTTTTTATTTCCATAAGTTTTCTAAATTCTTTGTTAAAAAACTCTTTACCTTGATCAGATTGAATATTTTGGCTGGTCTATGTATTTCCGATACTATTTGTGCCCTTGACATTATGTTTGTACCATTTAATCAGATTTTTCAATTCTATTTTATAATTTTCTATAAAGCAACAGTTACATGTATCCGGTCCAGATGACGAGTTATCGTAAGCCCAAGGACAAAGAGCCAAATGAGTTCCGTATATTGACGTAAATTTTTCTGTTGTTGAAAATTCTTGAATGTATTTATACATGTGAAAAATACGTTGCTTATGCTCATTTAATAAGACAGAGAAATATAATTTTAAAAACTCTTCCACCTCCTTCACCTCCATCTTTCAAAATGAGAATAAGTTTAATACACGTTCTTATATATTTGAAAAACAAATCCAATTATCTTTCAATTACTTTTAAAACGCGAACCAATGATGATATATTTTAATCATCCATTTACAATGATTGTGGCGGGACCATCTGGTTGTGGAAAAACAACATTTATATGCAACTTAATTATAAATATTAACAGATTGATACATCCAAGAATTGAAACAATAAAATGGTGTAACCCAGAAATTTCAGCTATTCCGAAAAATATAGATTTTTCTGATATAGACTTTTTTAACCAGTATTCCGGAAAAGTTTAGTGAGAATGAAAATAAACCTACATTAATAGTTTTAGATGATAAATAAATTTTGTTTCCAGTTACTATCCAACAAAAATTGTATTACACTTTAAAAAGCATTGATTCCCCAAAAACAATATAAATACTACTACTCAAATATGGTATCCTATCAAACATGGAAAGAGCTTACGTGAGATATTATTCCTCTCAAGTAGGTGGAGGAGTCAACGATATTGGGCCTTTATTACAATTTTATCCAGCTATACAAAGAGGTCGTGGTTTTGGAAATATATTCGGAAGTTTAATTCGTTACTTAAAGCCAGTTTTTACATCAGGTTGGGACTTAATTAAAAAAGAGGCTGTAAACACAAGTAAAAATATTTTTAATGATATAGCATCTGGTGCAAACATAAAAGAAGCTTTAATTGATCAAAGCAAAGGCGGTATAAAAAATTTACGGAAATCAGTAGTTAACCAACTGCATTCGATGTATGGTGGAAGACAAAGAACTATAAAAAGACAAAGAGCTATTAAAAGACGAACAGTTTCTAAAAAGACACATTTGAAGTCGAAACGACAAAAAAAGCAAAGTAAAACATCCGACATATTCAATTAAAAATGGAATGTATGAAATCTGAACTTGATATTTTTGCGTCATTACCCGTACAAACAAGTATTTTGCGTTCAGAAGAGGTAGCATACAATCCTTTAGCTTCTTTAGAGGCATCACCGTCAACTATTGAATTTATTTCACTTGGAAATGGAGATACATATCGAGATTTATCCTCCACCTATATAAAATTTAAAGTTCAAATATTAAAAAAAGATGGATCAGTTTGGAGTGCAAATGATAAAGTAGGAACCGGAACTGAAGCAAAGTCAGCTCCGCAACCTAGTGTTGTAAATAATTTATTACACTCTTTAATTAAACAATGTAATGTAACTCTAAACGGAAAAAACATCACTCCTTCAGACTCCTTATACCATTATAAAGCATACTTAACAACTTTACTAAATTATGGTACAGATTCCAGTCAAACACATCTGGAAGCATCTGGTTGGGAATTGGATAAACCAAATGTAAATGGCGTTCCAAGGGCTTGAGATGCGAATATATAGCCTAGCTCAGCCAAGTGTCAACCTCAACCTTCACGCGGTGGAACCCGTTTAAAACAAATGAGGCAATGGCGACCGAGTATTGGCGGTATAACCATAGAGAACAACACAGTGGACTAAATACCCAGATGTATCATCATGGCCCTCCAAAGATGGGGGTTGGGCTTGGGGTTAACATCCCCATCCCGCAAAAAACAAGTTTGTTACGAAACCCTACAAAATGCCTCGGATTAAAGATGGAAACTATGGTAAACGACCTAAAGCAAGAAATAAGGACTATGATTTGAACATCGGAACTTGGAATCAGCGCACATTATACAAAGCAGGTGCCCTAAAAAGTTTGATACAAGAGTGCTCTAAATACAAAATCGATATTTTAGCAGTTCAAGAAACAAAATGGAATGGTAATGAAGTATTTAACTCAGAATCATTTACGATATACTCTAGCGGTAATCAAGACGGAAAGCGGTTATTCGGAACTGCATTTATAGTTAACAAAAAAGTAGATGTTATCTCATATGAACTAATAAGCATGAAATTATGTAGCATCAGAATCAGGGGGAAATTTTTTAATATATCCTTTGTATGTGTACACGCCCCAACAGAGGAGAAGGATGATGAAGAAAAGGATATATTCTACAATCAATTAAATAATGTAATAGACAAATTACCTAAAAATGACATTAAAATTATACTAGGTGACCTTAACGCTCAGATTGGCAGGGAAGAAGTATATAAACCAACAATTGGGAAACACAGCCTACATGATATTAGTAACAATAACGGATGCAGAGTTATAGATTTTGCACAAGCGAGAAATATGGTAGTGAGCAGTACGTACTTTGAGCACAAAAATATACATAAAGCTACTTGGCTAGCTCCGGGTGGAAGATATACATCCCAAATAGACCATATTCTAATTGATGGTAGGCACTTTGGTAATATGCTGGACGTCAGAACGTTTAAGGGTGCAGCATCGGACTCAGATCACTTTCTGGTAAAGGCAAAGTACAGAGCGCGTATTGCCAATATCAAAAATGAAAGAGGTAATAGAACGGTAAAATGGAATGTTGAAAAATTGAATAACATTACTACTAAGGAAAATTTCGAAAGTCACGTAAATAATAAATTAAATGAAATAAGAGCGGTAGAAAACATAGAAGAAGAGTGGAGTACTATCAAGGAAACTTTGTCTAGTGCTGGTCAAACAATTCTCGGACAAGCACGTAGAGCAACAAGAAGTAGTGATGACTGGTGGGACAACGAATGTGAAGCCGCTCTACAAGAAAAAAATGCCGCTAGGGAAAAAATGCTACAATGCAATACAAGAACGAACAATAGAATATACAAGCAAAACAGACAAATATCTACAAAGATAAATAGGAAAAAAAAAAGAGAATGCTTTGATAGAAAAATGCAACAAATCGAACAATCAAATGAGCTCAACGCATGCAGGAAATTTTATAAGGAAGTCAACAAAGTAAAGAAAGGCTTCCAGCCAAGACTTATATGTTGCAAAAGCGAAAATGGGGATATTCTACAGGGAAAAAATGAAATTTTGAAAAGATGGGCAGCATATTTTGACGATTTATTAAATGAGCGTAACACCGATATGTGTACCAATCAGGTTTTTCTTACGGCTGAACCGTATATTAACGAACCTACTTTAGGTGAAGTAGAAAAAGAAATTAATTTATTGAAAAACAATAAAACGCCCGGTAAAGATGGTATTGTATCAGAAATGATTAAAGGTGGGGGTGCGGGAATGGCCCGACGCATTCATCATTTAATATTAATGATATGGAGGCAGGAAAGGATGCCGGATGATTGGACAGTAGGCGTCATAGTGCCGATACACAAAAAGGGTGATAAAATGGTATGCAATAATTACAGAGGAATATCACTATTAAACAGCGTATACAAAATACTTGCTGGCATTTTATGCACAAAAATGGAATGCTATTATAAAGATTTAATTGGCGAATATCAAAGCGGATTTGTAGCTGGTCGCTCTACAACTGATCAAATCTTTAGTCTCAGACAAAAAATGGAAAAATGTAGAGAATTTTCCATCCCCACTCATCACGTCTTTGTAGATTTTATGAAAGCGTACGACAGCATACAAAGAGGTCCCCTATGGAACGCAATGGTGGAACTGGGAATCCCAAAGAAACTGGTCAACCTGGCAAAAATGACCACTGAAAACAGTAAAAATTGTGTCCGCATTCAAGGTGACCTCTCTGAACCGTTCGAAACAAAAACAGGAGTGAGACAGGGAGATCGGCTAGCGCCAATGTTATTTAATCTGGCACTTGAAAAAATTATCCGTGCATCAGAGATTGAAACAAAACAAACACTTTGGTGTAAATCATCACAAATTCTAGGCTACGCTGATGACCTCGACCTGATAGGCAGAAACATAAATGTTGTAAAAGAAAACTTTATAAAATTACAAGAAAAAGCTGCGCAATTTGGTTTGAAAGTCAATGCAGAGAAAACAAAGTACCTTAAAACTCAAATAACAGCAAGAAATCAACCACATACACAAACAATTGCTGTGGGAGATATGGAATTTGAAAGTGTTAAAGATTTCAAATATTTAGGATCAGTAGTTGACATAGAAGGCTCAAATAATGCAGAAATAGACGAAAGACTGAAATCTGGAAATAAATGTTATTTCTCCATGCTAAACCTCTTTAAATCAAACTATATCACAAGGAAAACAAAAATAAAACTGTATAAAACTTTGATAAGACCAGTGGTATCGTATGGATGTGAAACTTGGAGCCTTAGAAAAAATGAAGAAGAAAAATTAGATATTTTTGAGCGCAAGATTCTCCGAAGAATTCTGGGTCCTGTCAGAACGTCAGAAGGATCGCTTCGACTTCGAACGAATGAAGAATGCATACAACAATTTAAAGATTTACAATTAAGTTCGTATATTAAAATACAAAAATTAAGATGGGCCAACTGGTCATATTTCCAGAATGCCAAACGACAGGTCCGTATCCAGAATCTTCTATGGTAATCCAGTTGGAAAAAGACCAGTTGGCAGACCAAGAGTTAGATGGAAAGATAATTTTCATGAAATTGTAAACGAGCTACAAATACACAATTGGAGAACGAATGCCGTAGACAGAAATAATTGGAAGCAGATAATTAGCGAGGCGAAGGCTCACTATGGGCCGTAGTGCCAAGGAGGAGGAGGAGGAAATGTAAATTATTTTAATAATTCTGGTTCTAAATCAAGACAAAAATCATACAAAAATTCTACTGTAGTAGAATTAATAGGAAAATTACATGTAGATTTCTTCAATACTCCTTAATTACTTTTAAATAATGTTGACATTCGAATTGCTTTAGCCCTAGAAAACCATCGACCATCAAAATCTCACACAATTTCAATTATATGTGAATGGAGTGCCTACACCAAACTCTTCAATTGAAACAAGTTTTACACCGAATAATTCTTGTAATTCTCGAGCATATTTAACATTATTTAGCGGAACAGGTATACATCATTCTGATAGAGGACATCAAATTTCAAAAGAATTATTTTCAAAAGGTTATACAATACTGGCTTTTGATTTATCACCAGACGGCTCGGGAACAGACACATGTCAGAGTTTATTAAACCAGGGAGTAGTAAAGATTGAAGCAAGACTCAGCTCTCCATTAACTTCAACATTAACTTGTATTGTATTTGCAGAATTCGATGCTAATATCGAAATTGATAAAAATCGTAACGTCTACGTGAACATATAAAAGGAAGTTTAGTAAATCATCTCTATTCATTTCAAAATGACATGTGCTCTAGTAGATTTATCGTTCTGTACGGACGATAACAATACAATATTTCTAAAAAATATTGCTGTGGCTGGAATAAAAGAAAAATGTAAAACTATTGTAAAAGAATTAAAGTATTAATTTCCTGTCAGAGATTTGAAAAAAACGGATATTGAGAATTACTCTTTTGGACATATCGATAACGAAAAAATAACTAATAACTTAATAAATTTGCTTGAAAAATTCGATATAGTCTTAACAAATGGAAAACTTAAAGCAGAATTTTTGATAGCATTTATACGAGGAAATACTCGACTAATTGATATCTCACGATTGCAAGATAATGAATACACTTCAGATTTCAAAGGTTCTGAAATGTAATAAGTTAACACATAAAATATTTAGAGGCGTTTATGCTCTTGATAAATTACCAAAACAAGTTTTAAAACCTAGTATTTTGGTGGTAAATACCGATAATTCTAATGAAAAGGGAACACATTGGTTAGCAATATTTGTTCCAGTTCAAGGGTGTGCAGAATATTTTGATTCATTTGGAAATCCCCCGTTTCACAATGAGATTATAAAATTTCTACAAAATCAATCAACATGTTTTGTTTTCAACAATAAGCGTTTACAAAGTAATTTAACATCTGTTTGTGGACATTATTGTTGTGTATATCTATGGATGCGAAGTTCCCGTAAAAGCATAAAATATTTTCTTAATTTATTCGACACATCATCCCCACTTAAAAACGATAAAAAAATACAAAGAATATTTCGAAAAATTTTTAAAAAATGTGGAAGAAAAACTATAAATACAAAATTCTAAAATAGAATTCATCAGTTAAACCAAAACAAAACAATGGAGCAATCTACAAATTCAGAAGTATTTAAAACAGAAAAAGGTGAGCCACCGCAGAACCTTTTATTAAGCTATATTTATTTTTTGGATAAAAAACAAACAATAAAAATTCAAATTGGATTTAATATTGAAAATTTTGCTGCATCAATAATTTTCCAACGACAAAATAAAGTCATAAGCGAAATGAATTATTTGGAGTGGTATACATTTTATCGCGACTTTAAAAACAGTCAAGCAAAATTAAATGCAAAGGGATTTTCGTTAACATTTAATCATGATGAGCGCACTAAAAAACTTGTATTGCAGTTAGATGAGTACACTCGTTTTTGTCTTATGCTAGACTTTATACAAGCAGTGATGTCATATAACAACGGAGCTGAATTAAATGTGCGGGAATATGTATTCAAGTATTTCGACAGATGTATTGAAAAGAATAAACTAAGATTGGAACAAGAAGATTTCTACATTCCAATGAATTTACACATAGCTCAGTGTAATTATTCCAGACTATTTTATGAAATACCTATGTTTTTGTCAGAAAAATTATCTTGGTCAACAATAAATAAAACAAATATTTTTTAAAACCAATTATTTTCTTTTATTAAATACATATATAAATTCATACAATTTTTTACAGCACATCTTTTTTCAGTAATGTTTTGGTGAGGGCAAATGGTTGTGAAATTCTTTAGTTTCTGAAGAGATGGAATGTCATTATCTAAGTTGATAACTTGTACTGAACTCGAAACAAATTTATCTAAAAATTCCTTTTTCTTGTACCCCTTTACGTAAACGACGTTGAATGAGTTTAAATGTTCCTTTAAGGTATTTTTAATTGCTGAATATTCTATAAAGCCATCATCCCAGTCAAGGCCATTTATTTGTGTTTTATTGAATTCATTTTGCTGTTTAACATCAGTATTTAACTCTTCGAACGAATAAGGTGCTTTAAATATAAACAGCATTGGTATCAGTGACCCATCAGCTATCAAAGCAAATTCGTTCAAGAAATATTGCTTATTATTTCCAACAATAAATTGTAAATCTGCTACTGTCTTCCTGCTGCTCATTTTGTGCCTTACTATTTTAAAATACCTTGAAATCCTCTAATTTATAACTAATACGATTTAAAAAGAGTGGAAAAAAGAGGGGAAGGGAGCCTTTAGCAGTAGTATAAACCGATACCGGACCTTCAAAGACCGATAAAGGGGGCGCCTGATACAGGCCCCGCTTTAAAGGGGACCGGACCTCAGGGGACCGGTATTGGACTTTTGGGGACCGGATATTGACTCTCCAGAAACATCGGTTGATTTAAATGAATTAACCTGAAAAAAAAAAAAAAAATGTGGAAAGAGTTGCAAAAATCTTGCTGACTAATATTTTAACTCCTCTACATAGTGATTTTTATATTGGTAGCTACAAAGTATTTTAAATCTTAGACATAGTTTAGAAAATATACAGTGATTAATTATTAATAAGAATGCAAAAATATAATTTGCATATTTTAGAAAGTGTTATGTATGATGCAAAATATTATGTATGTTGCATAAAAAGTATAAATTGATTTAAGTTTTCAAATTATTTTTAATTAAAAATGGAAGTACAGGAGCCGTTTGAAGAAATAATTGGAAAATGCGATATTTTCCAATTAGAAGGAACATTAACTTTCAATTACGAATTTGAATTTAAGGACTTTTCTAGAGGAGCAGCAGGTAGCGGTGATAATGGCTCAAAATTGTTATGTACAGAAAAGATGCCAAGTGAGCACGACTTGGATGTGCTTACAAGACTTATTTGCAAGGAGAAGATGCCTGCTGAAGCCGACCTAAAATTAAAATAATAATAAAAAAGGTAACCTGAAAAAATATAAATAAAAAAGGTGTCCTGGAAGAAATTAAAAATTTTATAAATTTAATTAAATAAAATCTGGAAAGTTGAAAAATTTAAATAAAAAAAAGAAAATATTTCATTTTGTAAATTTTTTATTTAACTTTTTTTTTATTTATAAAATTTTTCTTGCGAGTCTATACTCGTTTTTGGAATTAACTCAAACAGAGCCATATTCCACCTATTAGGATCCCGTCCCAAAAATTTGAAATAGAAGCCCTTGCTGTTCAGTTCATTTAATTCTTTCTCCGACACTACTTTTTTGGAGAACCGCTCCGGCATAAAAAAAGTAATGCTGTTAGTTGAATCTTCAATTGGGCATGTTACCTTACATAGAACCACCCGCTGACCTTTTTTGGTCTTTAGAAATTTCCATTCTTCTACCTCGTACATCACGTCTTTCACCAGAGCATCTATCGTTTTGTAGCTCTCTTGTTTCCCTTTTCCGATTGCTATGAGATTGTCTACAAAATCCTAAATGAAAATAAAATACAAAAAAAAATATAGCATAATTTTGAAAATTTTGAAAAAATAGATTATTAAATTTTTTTAAAATTTAAAAATTACTTACCATTATTTTTTTTTTTTTTTTTTTTTGGTACTGCTACTAGTACTGTTCAAACTAAGTTTTGTGTAGAACTCAATTGATAGAAATAAAAGTTTTGTCTTTTCTTTTATACTTTTTTACTACCATAGTTTAAATTACTTTAATAAATACCGTCAATTATTTAACAAGGAACTAAATTTATGAGGAAATTTAAACGCTCCTAAATTGTTTTGTTAGAACATGACTTTTTGGCACGACGACGACGACGGAATTTATTTCCATTCAAATTCCTTTGTTAGAATAATAAATCTTGTTTTAAACAACTCTAAAGCTCTTTTCAATAATAAATTCCATTAACTATTTAACAAGGAACTAAACATATATGGAAATTTAAAACACTCCTAAATTCCTTTGTTAGAAGAATAAATCTCTTTTTTCTACCAGGAAATTTTAAAATAAATTTTCTAACATAAAATCATTTCCTAGAAAACTCCTTAAATTAACTAATTCTTTTAAATTAATTCCTTTGTCTAATAAGCGATTTAGTGATATAAAAATACATGCTCAAAATGTTTTAATTTAGAAGCAAAACAACATGAACCCACCAACGTTAAAATCAGTGGCATTAGCAAAATGGATAAACTCTGGACAATTTCAATACAATCATTATAAATATTTATGTGCTCTAATGGACATAGAAAAGATAATTTTCTATTGTCCATACCTAAAGAGTGATGTCACCATAGAAGAATTGAGAAAAAAGTGCAGATGGCTGGGAAAAGGCAAAGACGCTGATGGAAGGTTCAAGTTTACGGTTACATACATTTACTATAAAATTCGGGCAAAATTAAAACTTGTGTTCCTTTATAAAATTAAAAATAATAAAAAAATAATTAAACTTCTTTTTAAAAAACTTTATTTTTTTCTTTTAAATCCAAATGGTACAGAACTATAATTTTCATAAAACCTTCGTTTTTCTGCTTTTAGCCTGTATATCTTTGTTTCTGGAACTGTAATTACCCTATGATCATTTGTTCTTCGAAAATTTTTGTACAGAATATTCACACCGGCTTTATCGTTCAATAAAACCATTTCCTTAATTTTTTCAAAATTGACTAGTTTTGAATTATTATAATCTAGTTTAATTCCTTTTACTTTAAAAACTACTGCATCGCTTTGTTTGTCAGAAGAAAATGCTTTATATGCATAATTTTTTGGTCCACCGCTAACGAATTCTTTTATGTAGCTGTCAGATCCATATGATTCTAGTTCATTAGTCATATCCCCGATAAAATTGCCTAGGGCAGGTTCATATTCACCTTCTTTTGACACATATATGACCGAATCAGTGTCATAATATAAAACTCGTTCTTGTAAATTTTCCAAATATTCATACAATTTTAAACGAGCCTGTGCAGTTGTATAACTTGCAATACATACGTTCACTGTACGCAATGAATCTAAATCTTCATTTTTATATTCCAGTTAACTAAAACCGTGTCAGAATTGATAATCATTATGTGCAATACATCTTTGCTTGGATTTGTCAATATAGAATAAAAAGTAGCTGGACTTTTTATTACTTGCGTTTTTGTCTGATTTTCTCGTTGCCAAATTTTCCCCAGAAAGAGTTCAATATAAGCTTACTGTATGATCTTTTTCCAGGGTTTTTGTAAATATTTTCTGGATCAAGTTTAATATTTTCTTTTTGGAAAAATTGTTCTAAATAATTTTGTTTTAATTCTTCTGTGTTGCAATCTTTAGGCCATCCAGAAGCTTCCTGTTTAGTTTTAAGAAACTTGTCCATCATCTCTGTAAATAATCCAGGTTCACAGTTGTCTTTGTTATATTGTCGTACCTTGTAACGCCAAATTTCATGAAATTCAAATATTTTATACCCCTTTTTTACAGCTTTTACTACTTCGTCTATAACCCAAGTTCCTGTCAGAGTTCTTTCTTTATCAGAATGAAGGCATTCATCTTGATATGTTTCACGGCTGCAAGTAAAACAAAGCGTAAACATTAATTTATTATTTTGTTTTATTGGAAGAACAGGGTGAATCAAATCAGTTGGTGGAAGAATATCACATTTTATTAAACCATTAGTATTTTCTAAGTCAACTTTAACAAATATCTATGTATTTTATTTTTTCATTTTCTTTTGCTTTGTAATACATAAAAGTGTTTCCAGTTCTACCTCCATAAAAAGCATCTCGTGGTTCTAAAGGAACGTTTTTTAAAAGCGGGTGATTTATAAGATATGACATCTTGTCTTCTTTTTCTATCAATTGTTCTCTAAAATCACATTCCCACATTTCGATCACTTGATATCCAAATGATTTTAATCGTTCTGTTCTTGTTATGGTATTTTCAAATCTGATATCAAGAGTATCATGTTTGTTCCCTTGTATTGATTCATTCCTCTTATATGGAAAACATTTTGGATGGCCATGAAAATAGCACCCATGGAATTGAATTGTTTCTGAACAAAAACCATCTACTTTTATATTTTTTATAATTGCTTCTTTTTTCTTTGCTGCATGTTGAATATTAATCTTTCTTTGATCCTCTTCCCAAATTAGCCATTGAAGAGAAATTTTTGATTGATTGTCTGCAAATCTGTAACCTTTTTTGGGTATCAATCCTATAGTTTCCGGTTTCAAAAAATTTCTTCGAAAAATTAAATTGCACGCTGAAGCAATGGTTGTAGCCTCAGTGAAAGGACATACATTATTTTCTTCCAATAGAAGTGTTCTAAATTTAATGCAGGCTTCAGTTAAAATATGTACATCATTTTTACAATATTCTATCAAATCACGTTTCATATTGAACTCGGTATTTTTGCTTTTTTCATACCAATCAATAAACATTTTTCGATTTTCTTCTGTCATTGTATCAGGACTATAGTAGTGCATAAGTGGTATTGGTCCAACATAATTTATATTTTCTGTTGTATTAAACAAATGAGGAAAATAACATTTTTTTAAATCAGTTGATAAATCGAAAGCTTTAGGAAGTTGTGATAGTGGCATTGCAAGATAATTCATAGAATCTAAAAACCTTATATTTTTAATCTGCATCTGAATAATTTATGCAGCAATTCATTTAAAATAAACTGGTGATCAAAACTTTGTCCATTATGAGCTATTACAACAACTTGTTTAAATTTTTTATCCATTTTAAAAATGTAATCAACTAAATTTGGAACTACATATGTGTCAAAAACTGTTGTTCTAAAACTACATTTAGAACAAAAATGTAACTTCTCTTCTTTTATGCAATGATGACATCTTGTGCTAAGAACACATAAATTAGGTTCATGTAGTTTAATATCTTCATTATTGTTTTTAACTAGCGTTTTTTCTTGCATTGTTTCTAGATCGTAAAAGATAAACACAAAATCATTAATTTTTGGTTTGCTCTTATCTACAATAATATAACAAAAATGATTTTTTTCTACACTTTTGTTACAATTTTTACAAAAAACAGCATCACATTTATGTGGTGAATCAATCTTTCTAAAATATGTTTTGAAACAAATTAAGCATTTGTGAAGTTTTTGACATGTAGTAACTGTTTTATGATTTTCAAAACATTTTCCACCTCTGAATGATCGTTTGCAATAGTTGCATGTAATAGTTGTAGGTATATTATTACACGCAGGAGACTGTCGACAACAAATACAGATACCTTCACAATTATGATAATTTGCGTAACCTACATTACATTTTTCACAGTAATGGTTAATGCAAAAAACCGCTGTCAGCGAAATAATAACGTTAAAGTGATTTTCGACCATCTATAAAAGCTTTTCCTACTACTCGGAGTAAGCAAAGATTATCATTATTTTTAATGACAACAATGCCTCTTCGTTTTAAACTTTCTTCATAATAAATTAATTCTTTTGCCATCGTTTTTACCTTCAAAAATTATATTTTTGTTATTAGCATAATCGTAAACAACGATGTTATATTCATCCCCATAATAATCCTGTATTTTTTTAAGTTCAGATATTCCTGCACTTTGCGTTATATTTAATTTTGTTTTTACCATCAGCTCTAATGCTAGATTTTTCTGCATCTTCTGTGTATCTTTGCGAATTTTTTTATAATTCATGTCACCATCTATAAAAGCTTTTCCTACTACTCGGAGTAAGCAAAGATTATCATTATTTTTAATGACAACAATGCCTCTTCGTTTTAAACTTTCTTCATTGAAAGTAAAATAATTTCTCCCTCGTCCACTTCCAGAAGGCAACCGTACAGTTGTAGTTGTTAGTTGAAAAGAATCATTATTCAGGCCCTCCGAATTACTTTGGAATATTTTATTTATTAGTTCCCAAATGTCATCAAACGTCACTGAACTTGCAAGCTTAAAATTCATCTAACCTGGAGTTCTCTGTTGAAAGTTATCAGCAAAAAATACTATACCAATGAGATCATTCGGTTCAACGTTTTCCACCGAATATGAAACTATTTGATTAATGGCTTCTTTAGTATATGCCAACATATCTTCTTCATTTGGAGCTTTTCTTATTTTGAATGTAATTTTTCTCGACATGACTCCAAACTTTTTCGAAAACTGACTTTTTTCTTCCATAATTATGAATTTGGAAGACTCCTCTAAATATTTCTCTAATATTTGTTTCTTGGCCATTTTTCCCAGTATTGATTTGGTATGTTTTTACGACTTTGTTTTTGTTAATGATAATATATAACTAATTAACCTTGTTTTTATACCAATATTAAAAGGGATAGGAAATTTTCCATACATATTTTTAAAAACTAGGAAATGAATCAAATAGACAATAAAATTAACATTGCCACTCCACATTGCACCTTATTTGCTCAAATTTCTCAAATTTGCATAATACTAGTAATTTCCTAGAACATAATAAATCTTGTTATATATAAAAAAAATTTTTCAAATTATATTTCAATTATATTAATTGATATTATATAAAAATTAATTTACTTGTTTTTCGTTTTACAATTCATTATTAAATTATTTGCATAATACATAGTTGTTAATAACATACCTTAAATTTGCATAATAGAAAGTAATTTACAAGAATCTATAATAAATCTTGTTCTATATTAAATTTTTTTCATATTATTTTTTATTAAACATAACAATTAATCACTAAATACAAAATTTTTCTCACGATTTTATACATACAACCTATACTATAAATTACTTTAAAACTAAGATACAATAACAAGTTCAATATCTGCACTTTATTTATCTCATAACACCTGCATTTTTGCGTTAATATTATTTTTCCGAAACTGGTTGGCCGTGAAAGCTTTTTATTAATAAATAAATTCGTATTATTTACAATAATCTATATTACTATCTATATACTATCACAACAAGATTATTGACATAATTTGCTATCTCTTTCTCGCACAGAATTCCTATGTCCAAATACATAGAACCGAAATTTACAAGATACAATAACAAGGTCAATATCTGCATTTTATTTATCTCATAAATAACAACTGTATTTTTTGCGCTAATATTATGTTACCCTCAAATTTGCATAATAGAAAGTAATTTACAAGAATCTATAATAAATCTTGTTCTATATTAAATTTTTTTCTTATTTTTTTATTAAACATAACAATTAATCACTAAATACAGATTTTTTTCTAACGATTTTATACATACAACCTATACTATAAATTACTTTAAAACTAAGTTACAATAACAAGTTCTGCATTTTATTTATCTCATAACACCTGCACTTTTGCGTTAATATTATTTTCCCGAAACTGGTTGACCGTGAAAGCTTTTTATTAATAAATAAATTCGTATTATTTACAATAATTTATATTACTATACTATCACAACAAGATTATTGACATAATTTTGCTATCTCTTTCTCGCACAGAATTCCTATGTCCAAGTACATACAACCGAAATTTACAAGATATAATATCAAGGTCAATAACTGCATTTTATTTATCTTATAAATAACAACTGTATTTTTTGCGCTAATATTATGTTACAATAGCTGGTTGACCGTGAAAGCTTTTTATTGAAAAAATAAGATACATTTTTATTATTTAAAATAACCTATATGTTACTATACTATCATAACAAGATCATTGCACTTACTTATCCTACATTATCTCGTTTACTTACCTTCTATATTATTTACAAAAGCTTTTTCCGGAAACTAATCATGCAACCGGTAGAAATACTACACACCTGTTTAGGTCATTGCACTATCTACTTGTTCCACATTATCTAGTTGACCTTCTATATTATTTACAAACACTTTCCGGAAACTAATCATGCAACCGGCAGAAATACTACACACCTGTTTAGGTCATTGCACTATCTACTTGTTCCACATTATCTAGTTGACCTTCTATATTATTTACAAACACTTTCCGGAAACTAATTATGCAAACGCCAATCACGACATCTAATTTGCATACCTGTTTTTACACTACAACATTCCTTAAAAAAGCTCTCAACAACAAAGTAAACGCCAAGTCACTGGCCTAATTTGCATAATTATTTTCCCATGCCCAAGCGCTACTATTACTACTTATCCCCAAGTCGGTTCAAGAGGTCTTTAAGGATCATATTCTTAAAATTGTAATTAGGAGGGCAATATAAAGCCCCAATATTTAAATCCTGTTTAAGGGACTTAACACGTATTACTGAAAGTTGAAATTCATCAGTTTCTATTTTACACTCTTCGTGATGTAGTAAAGAGTTTTTCACCAAAATTGCACTACCTCCTCGCGGTTTATTACTAGGGTGTGTCGCATTATAACATGTGAAACCTATTATTTTTAGTTTTGACTGTCTTGTCATATGAGTTTCTGATAGGAGACACACATCAATGTTTTTAGTTTTTAGAAATAGCTCTAATGCTAGTTTTTTATTTAGTACGCCGTTTGCGTTCCATGTAGCAATACTAATTTTATTTTGGGCCATTATTTAGAAATTTTCTCGGAGTACCACTATAGCTTTTGCTAGAATTGTTTTCTAAATTAGTTATTCTTTTAGAGATATCATTCATTGAATTTAACAAATTTTGCATCATCTGCATTAAAATGTTATTATCAGCTTTAGTGTTAGGTTTATGAATGCTATTTGTACTATGAGTTATATTCCTAACGTTAGTGCGTTTTATTATTTTTTCAGCTGATTTTTCTAATGCTACATTGTTCTGTTTTGTTGCACTAATAGGTTCTTTTTCTGTATTTTGTGATACTTGGGCATACGATAAACCGTCGATGACCCTGCTAGGATTTAAGCTTCTAGATTTAGGGTTAGGTGAATTCGACGCACCTTCTTTGGTATGTTTTGGATTACTTTTCTTTTTTCTCTTTTGTAATTCTTTTGCAACTACGCACCCCCTATAGTTTGCAGGGTGTGCCTCAAGGCAGTTAGCACACTTCGGCGTAACCTTTTTGTCTTTGTCACAATTCGTTGATAGATGTGACCCTGCACATTTTACACATTTAGCTAGACGCTGGCAAAATTTTTGTGTGTGACCATATCTTTGACATTTTTTACACTGAGGAATCAGATTTGTTTTTTTCTGAGCTTCAATTTTCACTCTCATATGCTGAATAAACTCTATTTTATAAATCTTATCAATGTCCTCAGTATTTTCAAATGTTAACATAAAAAGAGGTAGTTTAACTATAGTTTCTTCCTCATTCTTTTTAATTTTTTTTCTTTTGTTAACAACTTCAATGATTTTAAAACTCTTACATTTAAGCTCTTGCTTTATATCTTCAGGATCGCATGAAGGATGCAAGTTCCTAGCCATAACTTTAATTGGCCTGGTCAACTTGTTTTCATAAGTATGCCATTCTAACTTAGCTTCATTTATAATCTTTGTTAGTTCTCTGTATTCCCCTTCTTTTTCAACATTAATCTTCAGTTGATGGTTATTCAACATATTTATTTTATAGTTAATTTGTACATCTTTCAGTATTTTATTAACTTTGGGGTATTCTACAACATTACTTAAGATAACCGGAGGAGGTTTGTTTTTTCTTGTAATGATGGGTTTATCAATTGAAATTTTTGGTTTAATCACCTTTAATTTTTCTACACTATTTTCTTTGTGTATTTCTGGTGAGTGCTCCACTTTTCTTTTTTTCTCTGTACGTTTTACAATCCACTCGGTTTCCCGAGTTAGTTCTTCTTCATCTGTACAGTATTCTACTGCACTTTTAGTTAATTGCTTTTTCTTTAGCATTTTATTTTCTTCGGTTAGAGTGTGAATCTGACTCATTAAGTCGCTACACATCTTCTCTAGTTCACTTATTCTTAAATGAAACTGTTTCTCTACTGTAATACCCACGTCTAGGGGTTTATTCTGACCGTCATCGTTAGACATAATTTTTATTAATTTCGAACCAGTAATATTTCTGGTGACATTAGCCTGGATTCCCGCTTTGTCCCTGGTTTTATTTTCAACGGCAGGTGGTGATCTTCCCACTAAACCGCCCTTTTTAAAAGGGTCGGTTGCGTTGAACGTAGAAACATTTTTAACCACTGGCGACTTAACTAATCCCTTTGTGGAATTAGCCAAGCCCTCGCCGGCAGCCGTGGTTTCTGCCGACATTTTGGTAGATATCCCTACCATATTTTTATCTTTATATATGTTCATTATTTTATATTATTATATTTTGTATTTTATACCTACTACCAGGTATTTTAACTGCCGCCCCTTTGGGGAACCGACGCAGACCAGAGAGCCGCCCATTCTGGATCAGTCGCTTCTGGATTTTCGTTGGATTTTAGAGGACTCGTACCCCAAGCATTCCTTACTGCGGAAGTTTCTAAGCCCCAATCCGCCTGGGCCAACCAAAAGTTGACACGAAAACTAATACACATGCCCAAGAATAGCAAGTCCCTTTGGACTTTTGCAAAAAGTCTAAAAGATGACAATAGCGGGTTTTCTTTTCCTCCACTTGTTGATATAAACAACCATATCGTATCAGATTCAAAAGAAAAAGCTAATTTGTTTGGCAAACAGTTCGCTTCTAAATCATCAGTGCCTCAGTCAACTCAAAGACCTCCATCTATTCCAGAAGTTGGCTGCTCCTTTTGTAGAATATACTTTAGGACGCGGGCAATGATGAAAATCTTGAAGAATCTTGATACAAGAAAATCAGCCTGTCCGGACGGTATTACAACTACCGTCCTCAAAAACACATATACTTCCATTTCAAAACCCCTGCGCAACCTTTTCCATCTTTCCTTTACATCGGGTATTCGTCCTACCCAATGGAAGGTTGCACATGTTTTTCCAATTCCTAAAAACGGCGATAAAAGCGATCCCTCTAACTACCGACCTATTGCTGTTATTTCGGTCCTCTCCAAAGTAATGGAAAAAATTATAAATTACAAGCTTTTGAAATATCTAGATCGTAAAGGTTTGCATCATGATCGACAATCTTGGTTCAGAGCCCGTAGTTTAACTGGTGATCTCATGACCTACCTGTGCGAAAAGCTTATTATCAGTCTTCACCATTCTGGTGAGTCTGATGTTGTGGCTTTGGATATTTCTAAAGCTTTCGATCAAGTTTGGCATGATGCTTTATTGGCGAAATGCAAGGCTTTAGGTCTAGGTATGGTTTTTGTTAAATGGATTGGAGATTTCCTTTCGAATCGCACGATTCGTTTTCTTATCGGTGGATATTCATCTAAAGATTTTAAAATAAATCCTGGTGTCCCTCAGGGATCTGTTTTATCCCTTAGCCTTTTTCTAATATTTATAAATGACCGACTATCAATAACTTCCAATCCAATCCATAGCTTCGCAGACGACAGTACCCTTGTTGCTTCCTATGAATTTCATAGCCACTGTAACACTAATCATCAGATTAACTAAACAGCAAAAAATTTCACTATAAGTGAATTAAACAAAGAATTAATTAAAATCCAAAAATGGGGTGAAATCAATAGAGTTGATTTCAACACCAAAAAAACCCAATGCTGTCTAGTCTCGCGAAAAATAGCAACAACTATTCCGAACCTTTCTTTTCAAGGAGAGGCTTTGCAGCATACGGAAGACTTAAACATTTTGGGGATTGAGCTAAACCAAAAATTCACTTGGTCAAATCATATTTTTGGAGTAGCTTTGGAGAGTAGAGGATGAGAAGTAAGTTTTGCAGCGATACAAGAAACCCAAACATTTAGCAGCGTCCTTCTAGAGGATGAGAAGTAAGTTTTGCAGCGATACAAGAAACCCAAACATTTAGCAGCGTCCTTCTAAATGTTTGGGTTTCTTGTATCGCTGCAAAACTTACTTCTCATCCTCTGATCTCCTCAATATCTATAAAACTTATATTAGGCCAAAAAGGGAGTATAATGCACATATTTGAGCTGGTGCTCCCATTACGGCGCTGGGATATCTCGATAAAGTGCAAAACACAACTATTCGTCTTATAAATGATCCCAGTGTTACCTCAACGCTCACTCCACTCAGCCATCGTCGCTCTGTTGGGACACTGACTTTGTTTTATAGATATCTTGTAGGGACTAACACCTGTTCTAAAGAAATCAAACAACTTATGTCTCCATTCAAGTTTTTCCAAAGAGAAACAAGGAGGGCAACAGATGCTCATCGCTACACAGTTGAACTAGCTAGATGGCGTAACACGGCTTATGGAAATTCGTTTGTCATGTGCTCATCTCGTTTATGGAACCATATTCCATCAAATGTGTTCCCCAAAGTTTATAATGTATATATGTACGATTTAACCAAATTTACGAAGAACATTAACATCTTTCTTCTAAATATCCCATCCAATTTTCCCCATCCCCCATAATCCAAATATTCCAAATAACTTCCACCATAATCCTAAATCCTTCCATATCCTCATCCCTGTAACCAAACTGTACATTTGTATTACAGGTTCCCTCCTAAAGTTTGGTTCAAAAAGGGTGTGGTTTTGGTGTGTTAAAATCATACACTACCCAAAGAAACACCGCATAGTTTCAATGGGTGGCTTTCGAGATTTCCATTCCCTCGTAAAAAAAAAAAAAAAAAAAAAAAAAAAACTCAACCATTGATAAATTGCATGAACATTTATCCTTAGAACTATTAAAGGAGATTAACATTAACAATACTACAGCAATAAAAACGATCGATGATGACAGACAACAAGTTCAATACGTTTACTACAGTTTTACTACAATTATTATAATAATATTGTTATCATTGGCAATAATTTTTACTAAACGAAGTGGCAAGTTAAATATAAATGAAAGAAGTCAACAAGCAGAGAACAAAAGCATTGATCAGAATCAGTCTACCGTTGTATTTCATCTGAAACCAATGGAGAAGTCGGATGAGGAAATCCGAATTTATGAGGGGAAGAGTTAACAACGTTTATAATTATTTTACCACAACAATGTTTCTCAAAAAAGTTTATAATGAATTATGTTACCCAAATGTTACGATGTTGCCCATTGAGAAATTAATGTAAACAATCATATAAATTAAATGTAAATAAATTAAATGTATGTATAATATGCATAGTATGCATAATTTTATGACATAATTTAGTATGCATAATTTTATGACATAATTTTTATTACGGTTCAATATTAATATTGTTAATATGAAATTGAATTTTTAACCGTACTAAAATACTACAAATAGTAATTTTTAACTTTTATAAAACAAGCATTTCTTGTAATAAATTATTTTGTATTGATTTTTATGAAAATAAGCATTTCTTTGTAATTACTTTCTTTGTAATAATTTGTACTGAATTAAATTATTTTAAATTATAGATTTTTGTAAAATAAACATTTCTTTGTAATACTTTCATTTTCTTTGTTTCAAGATTTCGAAATATGGAAATATTAAGTTTTATTGTAAACTAATTAACTAGAAAAACATATTTCGAAATTGAGTTTTGATTTTTAAGATAAGGAAATGAAATTAATTTTGAATATTTGAACTACTTTGCCAAGTATAAATACTGGTAATATTATAAGAATTTATTGTATTATTAAACTAGAACTAGAAGAATAAAGTTAAATATTAAATAAAAAAGTATTAAAATAATTTTTTCCTTTTATTTTAAATTTTCATTTTTATAAATGGTAACTTCGTTTAACTTATATCTTAACAAATTTGTATATAAAAAGTTGCAGTTTGTAAAAACTTATTAGTAATTGTTCAATATTATATCAAAAAATTATTGATTTTTAATAAAAAAAAAAAAAAAAGAGAGAAAAATGAAACGGTCTAGTGATAAATCCTTTGGTTACTCAGATATTAAGTTCTGTGAAAGCTGTAAAAGAGATATACCTTTGAAAGAATGGTTATATCATATAAGGACATTTTTACATAAAACAAATAGTAGTGATTATATTGAAAAAAATTTAAAAAGTATTAAAAGCTGTTTCAATGAACGAATAGAAACGTTTATATTGGAAAATAATGATGAAAGTGCTTTGTTACCAGAACAATTTTTACATAATTCGCAGGATAAAATAGTTAAATTATTAAATAATTCTTTGAAAAAACATAATTCTTTCAAATTTAACATTGAACTATTTGCTGAATATATAAAGTATTCGAAAACGGATGGAAATAATTTGGAGGACTTCGATGATTTTAATTTATCAATAAAATCTTTTAATACTAAAATAGAAGTTATATTACAATCAACCGAAATATTAGAAAAGTTAGATAAATTATTCCAGTCTATTGTTGTTAAAAGTGAAGAATTTCAAGAAAGGGATAGTGGTTGGTCTTTACTTCGAATAATACATTTAGAAGTCAAGATTAATCAATATAAACCATTAAGAGAATCACAATATCTTCCGTTACCAAAATTTTTGAAGATTAAAAAGGCTTGTATTAGCGTAATGAATAATAATGAATATTGTTTTAAATGGAGAGTAAAATCAGCCCTGTACAGGGGTTCTGGTACACTGGCACGAAGACAGACATATAGGATTGAGGATATACGATCTCATAAAATACAATTGCAAAATATTATACTAAATTTTGATGGTTTAGAATTTCCTATGAAAGTTGCTGATATAAAGAAATTAATTAATTAAAATAACAATTAAATAACACAATTAGAGTTAATGTTTTTGGTTTTGAAGAACAAAAAACACCTCAAAATACCTTCTACAAAATTGTAGGTCCATTTTATTGTACAAAAGAAGAGACATTTCATCATATTAACTTGCTCTTAATAGAAAAAGATCAGAAAACACATTATCTTTTTATAATATTCTTTATTATTTTAAAAATATTTCTCGACTATTACATTCGCAAATTACTAAAAATAATAGAAAATTATTATTTTGCAATAATTGTTTAATACATTTCAAAAACGAAGCGAATTTAGAACATCATAAAAGTGAGTGCAACAAGGTAGTTACAAATCTTACAACAGCTGAAAAAGCAACATTAAAATTTAAAAACTATAACAAAAAAATGGATGTACCATTTGCCGTGTATGCAGACTTTGAATGCATTCTCCAAGATACAACAACAGGTTTACCAGATTCATCTACATCAACAACAACAAACGTTCAGGAACATATTCCACGTGCAATGGCATACTATATCAAATCATCTTTCGATCAAAGCTTTAATATATTTAGGATGTATACCGGAAGTGATTGTATAGATATTTTTTTAACAACTTTAGTAGAAGATGTTAAACAAATTTATTGTAACTATTATAAAAATATCATTCCAATTAAAACTCTTACTGATCAAGAAAGAATAATTCATTTAGAAAGTAGAAATTGTCATATTTGTAATGAAATATTAGATGAAAATAGGGTTGCAGACCATTGTCATTTAACTGGAATATATCGAGGACCAGCACATTCAATTTGTAATTTGCAATATCAATTACCGAATTTCATTGCCACATTTTTTCATAACTTTTCTGGTTATGATTGTCACTTATTTATAAAAAACTTAATAAAATTTCCGGGTAAAATTAATGTTATTCCTATGAATAAGGAAAATTATATTTCTTTATCAAAATGGATTGAGGTTGATGAAAAGAACTCTATAGAGTTGAGATTCTTAGATTCATTTCGGTTTATGTCATCAAGTTTAGATGGGTTAATTTCTCAACTACCATCTGATAATTCAATAATATTAAAAAAAATGTATCCTAACGAAAACCAATTCAATTTAGTAAAACCAAAGGGTATTTTTCCTTATGAATATTTGAATTCTTTTGAAAAATTGAATGAAACAGATTTACCTTATCAAAGAAGTTTTGATTTAAAAATTTTCAAATACAACAATTTCAGATGAAGATTATCAACTGGGAAACATTTAAATGTAAATATCTTAAAGACTATTTAGAAATTTATTTGATCTGATTGATTTATTTAAACTGATGTAATTTTACTAGTAGATGTATTTGAAAATTTTAGAAAGGTGTGTAGACAGATATATGAATTAGAAGTATGTCAGTACTATACTCTACCAGGTTTTAGTTGGAATGCTATGCTCAAATACACAGAACTTCAGTTACTAACTGAAATTAATATGTATAATTTTTTTATAAGGGGTATAATTTCCCAATGTTCTTTACGTCATTCTAAAGCAAATAATAAGTATTTAAATGATTTCGATAAAACAAAACCTTCACAATTTATAATATATTTAGATGTTAATAATTTGTACGGATTTGCTATGTCTAAATTCTTACCCATATCTGATTTTCACTGGTGTGACAATTTAGAAAATATTGACTTTTAAAACTTACCTTATGATTCAAAAATAGGATATGTTTTAGAAGTAGATTTATAGTAATCTTTTGATAAACATGATGATCACAATTATCTTCCTTTTTGCCCAGAAAACAAAAAATGTTCAACAATGAAAAATATAAAGTTAATTACTAGTTTAGAAGACAAAAAGAAATATATTATCTATCTATATATATAACGAGGAAGAGTGTAGTAGAGTAGACTGTGTCAACTCTGGGATACCCGTATGACCGTTACATAAACATTATATCATTATTATTATAAACATTAATTACTTTTGGCAAAATTTCAAACATACCAGCTTTATTAGGTGAAATATAATGCTCATATAAAAGAAGGAGTTGTATGGCAGCTACTCGAACTCTTTGCAGTAGGCCAACCAAATTTTGCAGTAACTTTGGCCATTACACTAAACTATTTTTGGCAAAATTTCAGACACCCAGCTTTAATGGGTATAGAGTAATGCTCATATAAAAGAAGGAGTTGTATGGCAGCTACTCGAACTCACTGCAACAGACCAACCAAATTTTGCAGAAACTTTGGTCATAAAACTAAACTACTTTTGCCAAAATTTCAGACACGTAGCTGTAATAGGTACAGAGAAATACTCATATAAAATAAGAAGTTGTATGGCAGCCACCCGAACCCATGGACCAAAATGGCTGGATTTAAATAGCGATGACGGCTATTGCAAAAAAACGAATTTGCGAAAATTTCAAGATCCTAGCTCCTTTAGTTTTTGAGTTATCGTGAGGACGGACGGACGGACGGACGGACGGACGGACGGACATACATAGCTAAATCGATTTTTTTTTCGATTCTGATCCGATCCATACACTTGAGTCTATATCTACCCCCCCTCCTTCTCTGCGTCACAAACGTAATGGCAAATTTATTATACCCTTTGACTATATAGTCATACGGGTATAAAAATGAAAGTTTGTTTGTTTGTTTGTTTGTAGCGAATAGACTCCTAAACTGCCCAGCCGATTTTCATGAAAATTTGTATATAGGGGTTTTTGGGTACGGAAAGAAATCGTGGCCCAAAAATTTTGCTCTAACGGATCGCCAAGTTGGGGCTGTGGTGCAAGTATTTAAACTTCTTTGTTCTAAAATGAAAACGGTTTGACCGATTGACTTCAAATTTTGTATCCGTGATGCTCTTTGAGAATTGAGAAAACACTATTAACAGTTTTGGAATTTGTTAACCCATGTCGGGCCGACGGGTGGTCAAAAAAAATTTTCGGTCCAAATTTTGTCCGATTTTACGAAACTTTGATTTGGCTTAAAAGAAATCCCCAAAAAAATTTTTGTTAAGTTCCATTAACCCATTGCGGCCCAACAGCTTTTTATAGGTTTTTTCAATACTTTACTCTAAATTCGAAACGGTTTGACTGATTGACTTCAAATTTTGTATACGTGATGCTCTTTGAGAATTGAGTAGACACTATTGACAATTTTGGAATTTGTTAACCCATGTCGGGCCGACGGGTGGTCAAAAAAAATTTTGGGTCCAAATTTTGTCCGATTTTACGAAATTCAGCTTTGGCTTAAAAGAAAGCCCCAAAAAAATTTTTTTTGAGTTCCATTAACCCATTGCTGCCCAAAAGCTTTTTGTTGGTTTTTTCAATACTTTACTCTAAATTCGAAACGGTTTGACCAATTGACTTAAAATTTTGTATACGTGATGCTCTTTGAGAATTGAGTTGACAACAGTTTTGAAATTTATTAACCCATGTCAGTCCGACGGTTGGTCAAAATAATTTTGGAAGCTAATATTGTCAAAATTTGCGAATTTTAGCTCTGGCTAAAAAGAAAGCATCAAAAAAATTTTGTTTCGTGATTTGGAAGCAAATTACGTCCAATTTTGCGCAATACTGCTTTGCTCAAAGAGAAAGTGTAGTTCCGTTAACCCAGTGGGGCAAAGTGAATTTTAATAGATTTTTGCGTTCCTTAACTCTAAATTAGAAACGATTTGACCGGTTTACCTTAAATTTTTTATGTGTGAAGCAACTTGAAAATGGAGTTGAGTCTGTTAACAGTCGGTCCTAAGATTGGTAAAAAAAATTTTTTTGGAAGTAAATTACGTCAAATTTTGGAAAGTAGTTTGTACTGCTTTGAATTACACAAAGTTTCAAAAATTACTAGAATAAAACTATAAAAATCGTTTTAAAAAGATTGCTTTCATACATTTTGAAATTGTAAACCGTATGTAATTTTTGTCTTAACTTTTTGCAGTAACAGCAACTTCAATTAAACGTCATTGAGAGGCGCAGCAACGCGCACCGGGTATTAGCTAGTACATTATACAAACCTTCAACAATGTGTAAAACATCGATTAATATTAAAAAAGATTTACCGAGCTTTGAGTTTTAAACAAGACTGTTGGTTAAAAAGTTATATAGATTTAAATAACTATTATCGAACATTAGCAAAAAATAATTTTGAAAAAAATACATTTAAGTTATTAAACTATTTGTGGAAAACCAATTGAAAATATAGATAAGCGAAAAAATATAAAAATTGTAACTTGGGAAAGTCAAGGAAAAAGTTTAGGGGCAAGTGCGTTGATATCTAAACCTAATTTTCACAGTTTAGCTGCATTTACAAATGATATGGTTGCAATTCAGTTGAATAGAACTGGTGTATATTATAATAAACCGTTGTATATAGGTTTTTCTGTACTAGAAATTTCAAAACACATAATGTACGACTATGATTATATTAAACCAAAATTTGATAAAAATATTAAATTAAATTATGTGGATACTGACTGATTTATATATACCATTACAACACAAGATTTTTATGAAGATATTAAACCTGACATAGAAAAGTTTTGTGACACATCAGAATATTCAATTCTTATAAAATTCCTCTACAAAATAACAAGGTTTTAGGTATGATGAAGGATGAATGCAATGGTAATGTAATTAAAGAATTTATTGGATTAAAAGCGAAAATGTATTCGCTTGATATTGAAAATAAAAATGTTATAGTTAAAGGTATAAAAAGAAATATTGTAAAACTATTCACTTTAGATGATTACAGAGAATGTTTGTATAAAAAAAAAACTTTTTAAAAGTAATATGTATATTTTTAGAAGTAAGATTCATAAATTGTATACCCAAAATTTAAATAAAATTTCATTATGTCATCACGATGATAAAAGATATATTTTAGCTGATAATGTAAACACATTGGCTTGGGGTCATTTTGCAATAAAATAAAAACAAAATTAAATAATATTCATCAATTATTTGTTTTATTACTTTTTATAAAATTTTTTTTTTTTTTTTTTTAAGATATTTTTTAGTTTTAATTACAATTATTTGATAAATATTTTTAAATATTACAAATTTCAGGTTTTTAATTTGTAGAACTAATTTCTGGAATCTGTAAGGCCGGTTCAGCGGCGGAGGAGCTTTTTTAAAGCTTTTTTAATGCCGTTTCAGCGGCAGCAGGAGCTTTTTTCGGTAGTTCACCTAAGGTTTTGCAATAAAATTGTGATAAGTAAAAAGTTTTGTGCTTTTGAGTATTTTAAATTAAGCTTAGCGGCTAGAATATCAGTTATGTTTAAATTTCAAATTAAAACAATAATAAGCTTAAACTAGTTTGAGTCTTTGAGTATTTTAAATTAAGCTTGGTTGTTAGGATATCAGTTATGTTTAAATATCAAATTAAAACAGTAATAAGCTTAAGATATTGTGCTTACTCTTCTTAATTAAATATGAAAAGTTTTTGAAGTTTGGTTTAAATACAAAGTTAATATTATAAAAGTTTAAGCTTGATTTAATATTTCCGTGAAAATTAAAAAAAAGTTTTATAAATTAAAAAAAAAAATAAGCTTAAGCTATTTAGCTGAATATTCTTAATTAGATATGAAAAGTTTTTTAAATATCAGTTATGTTTAAATTTAAAATTAAAACAGTAATAAGCTTAAGATATTGTGCTTACTGTTTTTAATTAAATATGAAAAATTTTAAAGCTTGGTTTAAATCCAAATCTAATATTATCAAAGTTTAAGCTTGATTTAATATTTCCGTGAAAATTAAAAAAAAGTTTTATAAATTAAAAAAATAAGCTTAAGCTATTAAGCTGAATATTTTTAATTAGATATGAAAAGTTTTTCAAATTTGGTTTATATTTAATATTATCAAAGTTTAAGCTTGATTTAATGTTTACGTGAAAAATTTTAAAAATTCAAAGCTGATAAAGCTCGTCCGTTATGTTTGAAAAAATCGCTGGAAATTTTTTGTTTGATTATTAACTTAACTGCAAAAGTTTTGAAAAAAATGAAACAAATAAACGTTTAAAATTATATTGTTAATTTTTTTTTAACTTAAACTTGATCACGTTTTCAAAATTTTAAGCTATGATTTATTAACTCAAAGCTCGGTAAATCTTTTTTAATATTAAATAGAAAAAAAATTTTATAGGTTTTGAGTTGAATATTCTTGATTAGATATGAAAAGTTTTTATAGTTTTGATTTAAGTACAAAGTTAATATACAAAACTAATATCAATGTTAAAATTAAAATTGAAAGACACTTTTAATGTGTGTATAATATTTGTTATTTTATTTAAACATCTTAAATTGTGATTTTTTATTAAGCTAACAAAAATTTGATTTTTTTTTATTGTTTTTGTTTTTACAACTATTGCTCAATGGCATAATGCCCCCAAGCATATGTTTATACCCGTGCATACATATATGACATCGGGTATATTAGATTTGCTCCTCCGTTTGTAACGCATCGATCTAGACGAGCTAGATATAGTGTCAAGGGTACGTATCGGCTCAGAATCGAAAAATTAGTCGATCTAGCTATGTGTGTCTGTCCGTCCGTCCGTCCGTCCGTCCGTCTGTGTGTCAGCACGATAACTCAAAAACTAAAAGAGCTACAGTTTTGAAATTTTCACAAAATATTTTTCAATCAATTTCTAGGTTCCCTATTTTTTTTGGTTAAGATCGGACCAAAACTTCGGGTAGCTCTCGAACAGCTAACTTTTTTAACTCCAATATTTTCATACAAAAATTTGAAATATAGCTATGCACCTTGTAACATGAAATTATATGAATTTTGTTTGTTTTTGTTTTTTTGTTTATTTTTTTTTTTGTATTTTTTTTTGTACGATTTCGAGTTAGAATTTCATATGATTTAAATGATCCGTAGTTTATTTAAGATAAGCAAAAAAGAACACAAAGATTTTTTTTAAGTAAATGGCTTATTGATATTGATAGATATTTATGAATATATATGATGAATCATCATGATGATTATTATATGAATAATGATCATATGAAGTTGATTTGGCTTAAGTTTAATATATTCGTGAATTAAAAATTAATTATAAGAGATGGAATTGAAAAATTAGAGCAAGAGTTTTGAAATTCACACAAAACATTTTTGGGACATTTTTGAGGTTCCCTATTCTTTTTGGTTAAGACCAGATCAAGGTTTTGGGGAGCTGCCACACAACTTCTTTGCACCAATATGAATTTCTAAGAAACTGATTATACTACGAGGATGAAAATTACACACTGTTAGTTATATAATGAATCGAGCACTTATATGAAGTTTCAAAATGTTACGGCCCCATTTTCGGGGGGCTGCTATACAACTTCTTTGCACCAATATGAATTTCTTGGAAACTGATTATACTACGAGGATGAAAATTACACACTGTTAGTTATATAATGGATCGAGCACTTATATGAAGATTCAAAATGCTACGGCCCCATTTTCGGGGGGCTGCTATACAACTTCTTTGCACCAATATCAATTTCTTGGAAACTGATAATACTACGAGGATAAAAATTACACACTGTTAGTTATATAATGAATCGAGCACTTATATGAAGTTTCAAAATGTTACGGACCCGTTTTCGGGCAGCTGCCATACAAAGTAATCAATTCGATAACTGTGAATCTAATGAAGCTACGAAGTTAAAATCAAAACTGGGCAGGTAAAGTAATAGAACAAGTTAGTTGGCAAAGTTGGACATCACTCGGACCAACTTTTAGGGTGGGCTATTTTTTTTTTTTTATGGGATAATAAGTTAATCAAAAATTATGGGATACCTAATAAGTTAAATATTTTTTAAACTATTTTACTTTCTTATATTTTTTTTGTAATATTTATAGGGGAAATAAATAACGGTTAGTGGGTATGCACGGGTATCTAAAAGTTGACAAGGGCAACTATAATCTTCCTCGTTTTATATTATCTTCAGTTACATATTTTTTATTATCTAATGAACTTAAAGCTACTTTATTTAAATTTTGTGTATAAATTGTATGTAAATATGATCTAAATATTTTCATTTCTATAAAACAAGTTTCATTTTTTAATAAACAATTTTTATAATTATCTAATGTTAAAGAATTGACAACATATTTCTTTATTACTTTAGCTTTTTTAATAGTTTTATTTTCATATGTTCGAAGGAAATACATTTTAGATTTTAATCCAATAAATTCAGAAACAATTTTTCCATTAAATTCATCTTTAAAAAGACCTAGAACTTTTTTATTCATTAGAGGAAAATTAAATAAATTGTCAGATGGGTAATCTGATGTATCAAAACGTTTTGGTATTTCATTAAATATGTCAGCGTAAAAATCATCTGTCTGTATAGTATAAATGAAACTGTCAGTGTCTGTATAATTTAAAAAAACCTTACTACCATATTTAGGTTTAATATAATCATAATGAAATACATAAGAATTTTAGATTGTTCGAGTACCGTAAATCCCAAATATATAGGTTTGTCATAACATATATTTGTATGATTAAGCTGAATGGCTATCAAGTTTTCAGTAAATCTAGAGTGACTATGATAATTTGGTTTTGCTATTAACGCTCGAGCACCTAAATGTCTTCCTTGACTTTCCCACGATGTAGCTATTTTGACATTTTTTCTTTTATCTACATTTTCCATTGTTTTACCAAAAACAGCATTATTCATTAATTTAAAATAATCTTTTTCAAAAGCATTTTTAGCCATTGACCTGTGTGCGTTGTTTAAATCAATGTATTTTTTTAACCAATTGCTTTGTGTGAACTTTAGTACTCCATACATTTTTTTGAGAATCAAGCCGTTTCGAAGACACTGTTTTAAGTTTCGATAATGGATGATATATGTGCGTTTGTTTGTTAAGTCAACTAACAGTTTAGGAATTTTACCTTTCGGTGGAACTTTGTTTTCAGCACAAGTAGGAAAATCATTGTGCAAATCATGTAAATGTCGAGGGTAATCTAAATCCACTTCTAAAACGTAGCCAGTTTGTGAATCATCGGCAACTGAAAGCACATCAATATTTTCAGGAGTATCAACCCACTGAAAATCTTTATGAGGTAAATATTGGATCATTGCCCATCCATATAAATTGTTGGCATCTTCATATACTATATATTTGGAAGGTTAGTTTTTTTTATAAGATTCCCCCATAAATTTATTATTTGCCACTGAATGTCTAAGTGAGCACTGACTAATTCCACCACGTATCCCTTTTTTAAAAAAATTATACATATCAACAACAGTTAACAACTCTAATTTTATATCAGTGTATTTTAACATAGCCGCCCATGACAAACCTGGTGTAGTGTAAAAATTTGCAGGATCTAAAAAATAGATTTTGGAGCATATTTTTCTAAAATTTTCAAAAACATCAGTCAAAATAAGTACATCTGTTTTAAGGTAAAGTTTAAGATAGTCCCATAAATTTTGACATTTAAACGTATCCCATACATTAACTGCATGAATGTAGTCTTCATCGGAACATGGTGTGTTTGTCATTTGATTGGTAAAATTGTCTTGTGACGGTAAACATGTTTCGTCAAGTCGTTCAATGGAATTTAAATACTCATAGGGAAAAACTCCCTTTCGAGTCATAAGTTTAAATTTTTCATTATTATTGAATTCTTTTTTTATATGAATCAAATCGTTTTCATTTAAATTTTTACACAATGAATCAAGGCTAGAAGCCATAAATCTGAAGATTTCGAGAAAACGTAAATAAAATGAATGATTGTTATCTATTGTAATTTTTTTAGATAATGAAATATAACGTTCTTTATTCAAAGGAATGACACCAATATGTCCATTCACTTCGTTTAGTTCTTTAAATAAAAGATGACAATCATAGCCGGAAAAATTGTGAAAAAATATTGGAAAAAAATTTGATCGTCTATACAATAAGTTGCAATAAGAATGAGCAGGACCTCTATAATTGCCAGTAAAGTGACAATGGTCTCTAATTCTATTATTAAAATCTGAATGCTTACCACATATGTGACACGTTTCTTGAACCAATTGTTGTAGCTGCTCATCCAGTGTTAGCGGATTCATCGGTTTTGAACTCATAAAGAAGGTTAAATATAATTCACTGCATGTTTCTGCCAATGATTGGATAAATTCCTTAGCACAGTTAGCTCCAACAAATTCTTTGAAACAGCTTAGACCATGATCAAAAGAAAATTTAATGTAGTAAGAGAAAGCTACTGGAACATGTTGATGAATGTTTGTTGTTGAAGACATCGTGGAATCAGCATTGCATCTTGCAATAGGTTGTAAAATACTCTCAGCATCGGCATAAATAACAAAAGGTGTTTTCAATTGTTGTTGATAATTCTTAAACTCCAGTGTATTTTTTTCAACAGACGGTAGCTTTGTAACTACTTTATTGCATTCGCGTTTGTGTAAGTCACGTTGTTGTAATGTATGAAAATGTTGCAAGCAAATATTACAAATATAAATTTGATGAGTATTCCTTATTACAGACCGACTTATCAATCTTGATAAATGTTTTATGTAAACAAAATGAAATTTTTAATCCCTTTCCAAAAGCAATAAATTGACATGAAACTTTTTTTCACATTTTGTCAAATAAAATGGCCCTACAACCTCATATTTCTTATTAATGACTTCCAATCCAAACAAATTTATGCTTATTTCATTATTAAGTTCTTCGAATAAATTTAGTTCAGACAATATAGTTGGAAATTGCATATTGCCAAAATTAAGTTGTAAAACATCACCAAACTCAAGCTTGACTGTGGGTTGAAAAATGTCAGTAGTTTTGTATGAAGATGTTCGTTTTGCATTTTCAGCGCAAGTTTGTAAGGCTGATACTAAACTCCACTTAAAACAGAAGTTATCATTATTGTGGATATTAATGCAGGCTTTTTTATCTTCTATGTTTTTTAGTAACTTAATATAACTAGAAACGTGGATTGGTTCATATTTATTGATATTTATTTCCACGTGTAAAATTCTAATTAACGCCCAGCCACTATCCTTTTCTTGGAAGTCTTCTGCTTGTTGTTGAATAACGTCTTTAGCATTTTCAAAAAAATCATTAAGATCGTCTGCCTGTTTGATGATTAACATTCGAGTTTGAAAAGATTTGATTGATATATTTTCAAACTCTTCTTCTGTTGGTTTTATATATTCACCGAAAAGTTCAAGATTCGCCTTAATGACATTGTGCTTTTTTAGTGATTGTCTCAACAATTCAATGATATCGGTTTGAGCCTTTTCTAAAAAGTGTGATGGGTTTAGTACGCCTTCATCATCATTATCTCTAATAAATGTTTCTAGTCTATTTTGAAAACATTCATTAATACACCTAACATTAGTTTTAATGACTTCTGCTGCATTTTTCTTATGTTCATTTGTCCGAACATGGTAATTCCACAAATTATTTGTGATGGCTGTTTTGCACTTCTTGCAAAATTTTGTATTTTCATAACCTTCTCTGTGGTTTTTTAAATAAATTTTTTTTTCTGCCAAATGTTTTTTGGCATAAATCACATTTATGTTTTAATTTGACATTTATTGAACATTTATGGCTTTTAAGATTGTCCGGCCTTGTGAAAATTTTTTTGCACTCATTGCATTCCGATTTGATTTTTTTATTTGCTGAACTCATTTTTAGTTGTTTTTTTTTTTTTTTGTTTTAATTTAAGTAAAAATTATTTGGTAACTAAAATAGATTATAACATAAGATCATAAATATATACTTTTAAAAATCACAGCTGCAGCAGCCTTCACAACATTTTAATTTATATGATATTTTTCAAAATACTGCAACAATGTTGTATCGTATTAGAATTTTAACTTTAAAAAACAAAAAAAAAAAAAAAAAATTGCATAAATCCAACTTTTAACCCCTGAACAACTTTTTAATTTATATTATATTTTTTAAATACTGCAACAATGTTGCATCTTATTAGCATATTAACTTTTTTAGAAAGACGCGCCGCCGCGCCCACATTACTATTCTAATCATAAAATCATAAAAATAAATCTATTAAAATATTTTTTTGGCACCGCGCAGCTGCAGCAGCCTTCACAACTTTTTAATTTATATGATATTTTTCAAATACTGCAACAATGTTGTATCGTATTAGAATATTAACTTTAAAAAAAAAAATAATTGCATAATTGCATAATGAGTTAGTTATGTGGTTTTTATTTTATTTTTTATATGAGTGGGGAAGTCATATATAAAGTTTTTCATATATAAGAACAACAATTTTTCTTTACTATTATTAAAAATTATTTACTTTATTAAGAGTACATAATACATATTACAAAATAAAACAAACAATATGGTAAGATATTTGTTTTTTTTTTTTTTTTGTTCTATATTTTTATTTTTCTATTTTCAATAATTAGGCTGATTTTTTAAAAAGTTTAATGGAATTGGGAGTGGGTTCGAGTGAAAAATATCATAATATTGATATTTTACACCAAAATAAAATATACGAGGTGCTTTCCTGGCGCTTTCTAGAGACGAAAAGAGGCCAAACGGTGGTGCTTTGTAAGGTAGAAGATTATGATAACCAATGAAAAAATTATATTTTTCATGCCGGACGATTTTCAAAAAAAGTTACAAACGAACCGGAATTAGAGGAATTGAATAGAACGCAGTTTTATTTTAAATTTTTGGGACGGGATAAAGACAAAAAAAATATGGCGTTATTTCAATTAATTCCATCGATTGATATCGAATCGCAGGAAAAATTTTTGAAATAAATAAAGTTTAATATTAAAGAATTTAATTTGTTTTTATTTATTTTGAAAGGAAAGTAATAATCGCATTGATATATATGTAATTTCACAATTCTTGTTCTTCTTTATGCTTCTATATTCATACTCTCATTTCTGATTTTTTTTTTAATGGTGTAATTTAAGGTAGTTGATTTTAGTGGTTCGGATTTTCCCGGACGACGGCCGCCTCTTGTACGTGCGCACGTGTGCCCTATTTACGAGACTAGTTATTTTAAATTTTTGGGACGGGATAAAGACAAAAAAAAAATATGGCGTTATTTCAATTAATTCCATCGATTGATATCGAATCGCAGGAAAAATTTTTGAAATAAATAAAGTTTAATATTAAAGAATTTAATTTGTTTTTTTTATTTATTTTGAAAGGAAAGGAGAATTTTTTTTTCAGATACTTATGACGGTGCTAAAGGGTCCCTTGGCGCGAGCGCCTGTATTCAAAACTAGTTTCGGTCTGTGAAGGTCCGCAAACGGTCTGTGAAAGTCCGAAACGGTCTGTGAAAATCCGAAAACGGTCTGTGAAGGTCCGAAACGGTCTGTGAAGGTCCGAAAACGGTCTGTGAAGGTCCGAAAACGGTCTGTGAAGGTCCGAAACGGTCTGCGAAGGTCCGAAACAAGGGGGCCCTTGGCACGAGGGGCCTGTATTCAAGACTAGTTTCGGTCTGTGAGGGTCCGCAAACGATCTGTGAAAGTCCGAAACGGTCTGTGAAAGTCCGAAACGGTCTGTGAAGGTCCGAAAACGGTCTGAAGATGGTCCGTGAAGGTCCGAAACGGTCTGTGAAGGTCCGTTAATAGTTTTAAAATTTACTGCTCTATAGTATATCTAGGTATCCCCACTTTTTTTTTTATGAAATCAGAGTTATAAATAAAAGGCTAGGTTATTAATTTTTTTTTGTTATAATAAAGAACAAAATGAATTGCAACAACAACGATGTTAAAAGACAAAATGAGTACAACAAAAAGAACATTAATAACATGGATTGGAAGGATGGCTTTATAGAGTATTTAAAAGTTAAAAATGTCTTTGAGGAACATTTAACAACTATATTTGATGTTGTTTATGTAAAAGGTCTTAAAAAAAAGCAATTTTTAGACACTTTTATTTCAAATTCAGTAAAAGTTATCAATTTAGATAACAAAATTCCATCTCTACAGAAACTAAGAAATTACATCACCATTTGCCCTCACCATCATAATACAGAAAATTTGTTGCAAAGATGTGCTGTAAAAAATTGTATAAACTTGTACATGTATTTAATAAAAGATAATAATAATAATTGGCTTTAAAAAATATTTGTTTTATTTATTGTTGCACAATATATTTTTTCAGACATAAACAATGGTATTTCATAAAATAGTCTAGAATAATTACACTGAGCTATAGGAATATAAAAATCTTCTTGTTCCAATTTCAGTTTATTCCTTTCAATGCATCTATCGAAATACTTGAATACATATTCCCGCACATTTAATTCAGCTCCATTGTTATATGACATCACTGCTTGTATAAAGTCCAACATAAGGCAAAAGCGGGTGTACTCATCTAGTTCCAATGTTAGTTTTTTAGTTTGTTCTGTATGATTGAATTTCAGTGGAAATTTATTTGAATTTAATTTAGGTTGAATGTTTGTAAAATCTACATAAAAAGCATGCCACTGCAAATAATTCATCTCGCTAATGACTTTGCGATGACGCTGAAAAATGATTGTTGCAGCTAAATTTTCAATATTAAATCCAATTTGTATTTTTATTGTTTGTTTTTTATCCAAATAGTAAATATAGCTTAATAAAAGATTTTTTTGTTGTGCTTCGTCCTCGTTATCGTTGTTTATTTGTTTTTCGATAAATACTTCAGCATTTGATGTTGGCTCCATGTTTTTTTTAAACTGTTAAAGTTTTATAACTCGAAAGTTTTCTATTTATAGTTTTTATCGTAAACATTTTTTGAAAATTTTCCGAAACATTATTTGTATTTTTTTATCGTTTTTCGGTGGGGATGACATTGTGTTGAATAAATTAATAAAATTTTTCATGCTCTTGCGCTTACATCGCATCCATAAATATACACAACAATATTGTCCACAGACTGATGTAAGGTCACTTTGTAAATGCTTATTGTTGAAAATAAAACATTTTGATTGATTTTGTAGAAATTTCACAATCTCATTGTGGAATGGTGGATTTCCAAATGAATCAAAATATTCTATACAGCCTTGAACTGGCACGAAAATTGCTAACCAATGTGTTCCTTTTTCGGTAGAAGTGTCGGTGTTTCTTACTAAAATACCAGGTTTTGAAATATTTTTCGGTATTTGATCAAGAGCAAAAACACCATTAAACAATTTACTTGTGACACTATTACATTTCAGCGCTTTCGTTATCTGAAGTGTATTCATTTTTTTGTAAACGGGAAATATCAATTAGCTGAGTATTTCCACTTATGTATGCCGTTAAAAATTCAACTTTAAGTTTACCATTTGTGAACACTATATCGAATTTTTCAAGCAAATTTATTAAATTATTAGTTGTTTTTTCATTGTCCATATGTCCAAAAGAGTAATTCTTGATGTCAGTTCTTTTTAAATCTTTGGTTGGGAATTTATACTTTAATTTCTTTACAATAGTTTTACATTTTTCTTTTATTCCAGCCACATCAAGGTTTTTAGCAAATATTGTATTGTTATCATCCGTACAGAATGATAAATCTACTACAGCGTATGCCATTTTCAAATGAATAGAGATGCTCCACTATGCTTCCTTTTATATGTTTACGTAGACGTTGCGATTTTTATCAATTTCGATACTGGCATCGAATTCTGCAAGCACAATACATGTTAATGTTGAAGTTAATGGAGAACTGAGTCTTGCTTCAATCTTTACTACTCCCTGGTTTAATAAACTTTGACATGTATCAGTTCCAGAACCATCTGGTGATAAATCAAAAGCTAGTATTGTATAACCTTTTGAAAATAGTTCTTTTGAAATTTGATGGCCTTTATCAGAATGATGTATACCTGTTCCGCTAAATAATGTTAAATATGCACAAGAATTGCAATTGTTATTCGATGTAAAACTGGTTTCAATTGCAGAGTTTGGTGTAGGCTCTCCATTCACATATAATTGAAATTGTGTGAGATTTTGATGATCGAAATGGTATGGATTTTTTGATCTTTTACCATTAAAATTTTCATTGTTAACCATAGAAAATAAAAGAGCTTTTGGTATTTGCCCTATAAATATATTATCCAATGATATGTTGGATGTGTTAGCTGGAATTGTGAATGTTTTGATTTCACTTCTCGTATAAAAATATTTTGCGTTAGCCTTTTCCAAAACAGTATTATGTGCTATTAATATGCTTGGATTAATTGTTAAATGTTTCATGTATAATATAGCTTCAAGAATTTTTAAATAGCTTGCGTCTGAATCATTGAAAAATAGAAAAAAATCTTGTTTTTTTAATGCCAAAGCAATTCGAATGTCAACGTTATTTAAAAGTAATTTGGAAGTGTTGAAAAAATCTACATGTAATTTTCCCATTAATTCTACTATTGTAGAATTATTGTATAATTTTTGCCTTGATTTAGAACCAGAATTGTTAAAATCATTTACATTTGGTTTATCCAATTCCCAACCAGATGCTTCCAGATGTGTTTGACTGGAATCAGTACCATAATTTAGTAAAGTAGTTAAGTATGCTTTATAATGGTATAATGAGTCTGACGGAGTGATGTTTTTTCCATTTAGAGTTACATTACATTGTTTAATTAAAGAGTGTAATAAATTATTTACAACACTGGGTTGTGAGGCTGCTTTTGCATCAGCTCCGGTTCCTACTTTATCATTTGCACTCCAAACTGATCCATCTTTTTTTAATATTTGAATTTTAAATTTGATTTAGGTTGACGATAAATCTCGATATGTATCTCCATTTCCAAGCGAAACAAATTCAATAGTTGATGGTGACGCCTCTAAAGAAGCTAAAGGATTGTATGCTACCGCTTCTGAACGCAATATACTTGTTTGTACTAGTAATGATGCAAAAAGATCAAGTTCAGATTTCATACACTCCATATTTAATTGAATATATCAGAGGTTTTAATTTGCTTTTTTCGTCGCTTCGACTTTAAATGTGTCTTTTTAGAAACTGCTCGTCGTTTTATACTGCTCCGTCTTTTTATTGCTTTTCGCCTGCCACCATACATCGAATGCAGTTGATTAACTACTGATTTTCTTAGATTTTTCATGCCACCTTTACTTTGATCAATTACAGTTTCTTTTATGTTTGCACCAGATGCTATATCATTCAAAATATTTTTACTTGTGTTCATAGCCTCTGTTTTAATTAAGTTCCAACCTGATGTAAAAACTGGCTTTAAGTAACGAATTAAACTTCCGAATATATTTCCAAAACCACGACCTCTTTGTATAGTTGGATAAAATTGTAATAGAGGTCCAATATCGTTGATTCCTCCACCTACTTGAGAGGAATAATATCTCACGTAAGCTCTTTCCATGTTTGATATGATATCATATTTGAGTAGTAGTATTTATATTGTTTTTAAGCAATCATTGCTTTTTAAAATGCAGTACAATTTTTGTTGGATAGTAACTGGAAACAAAATTTATTCCATCGCCGTATTGGTTGCAAATTTTAATCGCTATCGTTTCAAAACAATTTTTTTCTATAGGTATGTATTGGACATTTTGAAATTCAATATTTGTAGGTATTCTGCAATTTTCTACGTTGATAGCTCTTAATGCACGTACTTTTCTACTTCCAAAAACAGATGATTGAACTATATCTGAATATATCATCACCATTCCATTAATTTCATCTTTATTATTAGCAATAGCTAATTTAAATAGTTCAGGTAATTTTGTTTTGAAATTTTTTATATTTTGTTTCTGTCGAAATAATTCATTTAGCAATTTTTTACATTATAACTGTGATTAACTTTTATAAAGAAGCTGTATTCATCAAAAGTCTGTGATATTCGAATTAAACCTTTTTTGTTTTGATCTGCTACTTTTTGAAAAGTTATATTATCATAATTTTTAGTATTAGAAATATATGTCAAAACTTCATTAAAAAATTCTTTGAAAACTTGGTTTCGAGTAAATCCCGGATTAGGAGTTATATTTTTAATAAGTGTTGGCAAAAAATTAAATTTCCAATCATCCAAATGTAATTTCGAATCGTCATATGAATAATATGTGTTACCTATAGATTTGGTTACTATAATTTTTTCAAGAGGTTTTTCAATGTTTTTTACATAAACATTATACTCTCCAATATTAATAAGAGCACAATTCTCATTGTTAAATTTTTCCGTTTGTAGGAAATCGTTCAGATAAACTTCTGAAAGACCTACTTTCCAGTTTCCGTTTCTTAAATCAAAGTGAATAGGCAATTTATTTTCGAATGAAGCTAAAGTGTTGTCTGGAAAAAGTTTTAAATTATCATTATTAAACAATGTTACATAGAAGTCATTTTGACTATCCATCTTTGTTAACTTCTTTTAATACATAAAATGTTGCACTATTTATATGTTGTCCATTCCGGTGTTGATGAAGTTCTTAGTTTTGGACTTCTTCGTAAAGGTTTTAATTTTCGTTTTTTTGTTTCAGGAAACTGTGAAAGTATAGTTGAGGAAATTGAACTACCTGCCGATCTTAGTGTCTTCTTTTTTTCAGGAGATGGTACAGCAACAGTAATTACATCACCACTTGGTGTTTCAAACATTCGATAATCAGAACTTAGAGATGGTCTTTGTACTAGTTTTTCGTCTTTCAACATTTCAGTTTGAGCTAATTTTCTAAATGAATTTTCATCATCTAAATCGATATCCATATCTGAATACTCTTTTTTAGGATCATATTCAAACACTTCATCAGGTAATGGTACAAAATTAGTCTGTGTTGATGTTGATTTGTATTTAGGTAATTCAGTTTCTGTATATGCATTTCGTTTAGAAAAGAATTTTGTTTGAGTGCCTGTATCAAATGTAGGATTATTAGCCTTTTCTGGTAATTTTTTTGCGTGTCATTTGTTAATTCCATATTTGAGGAGATTTTGACGATATAAGTACCATTTTTGCAATGGTTTTAAGTTTTTATCATATAAAACTTTTTTCATTTTTTGATCTAATAAATCCAAGTTTTTATCATCTTGAAATAATTTACTAAATTTTGAAAATATTTCTGGTGACATAACAATCATTCGCTGCATTATGTCTTACTGAGTAATTTCCCTATTACACCAGATAATATAGTTCCGATTAGAGTTGGTAAAAACCCACCATGTTGAACTAATATTTTTCTTTTGGCTTTTATACTTTTCTTAGCACATGCTAGAAATCTTAATTGTTTTTTATGTTTTTTTAATTTAGCTTTTTGTGCCGATGATATTTTATTATTACCATTTAATATATTGATTGCAATTTCAGCAATAGTTTGTATAATATCATCATCACAATATTTAAGAATATTTTTACGAAATATCTTGTTGTTGCACTTTCCTAGTACATGTAATATATGTTGGTTTTTCTTCAATCGTTTCATACTTTTGACAGTTGTTATTCAAATCACCCGTATCACAGAAACATATACAATATACTTTGGAAAAAATATTAGTTCTAATACGAAATAAATCGTTAATGTCTTGTGTTAAATCCAACACAATATAACCATGAGGTTTTGATGTTGACTCATTATATACTCTCAAGAAACCCTTTATATTTTCTGGATATAGTTGCCTAGCAAGAGGAAAAATTTGCGATTTGTCTCGAGGATTTTTGAAAAGCACTAAATATTTACAATTTAATGAAATATCTCTTGAAAATTTTCCCTGATGAAAAACGTTTTGTGTTAACAATATAATAGATAAATTACGATGGTGTGAGCCTTTAGTAAATAGCTCACATACCTCTTTATTTGCAGAATCTAACATTAAGTCATCTAGAACAAATAATGTAGGTTTATTTTCATTACCACTAAATTCTTTTGGGATACTGGTATAAAAGTCTATATAAGGAAAAGTTCGATTTTTTGGATTGGCAGATATTTCTGGGTTACACCATTTTATTGTTTCAATTTTCGGAGAAATCAATCTATCAATATTTTCAATTAAATTACACACAAATGTTGTTTTCCCACATCCAGATGGTCCCGCTATCATCATTCATCCAATTCACTTCAATTTATGGTACTCATTTTACCCTTTGTCCGTGGGCATATGATAATTCTACTTCTGGACCGGACACATTTGAATGTCACACAATAGAAAATTATAGAATCACTCTAGAAAATTTAATTAAATGGTACGAGAATAATGTCGAAGCTACAAGTCGTGTCAGAAATTCATAGAGGCGCTAGAAGAAACTTTACACGAAGAAACTTTATTCAAAAGGGTTTAAATGATACTTGGCAAATTGATTTGGTTGAAATGGTTCCATATGCAAAATTTAATAAGACATATAAATATTTATTAACCGTTATTGATACATTTTCAAAATTTGCGTATGCTGAACCGATTAAAAACAAAAGCGCTGATAATGTTTTAATCGCAATGAAAAATATTTTTAAGCATGCTGGTAAAAAACCAAAAAATTTACAATCTGATCAAGGTACGGAATTTTTCAACAAAAAATTTCAAAATCTAATGAGGAAATATAAAATTAACCATTATCATACATATTCAGAACTAAAAGCATCAATTGTAGAACGTTTCAATCGCACCCTATAAAACATGATGTGGAAACAATTCAGTTTACAAGGCACATATAAATGGTTACCTATTCTGCCATCGCTAATAGAAAAATATAACTCAACATATCATCATACAACTAAACTTCCATCTAAAAATGTTACAAAGAAGAATGAGAAATTTTTATTAAAAACTGTCTACAATAAATTAAAGGTATTCCGAAAAGCAAAATACAAAGTTGGAGATTTTGTTCGTATAAGTAAATTTAAAGGTATATTTGCAAAAGGTTATCAACCTAATTGGTCAACAGAAATTTATACGATAGCGAAAATAAAAAGAACTGATCCTATAATCATACAATTTACTTGATTACACACAAAAACAAATAAAAGGCAGTTTTTATGAACCTGAACTTACATCTGTTAAATTTCCTAATGTTTACCTTGTAGAAAAAATAATAAGAAAAAAAGGAAATCAAGTTTTGGTTTTGGCTGGGCTTTGATAAAAACCATGATTCATGGATAAATAAAAAAGATATTATTTAATGAATAATAATTTATTAACTTTTAGTAAAACATGCTATGCTGTTATTTAATATTAAAAACAACTTTTTGAAACCAAGTTTTATATATATATATTTTTTTTTTTTTTTAACTTGAACTTAATCACTTTTTCAATTTGTATTCATGATCACGCCTTTATATTATTAACAATATAATTTCAAACGTTTATTTGTTTCATTTTTTTCAAAACTTTTGCAGTTAAGTTAATATTCAAACAAAAAATTTCCATCGATTTTTTAAGCTTTTCAAATTTAAAATGGCAGTTGGTAGCTTAATTTTTGAAACATAACGAACGAGCTTTATCAGCTTTAAATTTTTTAAATTTTTCACGTAAATATTAAATCAAGCTTAAACTTTAATAATATTAAGTATAAACCAAATTTAAAAAACTTTTCATATTTAATTAAGAACAGTAAGCACAATATCTTAAGCTTGTTACTGTTTTAATTTGAAATTTAAACATAACTGATATTTAAAAAACTTTTCATATCTAATTAAAAATATTCAGCTCAATAGCTTAAGCTTATTTTTGTTAATTTATAAAACTTTTTTTAATTTTCACAGAAATATTAAATCAAGCTTAAACTTTTATAATATTAACTTTGTATTTAAACCAAACTTTAAAAACTTTTCATATTTAATTAAGAACAGTAAGCACAATATCTTAAGCTTATTACTGTTTTAATTTTAAATATAAACATATCTGATATCCTAACCGCCAAGTTTAATTTATAATACTCAAAGACTCAAACTAGCTTAAGCTTATTATTGTTTTAATTTGAAATTTAAACATAACTGATATTTAAAAAACTTTTCATATCTACTTAAGAATATTCAGCTAAATAGCTTAAGCTTATTTTTTTTAATTTATAAAACATTTTTTTAATTTTCACGAAAATTTTAAAAACTGATATCCTAACAACCAAGCTTAATTTAAAATACTCAAAGACTCAAACTAGTTTAAGCTTATTATTGTTTTAATTTGAAATTTAAACATAACTGATATTCTAACCGCTAAGCTTAATTTAAAATACTCAAAAGCACAAAACTTTTTACTTATCACAATTTTATTGCAAAACCTTAGGAGAACTACCGAAAAAAGCTCCTGCTGCCGCTGAAACGGCATTAAAAAAGCTTTAAAAAAGCTCCTCCGCCGCTGAACCGGCATATACATACTACTGAGGTGATCTTTCTCGGAACAACAAGTAGTATCTATTGAAGCACTTAATCAACCTTCAATGCTCCAGTACAAATTCTGCAAAATTTCCTAGATTCCCATAACTTCTATGTTGTATTATATGCTCCATTTCTTCAGTTTTGTGCTCGTCACAATAATATGTGGTTAGTCCTAAATCACATTGCCAGTATTCTAATATTAACTCTATCGAATTCATTGCGTTTTAAAATATTTTTTTTTTTAACTTTAGCTGTTAAATTGATTACTTGAAAAATTATAATGAGAAAAAGTTTTTTTTCGATTCATTTATTATTTCATTTTCTTTTACTTATGTTTTATTTTTTCCTGAGAGCTTTCATTATAATCACTTTTCTTTTTTTATTTCGCTAAACTAGAAAACCGCAATGATAATTGTAAATAAGTAAGAACATTAAAACTTAATATCTGCTCCATAGCAAAAGTTTAAGCTGCTAAACATTAGAATCACATTAACCTAAAGAAATATTAAAAATTTTTTGGACTATAAAACCACAAACATCCTCCTTTTATAAATGTAATTCATAATAATTCTATACTAAAAATAGTATAACAAGTAAAGAAACAGTCAGTCGGTGCAACCGACTTAGAAATACCCTACACCTATTTGGTTCAAATTTAAGGACATATCCATAAGTCATTTTAACACCATAAAAGCTGTTATTAATTTGATCGTAATACATAGCTAACCAAATTAACTTTATAATACTAAAAACATTTTCTAATTACACTATATATTAAAAAATATTACAAATTCTTACCAATTTATCTATTTAAAAATATTAAAAAACAAACAAACTTGAAATAAATGAAAATATATTTATTCCAATTCAATTACAAAATGAAAAAATTCTAATTATTAAATTTTGTGATATAAAGATAATCAAAGCATAATATATTTAATAATCCAGATTTTTAAAAATTGCAATTATTTTAAATGGTTATCTCATATACCTAATAGAAAAACTTATAAACGCAAAATATGCAATAAATGTATTTCTAAAATACAATTACAAATTTAGACCTTTTCATATAATTCATTTAAATATTAAAATAAATTTTCTATAAATGCAGCAAATACCTTTGAACATAGCTGAACCACTACAATTAAGTCTAGATTTCGGAAACACATAGGACATAGGAAATATATTCTTTGGCTTTGAAATTAAACTCGACCACAACCAATTCCCATGGTACTTTCATTACTAGTAACCTAGAGTTTAAATTTCATCAAAATAACGGCATTATTTTTTGGATTATGGTGTTTTTAAGATATATGTTTGTTAGTCCTTGAACTTGTCAAGGGTTCCAGAACCCGAAACCATGGTACGATTTCGCCCATTAGCAGTCCCGTCATACTTTCAATACTAGTTAACCCTTGTATACAATTGGAACGTTCTATCTTAATTTTAAGTTACTAGTTTTATTAATTTCGATGATAAGCTTTTACACATTGGGGGGTCTAAGAGAGGTACTGAACCACTACTCCAATTGATCCCAAATTAGGGGGGCACGGAAGAAATAGTAAAGAACACCCTGGACCAAATTTGAAGCTTCTACATTTGTTTCAAGTTACTATTTTTATTAATTTACCTACCTGCGCTTGAAAAAAATAAGGAAAATTTAAATATTATTTACATTAATATACAAAGCCTTCGAAATAAACTCTATAGCTTAGAATCCCTAATTGATTCGTACAATCACAAGATTCACATCATAGTATTAACTGAAATATGGTTACTCGAGACAGAAAATCAATTTTTTAACATTTCAGGATATAATTCTTATTTTTCAAATAGGCAAGAACCGCACGGTGGTGTTGCGATATATATTGATGAATGTGTTAATTCTAATTATGTTTCAAAAGAAGAATTTCATAAAAGTAATTTATTAGTAGTTAATTTACCTGAACATAATATAAATGTCATTGGCATATATAGATCACATGAAAATACTATTCCTGATTTTATATGTAAATTAAACTGTGTTACTGCACAATTTAAGAACTCTATTATAATTGGTGATATAAACATAAATTTACTTGATATCAATAATCGGTATGTCTTAGATTACACAAATACGCTTATTAGTAACGGTTTTCTGATTTACAACAAAATATCACCTGAATACGCAACGAGAATTAGTAGTACAACAAGAACTGTTATTGATCACTTCTCTACAGACCTTATAAACTACAAATATAAATTTTTAATTTGTGAAACGTCTCTATCTGATCACGAAATGTTTCATATCAGTATTGAACTTAAACCAATAACGAAAGATAAAATTTTCAGTAAAAAAGTATTGGATTACGATAAAGTTGCAACCGATAATTTCTGGTTAAATCTTAACTCTTACTCTGAATTTGAAAGCTTTATTTCTGATATGCAAAATTTAATTTTAAAAAATACTAAAACTATTGTAGTAAGAAAAGAAAAAAAGAAAGCACCTTGGATAACACGAGATATATTTAATAAAATTAAGATTAGAGACTCTTTTTATAAGTACTCAAAAAAGTACAGAGAAAATACTCGTATTTATAATCTCTATAAATCGATGAAAGCCGAGGTAAACAATCTAATCGTACAAGCCAAAAAAAAATATTATTCAACTGAAGTACAACACGGTTTTCAAAACGGTAAAAGTCTTTGGAATTTTTATAACAAGGTAATCTATAACACTGATTTACCTAAACAAAACCCCGCTATTAAAATGCTATTAACTAATAATATAATCACAACCAATGAGTATGAAATAGCTGACAAAATGAATACATATTTTGTTAATGTGACCGACGAATTAAATATCGCGTCTAATCCAATTGATTATACAAAATTTAGGTTCGGATTCCTTCCTTTTTTAAATAAAAAACTAAAATTGATTTAACAACAAAAACTTAAATTTTATTTATATTTTATTTAAATTTTATTTATAATAATAATTAATAATTTTTTTAGAAGCTAGAACTTATTACTTCAAAGACTAAAATGTAACTGTACTTTTATTTTATAATAATTAGTACAGTTGGAAATAATTAGTTGCAATTATTCGCGATGTCATCAGTTTTGATCGCGTTAGTAAAAATTATGTGAAGAAAAAATATAAATGTAGAAATTGCAATTTGACACTTTTGTTTACTTGAAAGATTGAAAGAACGTTTTAAGTAATATAGGAAATTTATAATTTAAGAATTTAAGTTTATAGGATAGATAACTACCCCATCCTTAAGTTCATTGTTCTCCTGAACAATGTTTTCTTTATTATTTACGTTAATTGCCACTAATTGTTTCCTTTGTTTTATTTTTCTTAAAAATATTATAATTGATATTATTACAAACATTAGTATTATGATTGAAGTATTAACATAAATTAATATTTTATTTTTTTTCTTTTCAGATTTAATTTCTTCAATTTTATTATAATTCTCAAATTGTTTATAATTTAAAGATTCCAAGTTTATTAGATTAGAAACATTATTCATTTTAGTATAGCTTGGAATTACAATAATTTGTTTAAATTCTTTAAGTTTATTTGAAAATTTCATGTTATTTATTTCAATTGAACAATTTTTAAAAGATAATACATAATTTTTATTTAATACATATTCAACATTATTACAATTGTTATTTAATTTTAAGTTTTTTGCATTCTTTATCAAAATAGTTCCAGTATCAATTTCAATTAATTTAAATTTATTTTCAATATTTTTTGTACAATCATTATAAGTTTTGTTAAATAAATTTTGAATACAATTTGACGCTGTTTTTAATTTATTTATATATCTCTCTTCAGAGTAGTGAAAAATTCTATTTTTATATGAAATATAGTCAACAGTATCGATATTAAGTTCTTCAAAGTTTGAATTTGGAACTGGTAAAATTTTTAGTTTGTTAGCTGTTACGTTATTTACAATTGGAATTTCCAGAACGAAAATTAGATAATTATCATATGTTGCTAGAGAACTTTTTATTTCTTGGATTTTAAAAGAATCTATTTCGAATAGATCTATTTCTTCTGGCGTAAGAATAGATCTACTCATAATTTGATGTTTAGAAAAGATTATATTCTCTTGAATTTTTTCTAGTTCTTAAAAGATTTAGTTCGTTTAAAAGATTTATATTTGTTAATATTTGGAAAAATTCAAATTGTTTAATTAATTTTTTATTATCTATTGAAGCATCGTTTAAAAGTTTATTAATTATTACGTTATTTTTATTAATAGTTTTTTGTATTAATTTTAAATTATTTTCGATATTACCGTTTATTTTTATTTGTTTATTAGAATTTGTTATTAAATGATGGTTATTTTCATCGATTAGTTTTAAATGCTCTTCTAATTCAGCTCGGTCGTCTTCATCCATGGTTCCAAATATCCATTTGAGAAATGAACCACCGAGGTTGATTAGAGCCCTTTTATATCTAAAAGAAGTTAAAGTTTTTAAAGTATGTTTAATATTATTGATTTTATTTAATAAAGCTTTCATGTGAATTTCATCATTTGGCAGGCTAAAAGATAGGTTGATGTTATTTTCTATCAGGTTTATAGCCGTTTGTATTTCCTCAAGATTTATTTTATGAATGATTTTATGATAATTTTCTATGATTTGGATGTTTTCCTGTTGTATAATGGTAAATCCAGCTTCACTTTCCAATTTTTGCAAATTAATCATAGCTTGACATGGGTTTACTTGGGCTAGCATTAGTAATATTATTACCTGTAAATTTTTTAAAGTTTCTTTTGATTCTAAACGGATGTATATTTTTATTCTTAATATCTATTACTTTATTATTAAATTGTTTACAATTAATTTTTTTATATTTCGGAACTTCTTTATGACGAACTGCGGCTGGGTTTTCTACAAGAATTTCATCAGCATTTGGTGTTTCGAAATTCTTTCTATTTTCATTTAATTTTGATATAACTTTATTTTTATTGTCTAATAATCTATTCTTGATGATATTAAAATCTAAGACCTTCCCGTTAATAAAGTCAATAGGTCTTGTTGCAGTTGTTGAATGAATAGTATTATTATAAGCTTCAACAGCTTTAAGTATCTTACTTTCAGTATCAGAATTAGGTTCAGTAAGATTTAAAATTCTAATGTGTTCTAATATAGTTCCATGAACTCTTTCTATATCCGAATTTCCAGTATGGCTTCTGGGTGATGAGAAATGAACTTCGATATTCTCTACCCTACAAAAATCTTTAAGATTTAGACTATCGAATTCATTATCGAATATAAATTTCTTTGGTTTCCCGAAAAGAGAATTTCTGAGTTTTAATGCCTGAACTATAGTAATACTATTTCTGTCGTTTAATTTAGATATTGTTAAATGTTTGCTAAACTTATCAATAGATGTTAAAAATATTTCTTTATTCAAATAAAAGACATCAGCGTGAATGATTTCATTCAACTCAGAAGGAGTTTCAGATAGTTGAAATTTGAATTTATTCGGATGTCTATCATATTTAGCCAAGTTACAAACGTCACAGTTATTAACAAATTTATAAATAAAATCCTTTAATTTAGGAAAATAATATAAATCCTTTATTTCTGTAAAATTTTCTAATATGCCGCGATGATTAGTTTTTTCATGACATTGTTTTATTATTTTTAATAGATCTTCTTCATTTTCAATGTCGTGAGCAAGTTTTGAACATTCTACGAATTTTATGTTTTTATCACTACTAAATAGTTCGATGAGTTTATTTTGGATGATTGCATATAAATTATCACTTAATTTAGAATAAATGGCAGTAGTACCTTTCTTTATAAATTTTCTAAATACATTATTTAAGTAATTTTCATTTTTGAGATCTTCTACAGATATATATAACTTTCTATATCTTTTAAATTTTATTATAATTTCTTCTGATTTGTTTTCCACAAGGTGTATTTGGGAAAGATATTTGTTAACAATATTATCTATAATTGGAATAGTGTTGTCCAAATTTTCGACAGCACTATGAATTGTAGCCCTATTTTTTGTAACAATTTCATTTACTTTTTCTTTCTCTTCTTTATTAAGATGGTCAGTTTTTATAACATTAATAATTTTGTTCGTCTTTAAATCAATAGAATTTAACTCATGAATCTCATCATACGGACATGAGTTTATAAATTTTGTAACTTTATTTCGAATTTCGATAGTATTATTACCAAAATCGATTTTTGCACTTATTGCTTTTAAAATATTTTGCCCTAATATGGCATTAAAATTTTTGTTTTTTAATTTTAAGACCTTCCAGACCATATCGGCATAATGATTAAATTCGACTGGAACGTCTGTGACAATTTCGTATGAAATTTTATTATTTCCGAATAAGGTATTTATTGTAACTGGATTTTTTTAATTTTTTTCGTTTAATATGTGGAAATAAATTGTCGTCTATAATAGAGACAGTAGATCCCGAATCTATCAAACATTTAATTTTGGTTTTACCGATAGTAAATTCTACTATTGGTAGTGAAATTTCCGAGGCCGTGAATGAAAAATTTTCCTCAACTATAAGAGGGTCAACTTCCATTTCTTCTACATCTCGGTTACGGCGATAATTATTTGAAAAATTCCCACTAAAATTACCAGGCTTATTATACTGGTATCTACTATTATTAAAACTATTATTTTGTTGTCTATTATTAGTATTATTATTATTATTATTAAATTTGTTTAAACCGTTAAAATTATTAATTTTATTATAATTATTATTATATTTGTTTTGGTAAGAACCACGATTAGAATTGTAATGAAAATTATTTTTTGAATTGTAATAATTATTATTTTTATTGTTATTTTTATTATTAATTTTATTATTAACATTATACGAATTGTTTAAATTATTAGAACAGCTGGAAATTCCAGTTTGCAATAACTCGTGATAGGCTTCCTCTAAGGAAGTAATATTTTTAGTCCTAATATACATAGAATCAGTTCTATTTAATTTGTTTAAAAATTTATTCAATATACTTATTTCATTATTATTTGGGTTAAACTCTACTGGTTGATTAATATCTAAGTTATATTTTATGTTTAATTTATCTAATATTTTTCTTAAATCTGAATAAAATTGGCTTACCGTTACTAATTTAACTGCATCCGCCTGTTCCTTTAAAGTTAAATATGTTTCGTGAACACCAAACGACCTAACTAATTGCTCTTTCACTTGTTGTCATGTAACCGTTTGTGATAGTAGCCTCCTAATTGATGCCGCTGCTTGTCCTTGAATTTTGGTTGTTAAAATCCGACATATGTAGCTTTTCTCATCATTATCGGCTACCTGGTTCATCAACGATTCTGCTTCTTGCAGAAAATAACCAAGCTCGCTTGAATCTTCACCGGTAAAAGGCTGAACTGTTCTAGCCTCTGTCACAATATCCCTGAATGTAACCACCATTTTTGTTTTATTTTTATTAAATTTGTTATTTTATTGTCTATATATATATTTTATCTATTTATTGTTTTTATTGGTTTTGTTATAAAAAATGTTTTTGTTTCTTTATTTATTTTATTTTATTATTTAGATGTTAAATTGTTTTATTTTGTTATTTAAATTATTTTTAATTTATATTATAAATTATTTTTATTTTATTTCAGGTAAGTCACGCCGTTAATCACTAAAAAAATTTTTTATTAGTTCACCGATTATATTCTTTTTGGAAAAAGAACGGTAAGTGATTCTTTGTAGATCAAAGTCTTAGTTTTGATAATTTCACTTTGTAAATCAAAGTTTGGTTTTAAATATTTTACTTTGTAAATCAAAGTTTGGTTTTAATTATTTTACTTTGTAAATCAAAGTTTGGTTTTAATTATTTTACTTTGTAAATCAAAGTTTTGTTTAATTATTTTAACTAATTATTATCACTATTCCGACGGTAATCCTACCGACTGCGCCAAATTTAGGTTCGGATTCCTTCCTTTTTTAAATAAAAAACTAAAATTGATTTAACAACAAAAACTTAAATTTTATTTATATTTTATTTAAATTTTATTTATAATAATAATTAATCATTTTTTTAGAAGCTAGAACTTATTACTTCAAAGACTAAAATGTAACTGTACTTTTATTTTATAATAATTAGTACAGTTGGAAATAATTAGTTGCAATTATTCGCGATGTCATCAGTTTTGATCGCGTTAGTAAAAATTATGTGAAGAAAAAATATAAATGTAGAAATTGCAATTTGATACTTTTGTTTACTTGAAAGATTGAAAGAACGTTTTAAGTAATATAGGAAATTTATAATTTAAGAATTTAAGTTTATAGGATAGATAACTTACATACGTCAATAGAATTCAAAGAGCAATCCACAACAACTTTGACTTACATTCCACCAATAGTACTGAAATTGAACAGATTATTGCAAACCTAAAATCTTCCGCAGCTACTGGTTGGGATTGTATTTCGACTAAGTTTTTGCAAAGATTTTCTACACAACTTTCACCAATAATAGCCAAATTAATTAATAACTGTTTCCAAACTTCAATATTTCCACTTTCCCTCAAAATAGCAATAGTTACACCCATTCTTAAAACAGGAAATACAAAAAATCCATCCAATTACCGACCAATATCTGTTTTAACAAGTATTTCTAAAGTTTTTGAATTGGTTATGAAAAATAGACTTAATACTTTTCTCACACATAATAATATACTACATACAGAACAATATGGGTTTGAAAGAAATTCAAACACAACGGCGGCATGTTTAAGCTTAACAAATTTTGTGACAAACAATATTGATAGTGGTAAATATGTTGCTTTAATATCCCTAGATTTTCAAAAGGCCTTTGATTGTGTAGATCATGAAATCCTACTATCGAAGCTTAGAAATCTTAACTTCGATCAAAATTCTATAAATCTTTTTCAAACTTACCTGTCTAATAGAATACAGAAAGTCAGAATCGGATCTTCCATCAGTAGCCCGCTAATAATAAAAAAAGGAGTCCCACAGGGTTCCATTCTGGGACCAGAGTTATTCAAAATTTATATAGATGACATCGCTCGTCTAGATCTTATAGGGTCAATCCAATTATATGCTGATGACGCTATATTAAAATATGCGGCTGCTACAGAAAATATTTTAAGAAATTCGATTGAAACTGACCTTGCCAAAATCGAAGAGTGGATAACGCATCATAGGTTACGTTTAAATGTAAAAAAAACCAAAATTTTGCTACTTGGCAACAAAATTTACAACTCTAGGAACTTCTCCTACAACTCTATATCTATTGATAATATAGAAAATCTCTGTTACTTAGGGCTAATTTTGGATAGAAAAGTTAAATGGATAGATCACATTCATCATATCATACGCAAAATAACGCCATATCTATTCATCTTACGTCGTATTCGAAAATATATTACTCAAAATGCTCTATATTCCATATATTCTTCTTTTATTCAATCTCATATAATTTATCTCAATCCAATTTGGAGTGGTGCAAGCCAACAAATTTTGTACCAGTTAGATATCGTACATAAGAAGGCGATTAAAATAATCCACGGCTATCCGAATATTTTTCCAACGAATAGGCTATACACCGAAAAATATTTAAGTCTCGAGAACATTTGTAAAAGGGAGTTGTATCTTACTGCCTATAAGGTTGTGAATAATAAAATAAAGCACAATTTTATTTTAAATAGAGCAATAAACATACACAATTATAATACGCGAAATAGTTCTAATTTTTATTTGTCCTTATTTAGGACAAATCAACAACAGAATAATTGCTTATTTAAATGTTTAAAGGTGTATAATGAGCTTCCAACAGGCTTTAAACAAATTAATTCAATTGGTTTGTTCAAAACAGAAATAAAAAAATATATATTACAAGAACATCAAACCCATAGATAATGAAAACCAGTATAAATACTGGATATGTAAATATTTAGTTAATATGTATATAGTGAACCGATGTATTTGTTGCTTTGTAGATAAATGATAATGAAATTGAGTGATTGAACTTTAAAAAATGTGATAATTATGAATTTTGATATTTAATTTTAATTATAAAATTTTTTTTTTATTTTTTAAATTGATTGTATCGTCCTGATTTTTGCAATATTCATTAGCTTTTAAGAATTAAACTTATATTAATATACTTTTTTTTTTTATAAGATCATATAGCTGCTTTAGCTACGATCATCCAACACAAACAAATTTGAATTATATAATTTATACCTTTTTAAAATGAATTAAAATAAAGAAAAAAAAAAAAAAATTTCGAAAATATGCTTTAAGGTCCTCGGAACTGAGTGGCTGGTCCCCGACCCACTAGTCCAATGGGGCCTAAATTTCAAAAACACCTACGACATAGGAAGGGACAGCCTGATACCAAATTTGGAGGTTATATCTTCATTGGTTTCGGAATTACGCTAGTTTGGCCTAAATTCTATCAAAAAGTTCTCAATTCCGAACCCATTGTCTAATCCTCACCGTACGTAATTACCGCCGTAGTTTCATTACCAATAACCTACAGCACAAATTTCATGAAGATAGGGTCATTAGTTGTTGAGTTATTGTGATTTTTAATATATGTTCGTTATCCCTGACACCGACTAAAAGGCCCAGAATCCGAACCCATGGGCTGATTTCGCCCTTATAAAGCCCGCACTGTACTTATAGTACTAGTTAACCCTTGTACACAATTTGAACGGTCTATCTTAATTTTAAGTAACTATTTTTAGTAATTTCGATTATAAGCTTTTAAAACTTGGGAGGTCCGAGAGGGGTACTGAACCACCTCTCCAATTGATCCCAAATTAGGGGAACACGCAACAGATAGTAAAGAACACCCCTGTGGCAAATTGAAAGCTTCTACATTTTTTCAAGTTGTTATCTTTATTAATTTTAAAGATATGCTTTAAGGTCTTCGGAAATGTGTGGCTGGTCCCCGACCCAGTACTCCAATGGGACCCAAATTCCCAAGACACTTAGGAAATGGGAAGGGACACCCTGATACCAAATTTGGAGGTTATATCTTCATTGGTTTCGGAATTATGCTCGTTTGGCCTAAATTCGATCAAAAAGTTCTAGGTTCCGAACGCATGGTCCAATCCCGACCTTACGCAATCCCCAAAGTAGTTTCATTACTAGTAACCTACAGCACAAATTTGATGAAGATAGCGTCATTAGTTGTTGAGTTATCGTGATGTTTTATAAAAGTTCGTTAGCCCTTCGATCGACTAAAAGGTCCAGAATCCGAACCCATGGGCCGATTTCGCCCATATAAAATCCCCGCCGTACTTTCAGTCCTAGTAACCTACAGTTAAAATTTCATCAAGATAGCTCCATTATTTTTTGAGTTATCGTGTCACGGACGGACGGACGGACGGACATGGCTATATCGACTCAGGCGGTCACGCTGATCACAAATATATATACTTTCCCATATCTAGCTCGCTTCCTTTAGGTGGTTACAAACACCATACCAAAGTTAATATACCCCTTTACCTATTCTATAGGTGTAGGGTATAAAAATGGTGATTTTGCTAAATTTTTCATTAGTTAGAAAAAAGTAATTGAAGAATTAATACATCAAAGTTCCAAAAAAAAAAAAAAACTAACATGGAGCGGACAATTGATGAAGACCAAGATCTTTTCTCGTCAGATGAAGGGGAAGAAGAGGAAGAGGATAACAAGCTGGGTGAATTTATCAAAAAAATCAAAAATCGAAAGGAGTTTCAATCAATGAGTGATTTAAAAATCGGGATTGTGTATAATATTATACAGCTAAAGGAGGCTGTATCTAAATTTAAACCAAAAAAACAAAAAAAATTGGAGGAGGATGGAGAAGAAGAAAAAGAACTAGGTAAATGTGTCATCGCATGTAGTGATAACTTTTTCACATATTTACCTACATACTATGCTAAACAGCATAGTAAAGAAATTATTCAAATAATAATTAAAAAAATTAATTTAAATAAAATAGAGTATGGGTTTAAGATCATAAAAAAAACCACTCTATTAATACAATAGATTTTATTTGTAAACAAAAATAATAATAAATAATAATAAACAAGTGATGATAAAAAACCAAGGGTTTTTAAAATAGCACATTTTCAAAATAATTTAATGTTTCATACTAAGTATTTTATCGGAATATAATGTTCAAGCTTCAATATTAACGTTGAAGGAAATATATACCTTGGTGACTAAGTTACTGCTTACTTATAAAAAAAGTAAATATTTTATTTGAAAGTTCTAATAGCCCTTCAATGGGGAAGGTTGCCAAATTTCACAAGGACCTAACTTCATCTCTCCCCCCCTCCCTCTCCGTTTTTGTAGTTTCTAGGAATTAAGCCAAAATTTGGAATTTTACTTAGAATTTTATTATATAAGAAAAAATGGGTAAAACTGAGAGACACTTTCTTCAATTTAAGGAACCGCTTTTAAATTTAAGAAAAACCTTTAACATATGTTAAAATATAATGTTGGACCTTCAAATTTTGTAATTAATAAAAAAAAATTTGGACAGGTATTCAAGTTACAGGTGTTTAAAAATTGCAAAATTTCAATTTTCGAGCCCTTATAGCTCCTAAACATGGGGCTTGACAAAAAAATTTTAATAACCGACTCCCACTAATTTCTGATTATCTAACTTCTCCCAAAATTTCAAGACCCTAGCTTGAACCGTTCAGAAGATATGTGTGGTCAAAAATTTTGCAAAAATGGAGTTTTGTGTAATGTTAAATTTTAGTACCGTCTGGCAACCATAAACATTTGCCTTATAAAATTTATAAAGTTTATGAAACCAGCTATCGTTTGCCGTTTTCAGATTGAAAATATATTTAAGAGATCTCTTGTTATAACCATTTAAATATAGGGCTTTTTCCAACTTTGGGGGGGCTGTAGCCTCGTAACAGGTGGGGCTACAGAAAAAAATTCTTCTACGAAATTATTTTTTTTTCAAAAACTACCCATGGTTAAAATTTCTTTACTCTATTTCAAACGGTGTAAAAGTTTTTGTAAACATACGGACGGACGGACGGACGGACGGACAGAGTGAAGCTATATAGGCACATTTTTACAAAATTTTTTGAAAATGTGCTAAAAAGAAACGAAATTTTAATTCTTTTTTTTAGTTCTTCTAAAGAGTTTTTTTCAGATTTCCTTAAATTAGAAACTTAGATTTTTACTAATTTCAGCAATATAGAGAAAGAGGGGAATTTCTAAATGTTTCAAATACCCAGGTTTTTCTTTCTAATAATTAGGATTATAATATTAGCATGTCTAAAATTATACTATTTTTCTTTCCTTGCTAATAATTTAACTCATAACATTAACATAATTTCTTATAGAATCTGAGTAATATTTTTTTTATTTAACATTTATATTTTAAAAATAACATGAATAAATTAATAGGAAAAAAAAAAAATTTTTTTTTATTTTATTTATTACAATAAAGATTTAATTTTAAAAGAAATATATTATCTTTTTTTGATTTAAAAAGTAAGCCCACTATGACAGTGGACAGCAATTCCTCTTTCTATCATTTCCTTTTTGGAAAATACTGGTAGATGATGATGATTTTACACATGATATGATGCATGACGCAGATGTAGTTGATTTGGATGGACTTTTATATGATTCACTTTTACTCGATTCTTTATTTTCCATGTTTTTTCTTTTTTAGTTTTATATTTAGTTACTCACTATCGGAATAAACTTTTTCGACTAATTTCGATTTTAAAATTTCGTAAAGTATATATATATATATGAATAAACTGTTTATATCAGTTTTTTTATTAAATAAACATTCTGAAGAGCACAATATCCAAGTTATCAAATCGTGATTATGATTTATAAAAAAAATTAATTTTCTTTACTTAAAATTTTTTATACAGTTACAATTTGATTTATTACAATTGATTTATTACCGATTATAAAATTAGATGATACAATTAATTTCGTATTCTAATTAAGACTAACTTTTATTCTAAAATACATTGACTTATATACTAATTTTAACATATGTTGGGCCACGTGAATTTGTTCTGATGGGAATTAAGTAAACGCTAAGTAAGCGTTTTTGGTGAGAAAATAATTAATGTAGTAAAAAAGCGGTGAAAATTATGTAGACGCTGTGTAAGCGTTTTTTGGTGAGAAAATAATTTAGGCCTGTGGGAACAAAATGTAAATGTGCAATTTGGTAATTTGACACGTTGTTAACTCTTCCCCCTTTAAAGATCTTCGTCCCGTAGATCGATTGTGAATTCCAGTGGTTTGATGGTTGGAGGTTTGGTTGTTTTAATGTCCGAGTTGGTTTCTTTGGTAGCTGATTTGGCTGTTTTTTTGATGTTTTTGGATATTGTGAAGATAACGACTATGATGATGAGTAGAATGATGACTATGTTTGCTGATAACGAGATTTTATGGTTTGCAAAAAGGTTCTGAATATGATGTGTGTTGTTAAGTTGTAGATTGTGAATGTAGTCCAGGTTCAGTTTCATATTGCCTGTTGTAACGTTTGTTTGAAATATGGCTGGTAAAACTTGTGACGAAGTGACTATTCTGTTTACGAAGGTTTGTCCCTTGATTTCCACTGTGTCATTATAGTGTTGTATAACGAAACTCCCGCTAAGTTGTCTGCTGATGTTTCCGCTTGTTAACTCTCCATTAAAATTGGAAAGGAAAATTGTATTTCCATCTATAGCTTCGACTATTTCTTCCTTGTTGAACTGAAGGTCGCATTTAGCGCTTTTGCCTTTTAGAAGTTGAGATGTACAATGTTCTTCTTCAAGTTTCCTAAGTTTAGTTTTTTCGCATCTGGTTATATTGTTCATGGTGTCGCATTTTCCTAGTATACCATAGATATTGTCTTTGACAAATAATTCTTCGTATTCAAGATGTATTTGTTTTGAGTTTCTGATTGTTGATCTTGCTACAATGTGATCATACTGTTGGTTGGTGGTTTTTGGTAGTGAAAGGATGTACAGGATTGTATATCCATTCGTTAGAACTTTTGGTTGTGCATACTCTATGGCTTCGATTTCATTGTTATATGGTAATGTTTCTGTTTCTTTTAATATTTTTTGGATGTCTGTTCTACTAAGTAAGTTTGTGTTGACAATAGCTTTTTTTGCTATTTCGGCTGCTAATACGATTTCATTCAGCGTTTCTTTTATAATGCCGAGCTTGTTGAAAGTAATTTGCTCGAGTTGTTGGTCCATTCTATTCACTTGTTTGAGAATAACGTTGTATCTCCTTATTACTTCATTTGTAACTTTCATTATCTCACGGTTGATACTGTATTGTTGATTATTGTTAACGATTAGTTCGCTTTGGCTCTTTACAATGGTGTCCCAGTCGGTGGCAACTGGTGTACCCGCCAGCCATTTCCATGCGGTTCCAATCCAATTGATTGATCTTTTCTTGATTCTTGTCCCTCTCAGTTTCGCTAGTGATTGCATGATTTGGTTTATTTGAAACTCCAGCTGAGGTTTGATCATGTTCGTTGAATTGATTTTATCGACAAGTGGGATGATTTGTTGTAAAGCTTCGTCATATTCTTCGAGATTAATGATGTGAACCAAATTGAAATTGCCGTTTATTATTCTTCCTTGGCCTTGTTTTATGGTTGCAATCGGGTCTTTAAATTCAAATATTTCTGGCCATGCGATGGTTTTTGTAATTATAATTCTAGAAAGATAAGATTATTGTATTTGATTATCGGTAATATTTTTTATGAGGGATTTATGGATTTTTTTCCCGGATGTTGTGGTTATTGTAACTTTATTATTTTTCATAACTGTTTCTTTTTTATATATTGGCTTGTGCTTTGCTTTAATTTGCTTATCTCGCACGTAAATTATTTGGCCAATTTGGTAATCTTTGGGTGTATTTCTTTTTTCATTTTCCCTTTTTAATTTTGACTGTTGGTTTTTCTCAATGCGGGTGCTCAGTTCGTTACTAATTTTTGTTCTGGCTGCTAATAAATCCTGATAGTTGAATTTACTGGATCTCCCAAAGAATATGTCACTTGGTTTCGTCTTTGTTACAGAATGTATTGTATTGTTATATCGATCGACTGCCAAGTATTTAATTTCCTTTTGCGAAAGGTCTTGATATTCCTTGCTGAGGCACCTTACTAGTTCTATTATTGTTGAATGTGCTCTCTCGATACTTCCATTAACTTCGCTCTTCTGCGACGGTGTGTTATAGACTGTGATGCCAAGTGCTTTAATGTAATTTAATGTGATGGGACTCATGAAGCTTCGCTCATTGTCAATCACTATCATTTCGGGAACTGTAAAATAATGTAGGACTTTCGTTATTTTATCTCTTAAATGCAAAGCTGAGCGATCCTTGATGTGAAAAAATTTTAAGAATTTTGAAAATTTGTCGATACATGTTATATACTTTTCTTCTTGTATTTCCATTAAATCAATGTGAAGTATTTGCGTCGGGAATTTCGGAATAGGAGTTTTTTGTAATTCCGGTTTATTTGGCCGTCTGTCGTATTTGCTGCTGTTACAAATTTCGCAAGTTTTGATAAATTTCTTGATCTTACTAGTCATATGTGGGAAATAGTACTTGTCCAGTATTTGCATCCGGTTTTCATTGGCGTTTCTGTGTGCTCTTCTGTGTTCTTTATCGATGATCGTAAATTTCCTGTCTTCTAGTGTGACATCTTCTACTATTTTTTGTGTAATTCGCATTTTATATTTGCTAAAATGATCCTTAAAAACACTTTGTAGAATTGGAAGGAAATTCTCAGGAATCTTGATACCGTTGATTACCCCTGGATTCAGTTTCTCCTTCAATATTATTTTTAGAATATCTTGATTCATTTCTGGTACGTCCACATAGTGCCTGTGATATCTTGCATGTGGTTGCTCGTATATTATCATATCTTTTCCGAGCCTTATGATTATCTGATTTAAGAACACGTTGATTGGAGCTTCGCAATGAGGAATTAAGCTTGTACTGTCCTCGTCTGCGCTATGTACTGTGTGCGATAAATTGTCTTCATCTGGAATGCTTGCTGTTTCCGTTTCGCTATTCTCGTGTGGACTATTTGCTGTGTCCGTAGAGCTTTGGGTGAGGTTGTTTATTTCAGTTGGCAATCTAGATAGAGCATCTGCTACAACATTTGTTTTCCCTGGCTTGTAGATTAGTTCATAGTTGTACTCTTCGATTTTGGCCTTCCATCTTTTGAGTTTAGCATTATGGTTACGGTTTCCTAGTGAAAATGTTAGTGGCTGATGGTCTGTCAGAATTTTAATTTTTCCTGCACCATAAAGATAATTTCGTAGATTATCCAGTAACCAAACTATCGCCAACATCTCCTTCTCATTCGTGGCGTAATTTTCTTCCGTGCTATTCAAAGTCCTGGAGATAAAAGTTATTGGTTTATCCTTGCCGATTTCTCCCTGTGACAATACTGCTCCAATAGCTTTATCCGAAGCGTCTGTAGTGAGTATGAAGGGTTTTTCGAAATTCGGAAATATCAATATTTCAGAAGACGATAGTAGCTTTTTTAGATTGTTAAACGCTTGAAGTTCTTCCTTGTTTAGTTGTATATCAACTTTTTTCGACATATTTGCTTTAATTTGAGCGTTTTTCCCTCTGGTTAGGTTGGTTAGTGGTTTTGCTATCTTGGCAAAATCACGAATGAATCTCCGATAATAGGATGTAAGTCCCAGAAATGATTTCAGATCCTTCAAGTTTCCTGGAGGCTTGATGTTTTGGATGCCCATTACTTTCTTTGGGTCAGGCTTGATCCCTTCGCTTGTAACTAAGTAGCCTAGGAATTCAGTTTCCGATTTTAAGAATTTGGTTTTTTCTAGGTTCACCCTTAGATTAGCTTTTTCCAATCGTGAAAATACTGTTTCGATGTTTTTGAGGTGTTCTTCTTTTGTTCTTCCAAATATAATGACGTCATCGATGTATACATAGCAGGTTTTACCTATCTGATCTTTGAGAACATCGTCTATCATACGCTGGAATATCGATGGTGCATTTCTTAGTCCGAACGGAAGTCTTAGAAATTCGTACTTGCCGTTCATTGTAGAAAAAGCTGTTTTTGGAATGTCTTCCTTCTTCATCATTATTTGATGAAATCCTGATGTAAAGTCAATCGTTGTAAAAAATTTTGCTTCTCCTAAACTTGCTAGTATGCTGGAAATGTCCAGGATCGGATACGTGTCGGGTGTTGTTACTGCGTTTAACCTTTTAAAGTCAATGACCATCCGATATTTTTTATTTCCTGATGAATCTGGCTTTTTTCCCACGATCCAGATTGGCGAGTTGTACGGACTTTTGGATGGTTGTATTATTCCGTCGTCTAGCAGTTTTTTGACTTGATCTTCGACTTCCCTCCTCATGTTAGCAGGATATGGGTATGACTTTGTATATATGGGCTCTTCAGTTGTTGTTTTGATTTCTGCCTTCACCTCCGTGTCAATTATTTCTTTATCATTTATTGGTCCAAATATTTTTTTATGCCGGTTTATGATTGCTAAAATTTCTTCCCTGGTTTCGGTTGACAAATTTTCTGCTTCGATTTCGATGTCATTCACCTGAGCTGACACTTTAGCCTTCAATGGTATTTGGATGTCAAAATCGATTTTCAAGATGTTGTTTTTTCTGTCGATTATAGCATGAAGATTTTTTAATGTGTCATCGCCTATTATTCCGTCAAAGGTTGTGAGTCCTGGCAAAACGAAAAATTCTAAGTAAGAGTTGTTTCCTAATTTTTCGAAAAATTTTCCCCCAATTTTCTGCGAGATTTGAATATTTCCTCCTGCAGAGTGTACAGTGAAAGGTTTATTTGCTGGTTTGGCGTTGGTGGCGATTTCAGGTTTCACGAAGTTTTTGTTTGTTCCCGTATCAACGAGAAATTTTAGGATTTTTTTATCTCGTGTGTGGTATTCTAGGTATGGAACGCTGGATAGGCGTCCGTCATAAAATTTATTTCCTGAACTTCTTCTTCGGGGTTTTCTTCAGTTTCTGCATGATCAGGATCATAAAAGGCTTCGCCTTCATATTCATCTTCATATGGAGTTTCTATTTGATATAATCTCTGGTGTTTGTTATTCGGAAGATTACTTGAACTTGGTGGTCGTTTGTATGCATCATTGTAGTTCGTAGGTCTATTCATGTAATCCACTTGACGTGTTTGCATGGATTGATCGACTTCCATTTTTCCAAAGGTTTAGGAGGTCTTGGTGGAGGTACAGATGGTCTTTGATGCTGGATGTTGTATGCGGAAACTTTTTGCTGTGGTGATAGCGGTGGTCGCTGTTGGAGTTGTGGTCGTGATGGTATAAAGGGTTGGCGTATGTTGTTATTCGGGACCCTGTTCATTGTAGTTGAATTTATATGACTGCCGTTCCTGTTATGCAAGGTGTAGCTTCTACAGTTATAATTTTGAAGCTCTAAGCATGTTGAATATGCTTCTGGGAGTGTTTGTGGTTTTTGCAGCATTAAGTATTTTGAGAGTTCTCCGTTAACTCCTCTAATAAAAACATCTAGAGCTCGATTTCTTTGTGATTCTACCAGAACCTGAATTGTTTCTCGTGAGTAATTTTCAGTTTTCACTTTGTTAATTATTAACGAGAATTGATGATTTATTTTCGCGTAAAATTCGTCGATAGTAGATCTTCCCTGAGTGAGTGTGCTCATCTGATATTCTAATGTTCGGATGTCGCGCTTGTCTGCGTAGTGGAGAGATGAGCATGCTTTTATTGCCTCCCAGTCGTCGTCAAATATGTTATATGATATCAAAGCAGCGTCAGCGCTTCCTCTAACTTTCCCTTTAATTGCTTGGAGAATCGCTCTATAAATTGGTTTGCCCTTCACTAAATCGTAATCAAGTAGGATGCTCTCCACGTTGTGGACCCATGAAACGTATTGAACTGCATTTCCGTCGAATATTTGCAATTCCTTGACGCTGTCGGGTAACCTTGCTATGTCTTTTAGGTCTTGCTCGTTTTTTGGCGATGTTAATTTTACTTGGCCTTGGTCTTGCACCTGTTGGTTTAGCTTCGTTTCCTGTACTGTTAGCCTTGAGTCGAGTCTTTTCCCTTGAGCTATCTGGGCGTTTAATGCTCCGGTAATTTCCTTAAGTTGATCGATGATTGCCTCCATTTGTCCTTCCATTTTTATATTTTAATTTATTTTAATTAATTATTTAGTTTTTATTAATTAGTTTTATTATCTTCAATTTAGAAATTTTTTTGATTTTATTGATAAATTATTATTTTAATTAAATTATTTTTCTGTTTTTATTATTCGTATTTTTTATATTATTCTTTCTTTTGTTTTTTTTTTTTTATTATTTTTTATTTTAATTTTAATTATTTCTAATTTAATTATATTATGTTATATTATTTAATTAATTTGAGAACCGTTAAGGTTTGTTTAAATTTTTACTCGTTGAATTCCCTCAATTTTAGTTTTTCTACGTAGGTATGTATAAAAAAAACACTTACAGGAACAAAACGGTTGTTTTCATTTTCTGAGTCTGGTCTGATCGGTTTTTACTCCAGAGGTTGTTTCGTAATATCCTTTTTAGGCGTTCTCTTTTATTTTTCGTGAACACCCTACTAATGGTACGAGATACAACACGCCAAAGTTTTTTCGTTTTTTAGAGTTCTTGCTTGATTAAAGAACTTTTACGATCTGCTTTTTTTCCTTTATTTTTTCGGATTTCCACAATATTTCGTAAAGAGACTTCTTTAAAGCTGCTCGGGCGCCAGTTATCAAATCGTGATTATGATTTATAAAAAAAATTAATTTTATTTACTTAAAATTTTTTATACAGTTACAATTTGATTTATTACAATTGATTTATTACCGATTATAAAATTAGATGATACAATTAATTTCGTATTCTAATTAAGACTAACTTTTATTCTAAAATACATTGACTTATATACTAATTTTAACATATGTTGGGCCACGTGAATTTGTTCTGATGGGAATTAAGTAAACGCTAAGTAAGCGTTTTTGGTGAGAAAATAATTAATGTAGTAAAAAAGCGGTGAAAATTATGTAGACGCTGTGTAAGCGTTTTTTGGTGAGAAAATAATTTAGGCCTGTGGGAACAAAATGTAAATGTGCAATTTGGTAATTTGACACGTTGTTAACCTCCATTATGATTGAATGTTTTCAAAAAATTGATTACATCACAAAAATTTTTTTTACCTTCACACTATTTAAATCCATGATGATTTTTTGTTAACCAATTGTTTGTGCTTTTTGTTTTTTTATCGAAAATTTGATATCCATATGCAGATTTAATTATAAAATGTTGAATTTCATTATTTGAACTAAGAATACCAATTTCTTTTAAAATTAATTTATTATTATTATCTCGAAAACCTTGTGCATCAATTATTACATATTCCATTTTTTACGTTTCGAAAGAATTTAATTGATTAAATTTAATATATTTGTATAGTTTGTAAATTAAAAAACTTATACAATGTAATCCAATCATAAAAAATATCTCCGCAATAAATTGTGGTATTTCAAAAATGCAACAAGAATCTGAAGATGATGATGATGATTCTATACAATTTTCTCTCATATTATTTATTAATACGCATCTAAATAATTTTATTAACTTCTCCTGTTAACGGTTTAAATTCAACTAAACGATCATGCAAAATGAGACAATAAGCTGTAGTATTGTCTGGAATTTTTTTTAAGGTCTTTAATTCGATTTTAACATCAACTGGTCCTATTTTGAGATTATCATTTTGATACAGAGTATCAATTATGAAGATTGGAAAATCAGTTTTAAGTTTTCCCATGAAACTAAACGTTCTGATATTGAGTCATTATAATAAGAACATCTAAAATTCGAATATACTTCATATGCTAAGGCGTAACGATTTTTTGAAAAATCTAAATTCATATCTTCATATGGATATGATTCTGAATTTAAATGTACTTTTATATTTTCAATATCACAATTATTAAGATTTGAAGCATCTGCATCCAGTTTATTATGTTTATCAGTTTTTAGAGCAAAAACAATAAAAGAGGTTTTTCAAGTTGTGAGGCTGTTTCAACATTCCAAACATGATATGTAGCTCCTGATGGTAATGTTGGATTCATGTAATTCCCAATTTCTAAAAGGAATTTTCATAACCGAACCATTTCCAATACTTTTGTATAAATTTAATTTAAGATTATCAGCTAAGTTAATATGTTGAACCTTCCAATATATCTTAGTAATAATAAGTTTTGGTTTTTCACTTGCAATTGCATTACTACTACATAATAAAGAAATAAATTAGAATTATCATTTGTTCGAGAGCGAGTTAATATTAAGTCATGTTTTGCATTTGGAATAATGTTTTTGTAATCTTCAGCAAACCCTATTAATCTTTTTAGGGGGATACAAAAATTAAAATATAAATTATTCATTTTAATTGATTCATCAGATGACCAACTTCCATTATATAAAGCCGTACTTTCATTCTGGTTGAGTGAGATATAGTTTTTTAATGTTGAAGTTATTCCAACATTACGATTATGATCAATTTCCTTACCATTATGTTCGTAGTTAATTTCATCAAATAGAAATGGTATAGCATTATTAATTAGTTTAGTGTGAGTAACAGCTGTTCCATCATGTTTTGATACATAACCTTCAATAAAGATTAAACTTGTTTAGGGTAATATGTTTAAGTTCTGATTTTGTATTTGTGTTTGTATAATATCACTTAATCCGAATGTATTTAAGAATGGTGAATATGAATACCAATGAGCACTAGTTATAGTTTCATCAAAAATAGGATCATTAAAGAGTTCCATTTTAATTTACTTTTAGCAGATATCCAAGAGATTTTAAATATTCTTTATTTTCAAGTGATAATCGTTTTTTGTATTTTAAATGCTGAGTTACACCTTCTCCTTCGACTGCCTTTAAAGAATTAAGGTGATATTTATCATTTTGTGAATGTATATTGGATTGATAATTTTGATTAAATACGATCATTCTGAAGCTTTAAGTGTAGTCTTATTGTTATTGTTTCTCCACGAAAATTTATTATATTACCGTTCTGATCAAGGAGTTTTACAGTAATAGAACCTATCTGATTAATAGTTACCGGCAAATAAATTACATTCTTAGGAACTTCAATTATTTTATAGCCATGACTGACGTTAATAGAGAATTCATGTAAAGTGTGAGCCTCTTTTTCATTAATATAAGCTCCAGAAACAATATTGCATTCTACTCTTATTATATTTATTTTATTAATATCAACAAAAAGATCTGAAGTATGCCATTTATTGGCTAATAATTTCTTCGTACTGAAACCTTCTTGTATCTTCTCTTTCAAAATCAATATCCTTATCAGCAAAAATTTCACACTTTAATGTATTATTATTTGCTCTTATAATTAATTTTTCCTTATCTGCTTTAGTTACATTCAGCGTTTTCCTAAGAAATAGTTCAATATCACCAATTTCATATGAACCTGTTGGAATTGTAATAGGTTTATTATCAATAATAAATGTATTATTCTCCTCATTTATATTAGGTAATGAGTTATACGTTTGGAAATCAACTAAACCGCAGGTATATTCTCTTCCCTTTAGATCTATAGGGGGGAAATAATTAGATGTCAAAATGGAATAATTTCCGTTTAAAGTTAATGTTATTGACATGTCTTTAATTGATACAATGAGATATTTTAGTAGTGTATTCTGTTTTTATATAGGTTTTTAAGGCTAATCCAAAATTCAATAATTTAAATTTAAGGCTAATACACATTAATAATATAATAAACATACATACAAAAATCTTTCGTTTAAATTTCTTTTGTTATAACTAAATTCCTAATTTTTCTTTATCAGTTAGTTTTTTATTTCATTTATGTTCAAATATAGTAATCTAAATTTATTATACCACTTTCATATTTCCAAGGTCTACATAATGGTAAATTATATCTCATAAAAACTCCTCGAAAATGTTTTAAGTTTTTTTTACGAAAGTTTCTAAATCAATATTTGTAAGAGCTCTATTGGGTAGCTTAGTTAATGGTTTTTTGAATTCAAATCATAATATTTAATTGGCTTATTTTTTCCCATACAAATATAAACATCCTTTTTTAGGACAAACTATTTGACCAATTTTAATGAAACAACAACCAAAAGAAAGGTTTTTTTTGTTTTCATAGGACAATGATATTTTTTTTTAAGAATATTGCGTTTTTCAGGTGAAAACCTGTCTTTAATTTAACGTAATTTTGAATTTAACGGTCACGCGGTTAAAAGTTGAGGCTTATGACTTTAATATTATGCGCCGACTTTCTGTGTAAATGCAACCCATTTTCGGTTGTAACTCGCAGCTCAGTCAAAATATTTATTATAGACGCCGACTCATGTCTTTCTTTTTTTTGTTTAGTTCAAATGTTCAATGACAAAGGAGATTTAAATTTTTTTTAAATTTTTTTTTGGTTTTTGTTTTTTCTTTATGTTAAAAAGTGAACGAAAAAAAATGAGTTCTGTTCGAAATGAAAGCAATACATTTGGTTTATACAGTGGTTTTCATTTATAACGAACTCGGTGCAATTTTAATTATAATAAACTTTACACTTTTTGCCAAAGAATTAAATTTTACCTTAAAATGAAAGTTTTTTATTACATTGATATTTATTTTATCTAAAATTATTATATCTAATTATGTTGCTTGGAGATTAATTAAGTCTTTTTTATTTAGTTTTGAATATAAAAAAAATCATAATAGCGCATCAAAATAGAAAAAAAAATTTTAATAGAAGAAAAAGCACTATACATAAGCTTGAGGCTGACACATCAAATAAAATTCTAGCAAATGAGTTCGAAGTGTCCATTCTAGAATCAGCATATTCTACAATGTGCAAGTCTTATACTAATTTTTCAAAATTCACAGCATTCTTTTAAACCGACATTGGTTTATTACGACGATTATTTTCTGTCCCATCATGGTTGTTATAACAGAAAAGTACTGTCTTTTGTTTTTGTTTGCAATTTATTATAATACAGTAATAAAAAAAAAATTTTCTTGTAAACCGTAAAGTGTTTTGCTTTTGTTAAGTTTTTTGTACAATAAAAACCGACTTTTGAAATATATATTACGTTTGAGAGTCACGATATTATAATATATATATACTTGCAAAACATTTAAAAAAAAAACAAATAATCTTTCTTAAAAAAATAATTTGTATTTCGGATTTAAAAATGACAAAGCGAAAAATAAAAATAGAAAATTTAAAATAATATCTTTGTAAAATATTTGTTTATTAAAAAATACCTATAATATGTTTGCAGAAACGTAAAAAAAAAATAATATTTCTTAAGAAAAATGATTTGTTTCTTTTGGATCAGCCAAAATCAGCATGCACGGCATCCAGTTTTTGTCAAAAAATTTTTAAATAATTAGTTATGTAAAAAAATTTACATGAAAGCATACGCGACGTACTGTACCTCGGAGTTTAAAAATTTCAAAATTGACAAAGTGTATAAAAATATTGTAATGGTTTTTTCTTATGTTGCTACGATTAAATTTTAAAAATAAAATATTTTAAAATAACATATTTTTTTAAATCATTTTGTTTAAAACATACATATATTCAAATAAATTGAAAATACCTACAAGTACAATATGTTTGCAAAACTAAAAAAATTATCTTTCTCAAAAAAAGTTATTTGTTCCTTAGGTCTTAACCTAAATAACAGCATACAGCGTATAATTTCTGTTAAAAAATTGAGAAATAAATAGGTACATAAATTTACATTAGAGCAGCGAAAATACGCGTAACGCAATGTACTGTATCTCGGATTTTTAAAATTTACAAATATTGACAAAATGTATAAAAATATTATTATTGGTCTTTCTTATATTTCTAATATTATGTTTTAAAAAATAATATTTTTTTAAAATAATTTTTATTAAAAAATATCTTATATTCAAAATACCTATAATATGAAATTAAAAATATTAAACCATTCAAATAAATATTTTTCGATAAATTAAATACTCGACGCGCGTATCGATTTAAGGATATTTAGACAGACATATTGAAGTACTGCCGTATAAAAATTGTACGTCGTATGTTTTGATTTCATTCTAATAATTGAAAAGTTTATTTTACATTTTGAACATCGAATAATGTTTTTTATAATAAAAAAACTATTTTTAGTAAATAAAAATAGATATAAAACAAATTTTATATATCAAAAAATTTACATGTAGATTAGATTGGCGTAGTTTGTAAATGGAACCCTAATTTTTGTTTCAGAAATACATAATTGTCAGATTAATTGTCATATATATATTTGACATTTTAATTATAAACAATCAAAATAAAGTGAAAAAAGTAAGGTTTATTGCTGATATAAATATAAAGAATATTTTTTAAAATGGAAAGTAACTTATGGAGGGTAAGTGCTTATTGGTTAACAAATAAAAATTTGATTTAACATAACCTATTCAAATGAATTTTAGTTAAAGCCATCTGCCGGAAATTATTTACCTACTCTGTCATATACTCTTTTACAAGAGCTGGTGTAGCTGACAGTAGTTGAGAGTAGAAAAGAGTTTACTTCTCATAAAGGAATGAGAGCAATAATATTTTTTTGTTTTAAGAAACTTATGAGTCATGGCTCATGACCATATATAAAAATATATTTTTGTCAATAAAAAAATTAGGAAATATTAAATAAATAAACTAGACAAAAAAGGTATAAAGTAAACTAAAGAACCCAGAATAATTTTTCGCATGCTTTTCAGAACTTTAGATAGGCATACATTTGTAGTAAAAATTTACCTATGTAGCTATTAAATTTAAAAATGGAATAAGAGTAGGAAAAATTTATTCTTTGATCTATTGAAAAACTTTTTTTTTTATTCTATAAATCTTAAGATTGAGATTTAAAAAAAGACTTCGGTCAACTTGACTATTATTTTGTACTTCTAGCAGGTTCAATATAATATAATACTAAATACTAAACTTATGAATTATGATATGTTAAATTTTGTTGTACGTATTATTTATTCATAGAGCTTTTTAATTAGGTTAGGATACAGAATAGTACAGTTTGCTATACGAAGCACAGCATTAACTCGAATTTTGGGTTCTTGACTTCAATAAATATATGTATATGTTTAGAAAAATGTATTTATTAGAATAATATTAATATGTTTTTAGAATTTTAATTTAATTTAACTGTATCAATTTATCCTCTCTTTAAAACGGCTTAAGCTATAGGAATAAAACTCAAAAATAGGTACTTAACAACGTTTTTATAATTGAGAGATATTATAAATTTTTTTTTTTAGCAAATTTCAAGCGCATGAATTGATGACAACATTGTTGGCAAAATTTTTATTATGTATAGGAAAAAAAAAATAATTTGTCGTGTAATATTAGTCTAATATAATTTACACAAAACGAATTTTATTAGTTAATTTAAAAGCAAAAATAGCTTGATTTTCGAGCACAAGGCGATACTAGTAAAGACCTAATCCTGTTTTATATGTTTTTAAATGCAATCCGTTATTCTTTGCAAGCATTTTTAGCATCGTTAACAGCTTTAGTTATTCCTGCAGCGCCGCCTGAAAGTGCTCCAATAGCAGATAGACCAGCAAATATAGGGATTAAAGGTAAAACTCCTCCAATTTTTGGTACAGGAATTATTCGACGAATGTTATTGTTTTTTTTCTGTCCTTTAGAAAACTTTCTAGCAGCATGAAAAGCAGTTTTTATAATATTCTTATCATTCGTCGGTTTTTTTTTATAGTTTTAACGAAGTTTTCTTTTTTCTTTAAATTTTTTTTTTAAACCCATACCAAGCCTAACTTTAGCTTTCATTGAGTTTGTAACTAGGTATGAATTTAACCGTTCACCAAAACTTGAGTCTTTAGCTTTTATCCTTTGCCAAGCTTTCTCTGCCAATATTTTATCCGCTATATGTCGTTGATTTTGATCAGTATTTTTAGAATATGCTCTCAAAACTCGACAAGCCTCATCTAAACCATTAATTCCTTTATCACCTCGTGCTTATCGTTTTGCTAGTTTTGTCCCAGGACCACAATAATTATAACCAGGTAAATGTGCTTCAAATGGTAGTTTATTAATTAGAGAATTAACTACACCTTTTCCATTAACAGTTTTTTGGTTACTGATTGAATATTTATTATGAAGTGGCATAATATTAGGTTGTTTAGTTTAAGAAAGTCACTCAAATGCTAATCATCTTTTATGAAAAGAAATTTATAAAAATAGATAATGCAGTTAAAATTAAAAATTTCGATCAAAATTCAAAAAAGAAAATTAAAAGACATGGTGAATGTTTTCCAGATAGTATAAGAGGGAGAGAGATTGTATGGGACGTCATCAAGAAGTAGATAGCTTTATTTATGTCAGTCATATACAAGAATTCCAAAGCACTTAATTAGGGATAATACTAACTTTTTAATTATATTTAAGCAAGATGATTTAAATTTAAAACATATATATGATGATCATGTAAATTCTGATATAGCTTATAATGAATTTAAAAAATTGAGTTCATGCTGCTGGAATGATAATTATGGGTTTCTAACAATTGACAAAGATAGTGGTTTAAATAATAGACGTTATAGAAAAAATTTTGATGCATTTGCTAAATTTAAGTTAACTCTAAATTTAATAGCAGTTCGCAGTTACTAACTGATCAGGTCATTTAATAGATATCAGGTAGTAGTTAGCAGATAACAGGTAGCAGTTACCAGTCAGCATTTAGCGAGTATCAGTTAATAGTTAGCAAGAGAACAGTTCAGTCGATAATTCACAGTTAATAATTGAACTGATCCATAAAAAAATGAATGAACAACTTGTGAAAGATTTAATTAAAACTCGTAAAAATTTAAAAAGGAAATTTTAATCTTTAAAAGTTCAGAAGCTATCTGAAGACCATAATCGGGAAGAAGCTTTCACTCCAATTATAAAACCATTGAAAGAATTAACAAATGTTGTTAAACAACAACAATTAAAAAAAAAGAAAACTACATACTCAAGGTCCTCCAGGTATTGGTTTCAAATTGACTTCTGAAGGAAATTATGATTTAGATAACAAAATTTTATCAAATGTCCTCGAACCTATTGATGGAAGTGATGCAGCAACACAAAATTCTGTAAATAAACATATTTTCTTTCAGAAAGAACTATTACAAAACGATAAACGAAAAACTTTCAAATATGAGTGATGTCATTGAATTTCAAATAAAAAAGCAATTATATTTATTAATGAGAGATTGCAAAAAGCTGAAGGTCAAGCTCAGTCAACATTGGATTTATTAAGTAGTTTAGAAGTTATAAAAACATAATTGGGGATCAGTTTTGAAATTGGGGATCAGAGGAATATTATGAACAAGTAAAAATTCACTTCCATTTTTTAAAATTATTTAAAAATTCTGTCCTAATTAAAACGAAAGAGCATGGATATCATTGGGAAATATGTCCCTATACATCAGACAACATGACAACTGTTCCAGATTCTTGTCCTCGTCATTCAGCAGAGAATAAAAATAAATAATTATAATATAATGTTATATAAATAAAGAATATAAATTTTAAATTCATTTTATTGTTTGCTTTTTATACCCTACACCTATAGAATAGGTAAAGGGGTATATTAACTTTGGTATGGTGTTTGTAACCACCTAAAGGAAGCGAGCTAGATATGGAAAAGTATATATATTTGTGATCAGCGTGACCGCCTTAGTCGATATAGCCATGTCCGTCCGTCCGTCCGTAGGCACGATAACTCAAAAAATAATGGAGCTATCTTGATGAAATTTTAACTGTAGGTTACTAGGACTGAAAGTACGGCGGGGATTGCATATGGGCGAAATCGGTCCATGGGTTCGGATTCTGGACCTTTTAATCGGTTTCAGGGCTAACGAACAAATATAAAAAATCACGATAACTCAACAACTAATGACGCTATCTTCATCAAATTTGTGCTGTAGGTTACTAGTAATGAAACTACTTCGGGAATTGCGTAAGGTCGGGATTGGACCATGGTTTCGGAACCTAGAACTTTTTGATCGAATTTAGGCCAAACGAGCATAATTCCGAAACCAATGAAGATAGAAACTCCAAATTTAGTATCAGGGTGTCCCTTCCTATTTCCTAAGTGTCTTGTGAATTTGGGTCCCATTGGAGTAGTGGGTCGGGGACCAGCCACACATTTCCGAAGACCTTAAAGCATATCTTTAAAATTAATAAAGATAACAACTTGAAAAAATGTAGAAGCTTCCAATTTGCCACAAGGGTGTTCTTTACTATCTCTTGCGTGTTCCCCTAATTTGGGATCAATTGGAGTGGTGGTTCTGTACCCCTCTCAGACCTCCCAAGTTCTAAAGGCTTATAATCGAAATTACTAAAAATAGTTACTTAAAATTAGGATAGACCGTTCAAATTGTGTACAAGGGTTAACTAGTACTATAAGTACAGCGCGGACTATATAAGGGCGAAATCAGCCCAACGGTTCGGATTCCGGACCTTTTAATCGATGTCAGGGCTAAGGAACATATATAAAAAATCACGATAACTCAACAACTAATTAGGCTATCTTCATGAAATTTGTGCTGTAGGTTATTGGCAGCGAAACTACGGCGGTGATTACGTACGGTGAGGATTGGACAATGGGTTCGGAACTTAGAACTTTTTGATCGAATTTAGGCCAAACGAGCATAATTCCGAAACCAATGAAGATAGAACCTCCAAATTTGGTATCAGGGTGTCCTTCCTATTTCGTAAGTGTCTTTGAAATTTGGGCCCCATTGGAGTAGTGGATCGGAGACCAGCCCCTCAGTTCTTAGGCCCTTAAAGCATATTTTCGAAATTAACAAAGATAGTAACTTGAAACAAATGTAAAAGCTTCCAATTTGCCACAAGGGTGTTCTTTACTATTTCTTGCGTGCCCCCCTAATTTGGGATCAATTGGAGTGGTGGTTCAGAACCTCTCTTAGACCCCCCAATGTGTAAAAGCTTATCATCGAAATTAATAAAACTAGTAACTTAAAATTAAGATAGAGCGTTCCAATTGTGTACAAGGGTTAACTAGTATTGAAAGTATGACGGGACTGCATATGGGCGAAATCGTACCATAATTTCGGGTCCTGGAACCCTTGAAAAGTTCAAGGACTAACAAACATATATCTTATAAACACCATAACTCAAAAAATAATGCCGGTATTTTGATGAAATTTAACAGTAGGTTACTAGTAATGAAAGTACCATGGGAATTGGTTGTGGTCGAGTTTAATTTCGAAGCCAAAGAATATATTTCCTATGTCCTATGTGTCTCCGAAATCTAGACTTAATTGTAGTGGTTCAGCTATGTTCAAAGGTACTTGCTGCATTTATGTAAAATTTATTTTTATATTTAAATGAATTATATGAAAAGGTGTAAATTTTTAATTGTATTTTAGAAATACATTTATTGCATATTTTGCGTTTATAAGCTTTTCTATTAGGTATATAAACTAACCATTATAAAATAATTGCAATTTTTAAAAATTTGGATTATTAAATATATTATGCTTTGATTATCTTTTTATCACAAAATTTAATAATTAGAATTTTTTCATTTTGTAATTGAATTGGAATAAATATATTTTCATTTATTTCAAGTTTGTTTGTTTTTTAATATTTTTAAATAGATAAATTAGTAAGAATTTGTAGTATTTTTTAATAGATAGGGTAATTAGAAAATGTTTTTAGTATTATACAGTTAATTTAGTTAGCTATGTCTTACGATCAAATTAATAACAGCTTCTATGGTGTTAAAATGACTTATGGATATGTCCTTAAATTTGAACCAAATAGGTGTAGGGTATTTCTAAGTCGGTTGCACCGACTGACTGTTTCTTTACTTGTTATTATATATAATATATATATAACCATTTTATATAAGTTCATTTTATTTAAAAATGAGTAAAAGAGAGGTTGTTGAAGAGTTGCATAAGCCTGCACGAAGAAATTTTAAACGACGTAGAGTTATAATTAAAGGATTTGATGATCTTTGGCAAGCTGATTTAGTAGAAATGGGTTCATATGCTAAAGAAAACAAAGGTTTTAAGTTTTTATTAACTGTAATTGATACCTTTTCCAAGTTTGCATGGACAATCCCTATAAGAGCAAAAACTTCAGAGAACGTCACAAAAGCAATGCAAATTATTTTTCTAACTTCTAAAAGACATCCACAAAATTTGCAAACTGATGCTGGAAAAGAATTCTTCAATAAAATATTCAAAAATTTAATGAATAAATATCAAATAAATCATTACTCAACATTTAAAAAACAGCATATTAAAAGCCTCTATTGTAGAGCGTTTTAATAGAACTTTAAAAGAAAAGATGTGGAAAGAATTTAGTTTTAACGGAAATTATAAATGGATTAACCTAATTCAAAAATTAACAAAACAATATAACAACAATAAACATCGAACAATTCATAAACGACCATCAGATGTCAATAAAGATAATGCTGAAAATTTACTTAAAACTATATATAATCATATTAAAATTTTACCACCATACAAATTTAAAATTGGTAACTTAGTTCGAATAAGCAAGTATTAACATGTTTTTGAAAAAGGTTACACACCAAATTGGACAACTGAAATATTCAAGATAAGAAAAGTTCAAATCACTAACCTTGTCACATATTTACTGGAAGATTATCAAGGTCAACCTATACAAGGAAGCTTCTATGAATATGAATTTTTAAAATCTAAACATAATAATATTCACCTAGTTGAAAAAGTTATTAGAAGTAAAGATAATAAGATTTTTGTAAAATGGCTTGGATTCTCATCTGATCACAATTCATGGATAAATAAAACTGATTTAATATAGAGAAAAAAATATTATTTTAATTACATTTTTTTTTTGTTTTTAATGAATTTCCATTTGATATGTCGGATCCTGTATCCTGTATGATTGTTCGTAAATCAATTACAGTGAAATCACATTTATATTCTGTATCTCCAATCATAATTTTTTCTGCTTCTCCATCACCTGTAATTCTTTCAACTAATATTTCTCGATATTCATGACATTGAATTTTGAGAAACTTTTTAATAAAAATGCTTTAATATTCACATCTTACAGTGAGTTTTTGATTCTCACCAAAATTCAATACAAAATGTATAAAATATATGCTCACTATTTATTATTCCACCAATATTCTGTTCTTATAAAACTAATTCATTTCTAAAAGCTTTAATAGCATCATCTATAGATGCATATTGTGGTACTGAATCAGCTTTATCTGATAAAAATTGATCAACTGCTTGCAAAGTAGATAATGGTTGTATTGAAGTTGTTGTTGTAATTTCAATAGTATTTGTTTCTGAGGAAATTACATGTTTTAAAAACTGAACTGATAAATTTACTTTAACAGTTTCATTATTTGGAAGTAATATATTAAAATATGTGCTCCCAAAAGCTGATTCATCCAATATAATATTAGAAGTTGGAGCAGAATTTGCTTGAATAGTAAACAAGCTAAATATTAAAATTAAAAATGATTTCATTGTCACAAAAAAACTTTGATCTATCTTCATTCAAGGTTCACGCAGTAATGTGTGATTGGAAATTATAAATATATAAGTTATACTTTTTATTTTCTAGAAAGTTCTTTATTATGTACAAACTTTACTTTGCTTATAATAGAACATACATATATAAAGAGTGATAAAAATCTATCTCTTCCATCTGAATAAGCTTCCATATAATCTAAATATTCCTCTTTTAAATTTTCAAGTAATTTTCTAAAATTAGTTAACATGTCACCAATTTTTGATTTTTAATTTTTTTCATTATATTTATTTTCTATTGAATATATAAATACAATTCCTTCATCGATTCGTTTCTTTATCATCGACTTTTTCAATTCATTTTGATTTTCTTCATATTCATTGTTTGTCAGTGATAATGCATCAATATTTTCAGTAATTCCTTTTTTCTTACCTTTTGGCAGAACATTTGAAATATTCTTTTCAATCATCTCCCAATCATCTTCTTCAGAAAATGGACAATCAGCATTAAAATGATTAGGTGCTTTCTTTTTTTTATTTGTTAAACCTCTTATTTTACCAATAATAGATATATCACCACCATATACTTCTATTTTTAGATGTTGCCTATCCAAAGGAGATAAATGGAATTGATTAGTGAATGATTCACCATTTCTAATTTTAAATAAACAAATTTTTTCACCGCGTTCTGGAGTTATATATACCTCCAAAAAATTGTGAAATATTCTCCAATTAATTATTTTAATTGAAGCCCATTTCCGCCCACAAATACAATATTTATACCCATGTAAAATATTATCAGCCCAAAACATTATGATGCTTATACTTAATAGTCTAATCAGATTATGCTATATTTTATGTTAGAATTAGTCTTTTATAGAATTTTGAGTATCAAATTATTATTAGAAAAAATATATATATATATATATATTTTAAATTATTTATTTATTATAAACACCTAAATAATTGTTACATTTCGGACAATAATGATTCCCATTTTTCATGTTATCAGTACAATATGTAATGCAGCAACAACACCATAATCCTATCAAACACATTAGTAGAGCTGCAATATGAGTTTTGTTAGCATTTTCATATTCAACTCTCGTTAAATTTCTTTCGCCACAATTGAAACGTATTGTAACTTGGGGATAAGGTCCAAATGATGTTTTAAATGTTTGCCGTACAAATACAGTTGAACCAATACATCCTTGGTTTATGTTGTATGACGATGATGAATCCATGAATGTCTTTGATTAACTAAATTCTTTAGAAAAAATTAAAAGTCTTCTCTGGGTAAGAGCATAGCATTGGAATCGAACTTTATACTAATAAACTTACCTAATAGATTTTACTATTATATAACACCCTAGCACTCCTACCCATAAAAGACTTTATTAGTTCTCGTTATTTTTGTGTTTTAATTGTAAATTAATTACTTAATTAGTGTTTTAGTATTAATCACAAAATGGAGTTCGTAAGAACACTTCTTATGTTCAAAAAATTTTATTTGGCAAATAAAATATTTTTGAGAAAGAAATACAAGAAAGAAATTAAGTATCATATCAGGTATCTGAACAATTATGCTGACTCAACATTAAGAAAATTCAGTTCACTTAGAGAAAATGAAGATGATAAATGGATGGAATTATTTGCCCTGAATAAAATCGAATTTTTCAAGAGATGTTTATTGAGATTAGCTAAAATTGTAAAAAAATTTAAAGAAAATAATTATAAATATCGAAAAACTTTAAAAAATAAATAAAAAAACTTTGTAATACCAATATATTTTGTTTTTTCTTTTTTAAATTAACAATAGGAATCCCCTGACGTCATTTCAGATTTTTATTTTACAATTAAAATAATTTTAATTAAGAACCTCCAAGTTAATTTCTTGTTTTTTCTGTTTTCGGAATATTTGAAATATATTATTAATACAGATAAGAAATTCTTTTTCTAATGTTCTGTTTTTTTTTAACTGATAAGAAACTTTAAAGTTAAATCCACAAGTTTTTTATTTTTCAATTTTAAAATCGTACAATTCAATAGGGTACAATGTTAATATTTTTTAATGGTGATGGAAATATACACACAAACACTCATTATTCATCCATTTAAACTATAAAATAATCAAAACAGCAAAACAAAATTCTAAACTTTTAAATTTTATTCTCTTATCAGTGAAATAAATTCATTTCCTAAATACTATAGGGTATCTAAAAATTTTCAGCTTTCAACTTTGACATGGTTCCAAAGAATTTGTTTTCTAAAGAACTTCAACATAATTCCAAGGGTACAAAGAACTTCGATATGGTTCTAAAGAATATGGTTCTAAAGAATAAATTATCTATATATATGACGAAGTACATTTCCATTTTCCTAATTCCTTCCTCAATTTCAACTAACAATTCAACTTCATCCCCTCCACTAACTTACAACTCCATCTACTACCCCCCACACTCAATATCTAACTACTAATTCCACACCTACAATCTGCAATTCAACGAATCTTCAATTTCATAATACACTTCAATCATTTCAATTCAATAACATACCATACATTATTCAAAAATAACGACAAATTTATTCAAATTAACGGCTGTCAAAATGCTGTGACGTCATTTGACTGTCCCAGAACGTACACATTATATCTACTGATCTTCATCCAAAACTAATTGTACGAGGGACTAAAATTATACTAATGCTTAGAGATAATATAAAATTTATAGATTCTTTGAATTACTTCCCAATGTTTTTGGCAAAGTTACCAAAAGACTTTAACTTCTCAAAAGAATTCAAAAAAGGTTATTTTCCTCATCTTTTCAACAAGAAAGAAAATGAAAATTATATTGGATGCTTACCACCATTGAAAACTATAGTCCCGATAATATGAAAAAAGATGAATATGATGAGTTCTTAAAATGGTATGAATAAAATAAAAATAGCGAATTCAACTTTCACAAAAATTTTGTGAGTTACTGCTTAAGTGATGTCGAAATATTAACCGAGGCATGTCTTAAATTCAGTAAAATGTTTTTAGAGGAATGTAATGTAGACCGCTTTTTGGAAGCGAATACAATAGCTTCAGCTTGTTACCTTTTATTTCGTAGAAATTTTTTGAAAGCTAACGCCATAGGTTTTATTCAAAAAAAATGGATATAGATTAGTAGATAACCATTCAAAAATATCTCTCCAGTGGTTGATTTGGGAAAGAAACTTGCGACCAATTGATATTAAGTGTGCACTTAATGGTAAAAAAAAAATATTTGAGGGGTAAACGTAGATGGATTTTGTGAGCAAACCAACGAAATATTTAAATTTCATAGTTGCTATTTTAACGGACATCTAAAATGTTTAACTACTAACCGAGATAAAACTTTATTCAACAGCAATGATGATACATTAAACCACAGGTATGAGAGAACATTAGCAAAATCTTGACATTTAAAATTACTCGGTTACAATTTAATTGAAATGTGGGAATGTAAATTTCAAGAACAAATGAAGTTAATAAAATAATGGATTATTTGCGAAATCATTCATCAATCAATAAAGTACCTTTGAACCCGAGAGATGCATTTTTTTAAGGTAAAACTGGAAATATATATTCACACAATAAATGTAAACCTGGGGAAAAAATTAAATATATAGATGTGTGTTCTTTAAATCTGTATGTGTGTAAATGGGGAAAATTTTCTATTGGTCACCTTAAAATTCACCTGTCGGAGAAGTGGATTGTTCTAAATTAAAAATAGATAACATAGATGGAATAATTAAATACAAAATTTTTCCCTCACACACTTACTACATCCTGTTCTTCCGCTAAAACAAAATGACAAACTTATGTTTTCTGTATGTCGCATTTGCATTGAAAAAAAAATATGTGGGGGAATTTTCTCTACATTCAGACGAAGAAAGGGTCTTTATAGGAACCTGGATAATTGATGAGGTTTCAAAAATTATTGAAAAGGATTATTAACTGTTAAAATTATATGAAATTTGGGGATATGAAACCGTAATGTATAATAAAAATAAAAATAAGAGCATATTATTCTCCGATATGATGAATAAATTTAAAAAGTTAATCAAGAAGCTTCAGGTTGACCAAGCAAATGTATAACCAAAACAAATGAAAAAAAAAATTAAATATATCAATAACTTATAATAATAAGTTATTAATGTATAATTAAAGTTAATATATACAATAGTTAATATATAGTAAAATATATTAACTGAAATCAACTAAAATAAACAAAAACCCAGGCAAAAGATCTTTAGCTAAATTAATTTTAAATTCATTCTGAGGTAAATTTGGACAAAAAGAAATCAACAAAAAACTAAAATTATAAATAAAAGCTTTGAATTATATGATATATTGACAGAATTTGGACAAAAAGAAATCAACAAAAACTAAAATTATAAATAAAAGCTTTGAGTTATATGATATATTGACAGATCCAACTATTGAAGTCAATCATATTTTTCCAATTAATGAATATAACATCGTAGCTAGCTGGTAACATGAAGAGGAAGCAGCTGAACCATTACCAACTGTCAATGTATGTATAGCAGCTTATACAACAGCGCAAGAACGCCTTACTCTTTACGGTTATTTGGAAAAATTTGGTAAAAAAGTTCTTTATTATGACACCGACTATGTTTTGAATGTAAACCGGAAAGGAGAATATGTAAGCCTCCAACAGGAGAATTTATTGGAGACATGACAGATGAATTAGAATGCTATGGTTTGGGGAGCTATATAACTGAATTTGTGAGTGGGGTCCTAAGAACTACGCTTACAAAATATATAGCACGAAATATTATACTGAAGAAAATGTATGTAAGGTTAAAGGAATTTGTTTAAATCATACAACCTTACAAAAAATTTTTGATACTATCAAAGAAGCAGTATTAAATTCAAATAATTGTAATGAAATTCATGTCATTTCCCAAAAAATTAGAAGGAACAAAGAATATGAAATATTACATATTCAAACAAAAAAATATCAACCAAAATCAGATACAATACAATATGTGTTTTTATTTGTTTGTACATACATATTTTTTTAAAACAATGCAGAATATAATATTCAATAGTTAAACAATATCTTTTTTTTTACCCATGTTTTATGATTGTTATCAAATCCAAGCCATTTTGCTACACTTTATTTCCTTGTTATACCCTACACCTATAGAATAGATAAAGGGGTATATTAACTTTGGTATGGTGTTTGTAACCACCTAAAGGAAGCGAGCTAGATATGGAAAAGTATATATATTTGTGATCAGCGTGACCGCCTTAGTCGATATAGCCATGTCCGTCCGTCCGTCCGTCCGTCCGTCCGTCCGTAGGCACGATAACTCAAAAAATAATGGAGCTATCTTGATGAAATTTTAACTGTAGGTTACTAGGACTGAAAGTACGGCGGGGATTGCATATGGGCGAAATCGGCCCATGGGTTCGGATTCTGGACCTTTTAATCGGTTTCAGGGCTAACGAACAAATATAAAAAATCACGATAACTCAACAACTAATGACGCTATCTTCATCAAATTTGTGCTGTATGTTACTAGTAATGAAACTACTTCGGGAATTGCGTAAGGTCGGGATTGGACCATGGGTTCGGAACCTAGAACTTTTTGATCGAATTTAGGCCAAACGAGCATAATTCCGAAACCAATGAAGATAGAACCTCTAAATTTAGTATCAGGGTGTCCCTTCCTATTTCCTAAGTGTCTTGTGAATTTGGGTCCCATTGGAGTAGTGGGTCGGGGACCAGCCACACATTTCCGAAGACCTTAAAGCATATCTTTAAAATTAATAAAGATAACAACTTGAAAAAATGTAGAAGCTTCCAATTTGCCACAAGGGTGTTCTTTACTATCTCTTGCGTGTTCCCCTAATTTGGGATCAATTGGAGTGGTGGTTCTGTACCCCTCTCAGACCTCCCAAGTTTTAAAGGCTTATAATCGAAATTACTAAAAATAGTTACTTAAAATTAGGATAGACCGTTCAAATTGTGTACAAGGGTTAACTAGTACTATAAGTACAGCGCGGACTATATAAGGGCGAAATCAGCCCAACGGTTCGGATTCCGGACCTTTTAATCGATGTCAGGGCTAAGGAACATATATAAAAAATCACGATAACTCAACAACTAATTAGGCTATCTTCATGAAATTTGTGCTGTAGGTTATTGGCAGCGAAACTACGGCGGTGATTACGTACGGTGAGGATTGGACAATGGGTTCGGAACTTAGAACTTTTTGATCGAATTTAGGCCAAACGAGCATAATTCCGAAACCAATGAAGATAGAACCTCCAAATTTGGTATCAGGGTGTCCCTTCCTATTTCGTAAGTGTCTTTGAAATTTGGGCCCCATTGGAGTAGTGGATCGGGGACCAGCCACTCAGTTCTTAGGCCCTTAAAGCATATTTTCGAAATTAACAAAGATAGTAACTTGAAACAAATGTAGAAGCTTCCAATTTGCCACAAGGGTGTTCTTTACTATTTCTTGCGTGCCCCCCTAATTTGGGATCAATTGGAGTGGTGGTTCAGAACCTCTCTTAGACCCCCCAATGTGTAAAAGCTTATCATCGAAATTAATAAAACTAGTAACTTAAAATTAAGATAGAGCGTTCCAATTGTGTACAAGGGTTAACTAGTATTGAAAGTATGACGGGACTGCATATGGACGAAATCGTACCATAATTTCGGGTCCTGGAACCCTTGAAAAGTTCAAGGACTAACAAACATATATCTTACAAACACCATAACTCAAAAAATAATGCCGGTATTTTGATGAAATTTAACAGTAGGTTACTAGTAATGAAAGTACCATGGGAATTGGTTGTGGTCGAGTTTAATTTCGAAGCCAAAGAATATATTTCCTATGTCCTATGTGTCTCCGAAATCTAGACTTAATTGTAGTGGTTCAGCTATGTTCAAAGGTACTTGCTGCATTTATGTAAAATTTATTTTTATATTTAAATGAATTATATGAAAAGGTGTAAATTTTTAATTGTATTTTAGAAATACATTTATTGCATATTTTGAGTTTATAAGCTTTTCTATTAGGTATATAAACTAACCATTTAAAATAATTGCAATTTTTAAAAATTTGGATTATTAAATATATTATGCTTTGATTATCTTTTTATCACAAAATTTAATAATTAGAATTTTTTCATTTTGTAATTGAATTGGAATAAATATATTTTCATTTATTTCAAGTTTGTTTGTTTTTTAATATTTTTAAATAGATAAATTAGTAAGAATTTGTAGTATTTTTTAATAGATAGGGTAATTAGAAAATGTTTTTAGTATTATACAGTTAATTTGGTTAGCTATGTCTTACGATCAAATTAATAACAGCTTCTATGGTGTTAAAATGACTTATGGATATGTCCTTAAATTTGAACCAAATAGGTGTAGGGTATTTCTAAGTCGGTTGCACCGACTGACTGTTTCTTTACTTGTTTTTTAATAATCTTCTCAACAAAGTATTTTACAGGTATCTGGGTATTTTAAAGGTGTAAGCTCAGCTCGATAAAAGCCTCCAGAAATTGTAGTGTCAGTGTAGTCTGATAATTGATATGTAACAGGATAAGTATTATTGATCTTTTCAATTTTGAATATTTCAGATGACCAATTCGGCTGATAACCTTTTCCGAAATGACCTTTATATTTACTTATTCTTACAAAATATCCAATCATATATTTATTTGAATAATTTTAGGTTAGTATACACATTCCTTAGTATATTTTTTTCGTTTTTATTTGCGATTTTTTCAGCAGAAAGTTTTGTTGAATTATATTCTTTTGATAGTGTTTGTATAATAGGCAACCAATTATAATTCCCGTTTAAACTAAATTTTTTGCACATCGAATTTTTTAATGTGCGGTTGAATCGTTCAACAATTAATTCACTAAATATATGATGATAATGATTAATTGATTTTTTTGTCATATAATTTTGAAATTGGGAATTAAAAAATTCCTTACCCTGATCAGAGTGAATGTTTATACCCGTATGGCTATATAGTCAAAGGGTATAATAAATTTGCCATTACGTTTGCGACGCAGAGATGGAGGGGGGGTAGATATAGACTCAAGTGTATGGATCGGATCAGAATCGAAGAATAAATTGATTGAGCTATGTATGTCCGTTCGCCTGTCCTTCCGTCCGCACGATAAATCAAAAACTAAACGGACTAGGATCTTGAAATTTTCGCAATTTGGTTTTTTTTTGTAATAGCCGTTTTTTTTTTGTAATAATCCGCAATTTAAATAGCGGATTATCACAAAATTATGCTGTGTCATCACTGCTTAAATAAAATCGTTTAAATTGTAAAACAGTTCTGCTTCTTCTCTGTTAATACTTATGCTTTGTCCATTCACAGATCTTAACCCATGATGTAAGCTCTCTTTTATGTCTTTTATCATCTGCATATCGAGTTTTGCTTTTAATTGATAAAAAATTTATTCCATTCGTGATATTTTAAGATAATCTCCCTTTTACCAATATGATGAAATATGCATGAAGCTTCAAACGTTTTACAGTCAAATCCAACAGACATTTTTAATGAGTGGCTTTTATTGAGGAAATATGTAGAGCTTATAATAAATTATAACACTGACCTAATACATTCATTTCTCCAAATTTACTAACACATATTTATAGTGTTTTAATACTTATACGTTTTAGGAAAACAAGCTTGTAACGACTTCTATTTTCCAAAAAGCTTTTGAAAAGTATTTATAATTAATTTGTCGTTTTCTACATGATTACCTATATTAAATTTTTTTAAAAAGGTATTCATAATTTAACTGCAACATCTATACCATGAATAAACACAACAATACTATCCAGAGACATTTGAATAGTTACTTTTTAATTGTTTTTCATTAAAAACTACACAATGATTTTAATTAAAATTTCTAATTTATCAGGTTTTCTGCCAAAAGAATCAAAATATTCTATACAACCAAGTTTAGAATTATAAATAACAAACCAATGTGTTCCTGGATCTTTTGCTTTATCTGTGTTTACAATTTAATTAATTTTTTTATTTATTTTTATTTATTATATCTTCTTTGTTTTCGGAATTATGCTCATTTGGCCTAAATTCGATCAAAAAGTTCCAGGATACGAACCCATAGTCTGATCTCGACCATACGCAATCCAGCATTACAAGTAAGCTTCAGCACAAATTTCATGAAGGTAGCGTCATTAGTAGTTGAAAAATAACTAGAATACCAGAAAATAAAGTGAGCTTTTATTATCAACGTTTCCTCTTCTAGATTGTATTGGTGATATCTTACAAATGTCATCTTTATTTTTGTTAGCATTAATTTTTTTGCAATTTTCAGTTTGTAGGATTTTATATAATATTTTAATTAAATTTTTAATAGTTTGTAGGATTTTTAAAATGAATTTTATTTTGATTGGTCTAGTAAAGATTCAAGTTTATTGATCCTAAAATCTAAGTTATTGTTTGTTTCCTTTATTTAATTTATTTTATTTTTTAATACCAAGGTTTTGTTTACATCAGTCGTCAATTGTTAAAGCAAACGATTTTCTTATTTCTATAACAACAGAGCTTAATAATTTAAAGTATGACGCCATTTTTTCCATGTTGAAGTTAGTTGGATCAAAAGATGATAATTTTTGCAATTGAACCAATTCTGGTTCCTATCTATTGCTAATACCAGTTTTGTTTTGATCTTCCGCTTCAACATATTTCTATGTCATTTACTTCTTCGTCTTCTATTACGAACGATTGGTTGCTCTTAGATGAACTTTTGAACAACTCAGTAAGATTCAGCAATTTTGAGTGCTTCAAAAAGTTCAACCGAAACTCCGCCGCATTTCACATGAAAAGAAGAACGACATTTACCACTACATAATATTCCTTTTTATTTCCTGTGACCTTCTTTGTACAAACGAGCATTTTGATCTTGTGGGATTATTTATCTATATATATAAAAGCGAAAGTTTGTTTGTATGTTTGTTTGTTTGTTTGTTTGTATGTAGCGAATAGACTCCTAAAATGCCCAGCCGATTTTCATGAAAATTTGTATATAGGGGTTTTTGGGTACGGAAAGAAATCGTGGCCCAAAAATTTTGCTCTAACGGACCGCCAAGTTGGGGCTGTGGTGCAAGTATTTAAACTTCTTTGTTCTAAAATGAAAACGGTTTGACCGATTGACTTCAAATTTTGTATACGTGATGCTCTTTGAGAATTGAGTAGACACTATTGACAGTTTTGGAATTTGTTAACCCATGTCGGGCCGACGGGTGGTCAAAAAAAATTTTGGGTCCAAATTTTGTCCGATTTTACGAAATTCTGCTTTGGCTTAAAAGAAAGCCCCAAAAAAAATTTTGTTGAGTTCCATTAACCCATTGCGGCCCAACAGCTTTTTATAGGTTTTTTCAATATTTTACTCTATATTCGAAACGGTTTGACCGATTGACTTCAAATTTTGTATACGTGATTCTCCTTGAGAATTGAATTGATACTATTAACAGTTTTGGAATTTATTAACCCATGTTGGGCCGACGGGTGGTCAAAAAAAATTTTGTGTCCGAATTTTGTCCGAATTTTGTCCGATTTTATGAAATTCTGCTTTAGCTAAAAAGAAAACCCGCAAAAAAATTTTATTGACTTGCATTAACCCATTGGGGCCCAACAGCTTTTTCTAGGTTTTTTCAATACTTAACTCTAAATTAAAAACGGTTTGACCGATTTTCTTCAAATTTTGTATACGTGCTCCCCTGTGGGAATTGAGTTGACACTATTAACAGATTTGGAATTTGTTAACCCATGCCAGCCCGACCGTTGGTCAAAATAATTTTGGAAGCTAATATTATCAAAATTTGCGAAGTACTGCTTTGGCTAAGAAGAAAGCCTCAAAAAAATTTTGTTGAGTGATTTGGAAGCAAATTACGTCCAATTTTGCGCAATACTGCTTTGCCCAAAGAGAAAGTGTAGTTCCGTTAACCCAGTGGAACACAGTGGCTTTTAATAGATTTTTGCGTTACTTAACTAAATTAGAAACGATTTGACCGGTTTACCTCAAATTTTATATGTGTGAAGCAACTTGAAAATGGAGTTGAGTCTGTTAACAGTCGGTCCTACGATTTTTAAAAAAATTTTTTTTGGAAGTAAATTACTTCAAAATTTGAAAAGTAGTTTGTACTGCTTTGAATTACAGAAAGTTTCAAAAATTACTAGAATAATCCTAGAAAAATCGTTTTAAAAAGATTGCTTTCATACATTTTAAAATTTACATGTGGAAACCGTGTGTAAGTTTTGTGTTAACTTTTTGCAGTAACATCAACTTCAATTAAACCTCCATTGAGAGGCGCAGCAACGCGCACCGGGTATTAGCTAGTGTAATTATAAAATTTAGATTTCACAAAAATTCCTAGTGGTTTTAGGAATTAGTATTATTTATTAATTATTAATAATTTCTTTATTTATTTATTGATTAATTCGGTAAGTGTATAAAGTGAAAAATAAAGTTACTTTATTTTGAAATTATTTTTTTTTTAAATTTCAATTATAGCGCGATAAAAAAAACAACCTTGCATGTAAACTGTCAGGGGTTTGTTGATTTCAGTTATGTTTTTCTCTAAACGCTATTATTATTTAAAACAAATGATGAAAACCATCAAGGGTTTTTAAAAAAGCACATTTTTAAAATTATATAGTGTTTCATACTGAATATTTTATCATTTAATTTTATAAAAATATATAAAAAAATTAATGATAATATTATAATTCAGTTATCAACCAATTAAGTCATTATTAAATATGATTAGCAGTGAAATCAATACTTATAATATAATCCCAATGTACTCAAGAAACCTGTTAGTAAGTATCGAAGTATAATGTTGAGCTTTAAGCTTTGTATATTACGAAAAAAATGTTTGGCTGGTATTTAAATTACAGGTAATTATTTATTTATTTTTATTTATTTATTAATATCTCCAAAAGAGTTTTGAGCTCGTACAGAGTGTATACGTAAGTTTAACTTCAAAAGCTAAAATTATCAATAGTATTATTAGTTAATAAATGCATTATAAAAAAACAAAGAAAGAGTAAAAGCTTAAATTCAGTATTTATAAAGTAAACAAAAACAAATTGAAAGAATAAAGTATAGAATTAAAATAAAATGATATAAACATTATGTAATAACTATATAAAGAAAATATTAAAAAATAAGAGATTTTTTACAAAAAGAGAGATTAATATGGCAAAGTAAACTCAAAAGTATTAAATACAAAACATTATTATTAAATTAATTTTGTCCTCTTTAAGCTAGTTATTGTAGCAGAGACAAATAGTATTTCTTTATATTAACCCTAAGTCTGTAATTTGGAACGGCTTTTATTTCATTTGGTATATTATTATAATTTTTAACAGCTGTGGAGAAGACACTATCTAATCCTTTATATTTATATTCTGCGTTTCTAATATGTATTAAATTTGCGTTTCTTGTATTGTATGTGTGTACATCTCTATTATACATCATTACCGTGTTATGATAAATTAAATTGTTTTTCAAGTAGTGAATTTGGAGTGCTTGTTGCATTTTTTTGTATAGCTAGAGGTAAGATTTTTAACTGTGTGTGCATCGCAGATGTTGATGTTCTTCTAGGCAGCCCATATAAGTTTTTAATAGCATAATTATGTATTCTTTGCATTGTGTTTATATATATCAAATGTGTATTTCCCCAAACATGAATACCATATGTAATTGTAGAATGAAACAGACTATAATATATTGAGCTTTTTAGTTCTGATGGAACTCGTTTTTGTGCAGCTCTTAAAACACCTGCTATTTTTCTCCCCTTCTTAGCTTGACTTGATATTTGTTGACCCCAATTCAATTCTGAGTCGATTAACACACCGAGATATTTAAAAACTGTTACTTCTTCAATTTTCAATACTCAGTTTTATCAATATTTACTGTCATTTTATGTTCTGACATCCATTTATTTATTTCCAACATATCAATGTTCATATTTCTCTCCAGAGTCCTATAGTCATCCTCAGAAGATACGACTACTAAATCATCCGCATATAGAGAGGGTGTGCCATGTAATTTGAGTGTAGAGAAACTGTTTATATAGCATGAAAAAAGTGTAGGTCCTAGTGAACTACCCTGTATTACGCCAAAATCGACATCAACCAAATTGCTTTTATAATTATCAGATTCCGCATATTATTTTCTATTAGTCTAATAGCTCTGAAACCACTTAAATTCTATTCCTTGGATTTCACATTCGTACGGTTTTCGCAAAAGAATTTTCCTATCAACTTTGGTAAGATCGAAAAATACAAGGGATATTTTCTTTTTTTACCTAAGTTATCTTGCACATGTTTTATTAGATCAGTTTGTTTTATTAGATCACATGTTTAGTGCAGAGTTTGTGTTTGAACTTTTTCGAAATCCATACTGTCTATCATCTGTTAATTTATTTTCATATAAGTACTCTGTCAATTGATTGTTAACCCAGGTTTCTATTATTTTTCTTATAATTGATGCAATCGATATTGGTATATAACTTTTCTGTCGCCATTTCCCTTATAAATTGGAATTACTCTGCTAATTTTTCATTTGGCACCACTCCTTAGTTGAGAGATCCATTAATTATGCTACATAGATTTTCAGCTAATTCTCTTTACATATTTTTATTGTTATCGTTTCTATTCTATCGTAGCCTGCCGAATTAATGTTTTTTAGATTGTCTATTAAGATTTTAGTTTCACTTACACTTATATTTTTAAAGTTATATCTAGCTAAGGTTCTTACTTTTGACTGATATACAGATTCAAAGTTTAGTGCTAACATCTTGCCAATATTGGCATAGTAGCTATTGAACTCATTTATTTTGCGTTGTTTGTCACAGTCTTGCATATTTTGTGTTAAGATATTGTTTTCATCGTTTGATTTATACGTTATGATATCTTTAATGTGATTCCAAACTTTTTTTGGGTTTCCTTCAGCCTTTTTATACCCGTATGACTATATAGTCATTATACCCGTATGACTATATAGTCAAAGGGTATAATAAATTTGCCATTACGTTTGTGACGCAGAGAAGGAGGGGGGGTAGATATAGACTCAAGTGTATGGATCGGATCAGAATCCAAAAATAAATCGATTTAGCTATGTCCGTCCGTCCGTCCGTCCGTCCGTCCGTCTGTCCGTCCGCACGTTAACTCAAAAACTAAAGGAGCTAGGATCTTGAAATTTTCGCAAATTCGTTTATTTGCAATAGCCGTCATCGCTATTTAAATCCAGCCATTTTGGGCCATGGGTTCGGGTAGCTGCCATAAAACTTCTTTTTTATATGAGCATTACTCTGTACCTATTACAGCTGCGTGTCTGAAATTTTGCCAAAAGTAGTTTAGTTTTATGGCCAAAGTTTCTGCAAAATTTGGTTGGTCTAGTGGAGTGGGTTCGAGTAGCTGCCATACAACTTCTTATTTTATATGAGCATTACTCTCCACTTAATGAAGCTGGGTGTCTGAATTTTTGCCAACAATTGTTTAGTGTAATGGCCAAAGTTTCTACAAAATTTGGTTGGTCTGCTGCAGAGGGTTCGAGTAGCTGCCATACAACTCCTTATTTTATATGAGCATTACTCTCCACCTAATGAAGCTGGGTGTCTGAATTTTTGCCAAAAATTGTTTAGTGTAATGGCCAAAGTTTCTTCAAAATTTGTTTGGTCTACGACAGAGGGTTCGAGTAGCTGCCATACAACTCTTTATTTTATATGAGTATTCCACTATACTTAATAAAGCCAAAAGTAGTTAACCGGATGATATAATGTATATGTTACGGTTATACGGGTATCCCAGAGTTGACACAGTCTACTCTACTACACTCTTCCTCGTTAAATTTAATTTTGTCATAATTTATTTGTTTTTTGCGTTTGGTACTTGTGTATTTATTCAACCAAAATTTATATTTATTTCTAAAATAATCATTTTCATAGTTTTTCGTATGTTTTCTGTGCCAATAGTTTTTTATTTTTCGTATTTCATAACATTCAGTGTCAAACCATTTTGGCAAGTTTTTTTCGTATGTCACTTGTTAAGTTTTTTAAAGATGAAATAAATTGAGAACAGTTTGTTTTGACATTTTCACCACTAAGGTGAATTGGGTTCTCTCTTAACATTTGTCTAATCAAATTGACGTTAGTACAAACTTTTTGACGTTTGGTTGATTTGTTTACATTATTATTTTGTGTTTTGTAATTATTTATTTCAACAACATGTTCCTGATCTTGGTCTTGTGATAGAGTTGTTACAGAAAAAGAATCTGTTACTTTCAACAATTGCTTTATACAATTCAATTTCTGGATTATCTTCTTCCATGATATTATAATTCATATCACCCATGATATAAGTATCACGATTATGAACATTACTTAATATTGATTCAAGTAGATTATTAATTATATTTATCATATCTTTGTAATTTTCAGGTGGCCGGTATATAGCTACCAAATTAAAAAATTTTTTGTTGAAGTTAATCTCAATATTAATTGTGCTGTTGTAATTATCACAGAAGGAATTTTGAATATTAAAATCGAGCTTGTTGTGTACGAAAATTGCTGCTCCACCACCGCGACGTTTGTTCCTACATGAGAGAACCTTATTGTAATTTTTTAAGCTTACAATATCTTTTTCATCATCTGAAATCCAAGTTTCACAAAAAACAATAACATGGATAGTAGTTTTTAAGGTGTCAAGGATAAACTGCATTTCATCGATTTTGTTTCTCAGTCCTCTGTTATCTTAATTTTTTAATATTAAATTATTTCATTTTAGGTATTTACAATTTTATTAACAAAAGATGTTATTATTTACAGCGACTCCAACAAACTAACTTCTCCTCTAATTTTTGTTCCTATTTATTCATTTATTCTATTCACAATAGTCATAACGAAACTGGTATAACTATTATATTGTTACAATATTGCCATATGACATAAAATATCTTACAATTCGGTCATCCTGACTTATGACAAAGACCTCATTTGTCTTATTCTTTCATAATTAATCTCATGTGATGTACACATTATACTCTACCAATACATTTTACGTTACATAAATATTTTGTTTTTATATGCATGTACATGTATGTGATTTTAAACTAATCTTTAATTATACATCATTGGAATTTGTTTTTTATTTATCTTGTTTTGAATGCATTTTTAATGCAATTAATTTGAATTTACTTTATTATACCCGTGCATACATATATGACATCGGGTATATTAGATTTGCTCCTCCGTTTGTAACGCATCGATCTAGACGAGCTAGATATAGTGTCAAGGGTACGTATCGGCTCAGAATCGAAAAATGAGTAGATCTAGCTTTGTGTGTCTGTCCGTCCGTCCGTCTGTGTGTCAGCACGATAACTCAAAAACTAAAAGAGCTACAGTTTTGAAATTTTCACAAAATATTTTTCAATCAATTTCTAGGTTCCCTATTTTTTTTTGGTTAAGATCGGACCAAAACTTCGGGTAGTTCTCGAACAACTAACTTTTTTAACTCCAGTATTTTCATACAAAAATTTTAAATTTAGCTATGCATCTTGTATTTAACATGAAATTATATGAATTTTGTTTTTTTGTTTTTTTTTGTTTTTTTTTTTTTTGGAAGTAGATAATGATTTCGAGTTACGATTTCATATGATTTAAATGATGCGTAGTTTATTTAAGATAAGCAAAAAAGAACACAAAGAGTTTTTTTAAGTAAATGGCTTATTGATATTGATAGATATTTTTATGAATATAATGATTGTTATCTTCTCATTGTGATTATTATATGAATATGATCATATGATGCTTATTTTGCTTAAGTTTAATATATTCGTGAATTAAAAATTAATTAAAAGAGATAGAATTGAAAAATTAGAGCTAGAGTTTTGAAATTCACACATAACATTTTTTGGACATTTTTGAGGTTCCCTATTCTTTTTGGTTAAGACCAGACCAAGGTTTCGGGGAGCTGCCACACAACTTATTTAAATCAATATGAATTTCTTCAAAAGTAATTATACCAGGAAGATGAAAATTACACACGGTTAGTTTTATAATAAATCAAGAACTTATATGAAGTTTCAAAATGTTACGACTTCTTTTTCGGGGGGCTGCCATACAACTTCTTTGCACCAATATGAATTTCTTGAAAACTGATTATTCTACGAGGATGAAAATTACACACTGTTAGTTATATAATGAAACGAGGACTTATATGGAGTTTCAAAATGTTACGGCACCGTTTTCGGGCAACTGCCGTACAAAGTTGTCAATTCGATAACTGTGAATCTAATAAAACTACGAGGTTAAAATCAAAACTGGGCAGATAAAGTAATAGGGCAAGTTAGTTGGCAAAGTTGGACATCACTCGGACCAACTTTTAGGGCGGGCTAATTTTTTTTTATGGTTTTTTTTTTCTTTTGGTTTTTAAGCAAAAATTATGGTATAATGAATTAAAAATTTTTTTTTTTTTTAAGCAAAAAGTATTTTAACTATTTCACTTTCTTATATTTTTTTTGTAACATTTATAACAGCATAGGGGAAATAAATAACGGTTAGTGGGTATGCACGGGTATCTAAAAGTTGGCAAGGGCAACTATAATCTTCCTCGTTTTTCTAATATAAATAATATTTTTTTTTATTATGTTTTTTTTTAGATATGCATACATGTGCATATGAATAATCTGTACTACATTGATATAATACCAAAATTTGTTCTTTTCTTTTTCTTTCTTATTATTTAGTAATGCAATAATTGTCAAAATTTAAATCATTTAAAAACAGAATTATTTTTTGTATATAATATACGCATATAATATTTATAAATAATATTTTTTTTTTTTATTTTAATAGTTCATATATTGATAGTTTCTTATATATTAACCTTTTCTTATATTATACCTAATCAGCTGGCAAAAATTTTTATTTATATACCTATATGTTTTTAATTATTTGAAACAACAATTAACATTATAATGTATACTAATCAGCTGGTAAATTTTTTACACATATTTTGCTTTATTTATTCATTTAACAATTATTCATTACCTATATACTACTCAGCTGGCAAATATTTTTTTTTTTTATTATGTACACAAATACTTTTATTTATGTATTAATTTATTTAAAATCAAAAATTTACATTATATACTAAACAGCAGGTAATTTTTTAATTATATATATTTTTAATTATTATTTTGTTTGAAATCAAAAATTTACATTAACTATTTTTCTTCAAACTAATCATGCAATCTGGAATGACCCAAACCAAATTATTAAAATGCTTACATAGTATATTACACTTACAATGAAAATTAGCTTTCAGAAGTAATAAAGAATGGTTTCATATTAATCTGAGAGCATACACTTTTATATGGTAGACGGGTTACTTGCAAACCTTCTATGTCACTTACTAAATATCTATCATTTGGCAGTATTTTAACAATTTCATAAAGCCCGCGGAATTTTGCTAACAATTTCTTATTTATTCCCGCCATTGTAACATTATTTTTCAGCATAACTAAATCGTGTAATTTATATATGTGCGGTTTCTTATGTGCATTATCGTATCTGTGTTTGTTATATTGTTAGGACTTAACTATATTCTTTTCAGCCAGATATCTTAATGTCAAAAGATCCCTATTATTTTTTCTATTTAATTGATTATTCAAAAATTCTGCAACTTTATCATATATTACTCCCTTTTGCATAACCCCAAATAATAACATACTAGGCGAGAAGCCTGTGCTTCTATTTATTACATTATTTAAGGTGAATTCTATTTTAATTAAATATTTATCCCAATCAATTGTAGAATCAGCCTCGCAATTTTTAGAGAGCATAGCAGTTAAAACCCTATTGACCCTTTGACCTTTTCTACTTGTACATTCGCTTGGGGTGTCAACGTTGCAATTTTTATGTATTGTATGTTATAGTCGGACACAAATTCTTCAAACTCTGAAAATGTAAAACTTGATCCTCGGTCGGTTATAATTCGATTTGGCCTACTATAATATTCAAAATATTTTTTTAAGCAATTTATAACTTCTTTAGTACTTGTACTTTTTACCGATTAAAGTTTTACGAATTTTGTGAACGCATCAATTGTCACTAATATGTGCTTGTTTTTCACCGCGGAACATGCTAAAGGACCATAATGGTCTATGTGCATTGTGTCAAAAGGAACACACCCTTTAGGAATGCTATGCAGTTCTCCTTCAGGTTTTCCATATTGCGGAGAAAAATAAGCACATTTTAAGCATCCTTGAATATATATTTTAATTTTATCCCTCATTTTAGAAAACCAGTATATTTTTGAGATTATATCCAGACACTTTTTAATTCCTATATGACACATTTGTTCGTGATATGTTTATATAACACGATTTTCCATTATACTTGGTACATAGAAATATACATTTCCCTTAATTTTTTTATATACTAAACCATCCACTAATTCAAATTGAGAACTTTCTTGCTTTGATAATTCATTTGAAATTTTAGAAATTTAGGAATCTTGTTTTTGAGCGGCCGCTAAAATGTACTCAAAGGATTCATCACTAACGTAAAATATGTTAATGGATCGGCTTAGAGCATCTACATGAGACATTAAATCACCCTTACGATGTTCAATTACATAATCATAGTTTTGTAATTCCAACGCCCATCGTGAAATTCTAGGATTTATAAATTTCTTATTAAGTGTCTGTGTCAGAGCTTGACAGTCAGTTATAATTTTGAATTTTATACCTATTAAATAAACATAAAATCTTCTTAACGCATATATGATTGCTAAAGTTTCCATTTCATAACTATGATAATTTTTCTCAGATTCCGAAGCACGTTTCGAAAAATAAGCTCCTTTACTTTTTGAGTTATCGTGATGACGGACGGACGGACATACATAGCTAAATCGATTTATTTTTCGATTCTGATCCGATCCATAGACTTGAGTCTATATCTACCCCCCCTCCTTCTCTGCGTCACAAACGTAATGGCAAATTTATTATACCCTTGGACTATATAGGTATAAATATATAGGACTATACGGGTATAAAAATTCAAATTTAGTTAAATTTCAGGTATCACAAAAAAGTTTTTACTTTATAACTTTCAAAGTTTTTGAGCTATAAAAGTGCTAGTATACTCAAAATGCAGGGAAAGAGAAGGGTAATATTTTGAAGTAAAAAAACTGTTATGTTAATACCGTTATTTTCTTGATAAAAGGGATTTAATTGATATTTTGTTAAAAATATTGGACTTTAAGCCCTTATAACCTCAGACTGAGAAACTTTAGAGTAATGTTTGATAGTAATTTAGAAATCTGCATTAATATGCATTTAAATGCTATACTTACTTTTTTTTTTATCTTATTTGGTTCCAATTTTATCAAAATAAAACTAAATTATGGTTGAAAAATAGTTAAGACCCCATAACTTCTAAACTAATGAAAATAGACCCACCCCTTTCATACAATTTGAAGGAAGACCATCGAGTCGGGAACACCCTGTATATAATTTTTAATGAATTAATACTTTTGAGTTTTATTTGCTGCGTATTATTGCAACTTATGTTTTGAATTTGAAGTGGCAAAATGAAGTCATCATACTGTTTATTGCACATTTAAATCTGTTTAAGATGTTATGTTAATAATTTTAATTTTTTCATTTTATCTGATGAATATTTTGCCATCTTTAACCCAAGCAAACTTAATTTCCTTGTTGCGTTTCAAATCTCTTGACTTTTTGAATTGTAAACTGAAATATGAAGTTAAAGATTCGTTGATGAAGATTGTGTTTAGTACACTTTCCTTTTCTTTAACTTTATCAACTTGTTCTCCTTCAACTTTATTTATCTTTGCCAACAAGATCAGGATTTGAATATGTATTCAGTTTCACTTTTTTTTTATTGATCATAATTTTCTGTTTTATATCATTATTATTTAATTTAACTACAATTTTAGAAGGCTCACATGAGTTTTTTGGTTTCCTTTCATTTCTGTAACAATATTTAATACCTTCCGGTTTTAATTCTATTTCCAATTCCCTCACAACTTCTGATATCAATTCTAGTAGATCTTTCTCAGGAATATCACATATTCCAGTAAACTCGATAACATTACGAAGACGTCGTTGTTTCCAGGGCCGGCGCTTCCATATGCACAGATGGCACAGTAAAACCGGGCGCCAGAATTTTAGGGGCGCCAAATTTATTGTAAAAATTATGTACCTACCGACCTAAAATAATTTTTTTTTTTTTTTGAAAATAATTAATAAATTTACATACCAAAATTTAAAAATTAAAATTATTCCTTTGAATTAATTCTTTCAAATTCTGTTCAAATTAATTCTTCTTAACTCAAATCAGATATATTTTATTTTATCATTCATTTTATAGGTACCTACTGTTTAAGTTCTTCTTGCTTTGATTCTACTTAGATAAAATAACAATTTAAAAATATGCTCCATACACATAAACAAAATCATATAAAGCAAAATAAAAAATATGTTTTTCGGTTTTTCCTATACATTTTTTTATTTAAGGTTCAATCATTTTTTATTGTTCCTTAAATTATTTATCTATTATAAAAAAAAAAGAAATAGAAGAGACCATAAGAAAATAAATTCAATTCTCTTTTTTAGTCTTCTTTCAATAAAATCAAATAGTTTATTAAATATACCTTATGCACAGTTTAAAAAAGTGCTCCATATACATAAGCAAAATCATATAAAACAAAAAAATGTTTTTCGGTTTTGTACTGCATTTTTTTTATTTAAGGTTCAATTATTTTTGACTGTTCCTTAAATTATTTATATATTAAAGAAAAAAGAAATAGAAGAGACAATAAGAAAGTAAATTAAATTCTCTTTATTAGTCTTCTTTCAATACAATCAAATAGTTTAAATAGCTTCTGTTCTGCCTTCTACCTTCTGCACAATTTAAAAAAGTGCTCCATATACATAAGCAAAATCATATAAAACAAAAAAAATGTTTTTCGGTACAAAACCACATTTTTTTATTTAATGTTCAATTATTTTTGACTGTTCCTTAAACTATTCACCTAGGTATATAGAAAATAGAAATAGAAGAGCCAAAGAGAATAAGAAATAAAAAACGTTCTCTTAAATTTTTCTTTTACATTGATTTGCATTTGATTTATATATTATAAATACTTAATAATTTTTTCTCTTATAAAATTATTTCTAGTATGTAGTAGAGAAATAAAGAGTTAATAAAATAACATATATTTATATGTTATTTTATTAACTCTTTATTTCTCATCGTATTGAATAAAAAATTGTAAAGTAGTATTGTATTGTAATGTTGTATAATGTAAAATAATGAAATTTTGAATATGTGCCAAGGTTACCACTTTACTACAATTGTAGTAGATTCAGTACATTTTGTCCTCTCTAAAAATTAAGTGTGTACTTTTTCAATCTAATACATTTTTAGGTACTTTTTTTTCCAAAAGTGTACTTTTTTAAAATAACGCTATATATAATTTACATTAGAATATAATTTGTCAAAATGTTCATAAAATATAGATTGGTAATACAGAAATTTTACATCAATTGAATAATTCTAATATTGTTAAAGATTGGATCAAAATTAAAAATGTTAAAAATAATTTGGAAAGCTACATGTACTTTGAGCTCGCTGATTATATTTTGACATTACTTTCCCTTCCACACAGCAGTGCTGCTGCAGAAAGGGCATTTTCTTATTTAAATTTAATAAAAAATAAAAAAACAAACAAATTAGAAATGAAAACCATACAAAATATAATTTTCACAAGAACTTTGCTAAAAGAAGTCTGTGCTGACGAAATATGCATTCCAGATGAAAAATTATGAAGTTTTGCCTCAAAATTTAAATTTGTTGATGGGGCATTTGAATTATTATAAATTAATCAGCAGGTCAAAGTAGATATAGCTGTCCAAATTATTTATATACATATTTGTGATATATTTCAAAATTGGAAATATCGTTAATTAATATTATCCTATTTTTAATTTATTTAATGTTCTTTTTCTTTCGTGAATTAATTTAATTTAATAATTTGAATTATCATGTTTTATTTAAATAATTTATTTAATTTTCCTAATAAAATTAAAATAGCAAATCGTTATATATATATTTTTGTGTAACATAAAAGTGAAATGAAAATAAATTTTGTACTTGTTTCTAAATAAAAAAAAATTGTTTGAGTCTTTATTATGTCTTTTGTATATGAAAGTAGGGTACAAACAAAATAAAAGTAAAACATAAGATTATAATGTTTGTTTTTGCATTAAGTACATGTTGGTACATTTTGAAATATTTTAGTACATTTTCTCCGAAAAAGTGTAGCAGATTTAATACAGTTTTAAGGCCAGGAAGTGGTAACACTGGTGCACTTGTTTTTTCTCAATTTTTAAAGCAGTTTTTTCAATGGTCGTCAATAAAATATATATCTATGTATATTACATGCATAAAGTAAATGTACTTCTACCTATTTATATTTTGGACAATCCAATTTTGTTTTAGAAAATAAAATTTATGACCATGGCCATGAAGTATGAGATTTATGTATAGTGTGGTTGAAATTATGAATTATATCAAGGTGGGAAATTTTAAAAAAGAACGTGAATAATTTGACTCTCAAACCACTTTGCACAACTAGATGGGAAAGTAGAATAGAAGCCTTAAAACCTTTTATTTTTCATTTAGAAGATATTTATGAAGCTTTAGTAGAACTGACAAATGACAAAGACTCTATGACAAGACACACCGCAGAAGCTTTAGGCAATAGTATTTTAAAATTTGAATTTATTTGTTCATTACTAATTTGGTTTAAAATTTTAGAAAAAATTAATATAGTTAGTAAATATTTGCAAAGTCCAGGAATTTGTTTAACGATTGCTGTTAATATTTTGCTCACAACTAAAGAATTTTTGAGCAATTTGAGAACGGACGAACATTTTTATGATTTCATTGCGCAAGCTAAACAAATCGCTATAAAATTAGATGTAACAGCGTCGTTTCCTCCCGTTTCAACACTTAGAAGTCGTAAAAAGCCTCGGCTTTTTTCATACGAAGGCAGGGATGAAGTTATTGAGAATCCGGAAGTTAGGTTTAAAGTAGAATTTTATTTTAAAATACTAGATCAAGCTCTTCAGTCAGTTACAGAACGGTTTGAACAAATTTCCGCGCATAATAGTATATTTAAATTTTTACATGAAATTTCCATCATTTCGTCATATACTTCAAGTGATCTGTTTAATTATTGTTCCTCTTTAGAGAAAAATCTAACACACGATGGTTACTCTGACATAAATGGAGTAGAGCTATTTGAAGAGCTTAAAATATTTCCTACTTTGGTTTTCGAAAAACCACCTTCATCCCCTCTTGAAACTTTAAACTTTATTTTTGATAAAAAATTAGAAACATTATTTTCCAACCTTGTTATTGCTCTAAAAATTTTATTGACAATACCCGTTACAGTAGCTTCTGCGGAACGTAGCTTTTCAAAATTAAAAATTATTAAAAATTATTTGAGAACTACAATGACTCAAGACAGATTAGTAGGATTAGCAACTATATCTATTGAAAAAGAACTTCTTGAAAATTTGGACTACAACGATTTAGTTAACGATTTTGCCAATATAAAAGCGCGAAGAATTAATTTTTAATATTTTCGTTTTATTAAAGTTATTAAATTATGTGATATATAGTTTTTCCTCGCGTTTTCCTTTTGAATTAAATTTCTTTCATTCAAGTAAAGCGGTATTTCTTCTAACTAAATTTTTTATTTTCAATCTAAAACTATTTTCTTTTTTAAATTAACTTATTTTTTAAAGAGGATTATACCTCCGTGGGACTACCTCTATAAAAAAAATGCATCGTTAATCCTACCTCATGGGTGATGTGGAAATGGATTTTTTAGGGCGGCGTTTTAGAAAAAAGCACCGGGTGACAAAATGCTTAGCGCCCGCGATGGTTGTTTCAGCTTTTCAATTTCGATTGAATTGTTGTTAAATTTATCCTTTAGAATGATAATTTCATTTCTAAGCTCAATGTTTTCATCAATGACTGTGTTCATGTGTTCTTTTATTGCAGTGATCTCGTCTCGAACATCCTGAAATTGATTGTTGTGTTGACCTAGTTTAGCTAATATTTCATTCAACTTTGTTAAGATTATCTCGTTGTTATCTTTTTCTACTCTAGATGTGATATTTGTTGTTGTACTTGCTGCTGTTGACCTTCTTTTCTTGTGACTGCATTTGCAAGGGCTACAAAGCTAAAGTTCATCTGGATCGCTTAAGAATTTTTCAAAACTTTCATTGTCCAGTTCAGAGCACTCTTGGGGAAACCACTTTTTGCAATCTCCTTCGCATTGTATAGCTTTAACTTTTTTTAAATTAATATTTTTACTGCATTTATAACAATTTTGTACCTTTGAAATTTTTGACATTTTGACATAGATTACAAATAGCAAAATAAGAATTTTTAAGCCCTTATAGCTCCTAAAAAGAGGGCGAGAACTGTGTTTATAACAATTTAAAAATAGGGCCATTTCCGACTTTGCGGGGTTGTGGGCCCGTAACGAGTGGGGCTAAAGATAAAGTTCTTCCATGAATTATTCTTTTTTGCTAGATCTATCCGTAGTTAAAATTTATTAAAAATTTATATAAAATACTATTTTAAACGATAAAATTTTTTAAACATACGGACGGACAAAGTGAAACACTATAAACACATTTTAACAAAATTATTTAAACTTTTTATCCAATTCAATAAAATATTACACACATGCAGCAATTACGTCTTTTGAGGATTTTTTGCTGTAGTGCATTTACTGTTGAATGATTTAGTACCCTTGATTATTTATTTCAAAATAAATTTTATTATATTTTATTATAAATATTGCGATTAGAATTGTTTAATTCTCATCTTTTATATTTATGATAAGGAATATTGAGCACTTCTGTTATAACTAAGTATTACAATCATAATGATGCTATTATCTATGTCCCTAATATTCATTAAACTCAAAGTTATTAGAAAGAAATAATAATTTGTGATAATATATATATAAACTAGGGAGAAAGTGTGTCGTACGACAGGTGTAAGTGTAAAAATAAATTTATTTAATTCTGAATAAATAAGAATAAATAAAAATCCTAAGGGAAAAAAATAATGTTTAAACAAATATTTAAACAATAACTGATCTGGACTAAACCCTACAACCTAAAAAAAACTATATTAGAATTTGTAATCCTCGCTAAAACCATCCGACCGCTTGGTTACTTAAACTTTTCTTGCTAAGTGTTGATTTTGACAAAAAGGAAAGATGAATTAGCATCAGTTTCTAGCCTTTTATTATATATTATGTTAGAAGGAAAAGAAACTTATTATAACTATTTATTTTTATACCCGTGCATACATATATGAACATCGGGTATATTAAAATTACTCCTCCGTTTGTAACGCATCGAAATATAAGAGCTAGACATAGTGTCAAGGGTACGTATCGAATCAGCATCGAAAAGTGAATCGATCTAGCTATGTGTGTCCGTCCGTCCTTCCGTCAGCACGATAACTCAAAAACTAAAAGAGCTACAGTTCTGAAACTTTCACAAAGTAATTTTTAGACAATTTGTGGGTTCCCTATTGTTTTTGGTTAAAATCGGATAAAGGCTTCTGGTAGCTGCCATACAAATTTTTGGGGAATTTATTTGGATATTTCAAACTTAATAACTAATAAAAAAAAAAATTACTAATAAAAATACAAACTAAATAGAAAATAAACAAAATGTTATCATATTATTATTCATTACATGGTGCAGTGGTTAAGGCAGTACGCTTTTAATAAAAATTTGTGGGTTCAAATCCATCTTGGGGCAAAACGTTTTTTTATTTTTTTTAATTCTATAAAAAATTTTACAGAAAACTCGCATTTATTATTTTAATAATTATTAATTTCTTTTTTTTTGTTATTATTTTTATTTTAAAATTCAAAAATGTGTTACAAAACAATACATATACTAGGTATATATAGGTACAATAATTTTAAATTATTTTTTTTATTATTTGGCATATACGTAAAAATCAAATAATATGATGATATTAATTTTTTTGACTAGGTATTTTTTTTTGTTTTTTTCTTTTTGATTCTTCGTAGGTACGCACTATTTACTCTCTCTTACATAAACAATTTGATTATATGTAACAAGTAATTTCAATTCTGTTACCAAAAATTTTATAAATAGAAATACATTAAAACTAAATGCAAAAAATTTTATATATGAAAATACATTGAAACTAAAAACAGCACACCTCACCTCACCAACTTATAAACATATTTTTTGAATTTATTTATATAATATTTTCAAACTTAATGACTAAATAGAAACTAAATACAAAATAAACAAAATATTATCAAATTATTAGTTATTGTATGGTACAGTGGTTAGGGCGCTAGACTTCTAATAAAAAGATGCCGGTTCAAATCCAAGTTGTGGGAAAATTTTTTTATTTTTTAATTCGTCTTTTTTTTCATCATTCTTTTTGTAACAAAATCCTTTTATATAAGAAATTTTAATTTATTCATTTCTTTCTTTTTGTTATTATTTTTATAACAAAATTCAAAAATGTTTTTCAAAAAAATATAATTATAACCATATACCTACATATTTTATGTACAATAATTTTAATTTTTTTGTTTTATTATTTGCCACACGAAAAAATCAAATATCGTATTAATTTTTTCTTTTTGATTCTATTTAGGTAGGTACGCATTATTTACATAAATAATTTGATTATATTTAAAAATTATTTAAATTCTTATGACAAAAATTTTATATATAGAAATACATTGAAACTATATGCAAAAAAAAAAAAAACAATTTAATATTCATTATTAAAAAATGTACACACTTCCCCTCACTTCGCCAACATTTACATTTATAATTTATTTTTCTCTTTGAAATTAAATGCAAAAACAAGAAAACAAAAAATAAAAACGAAGCAAGAAATGTTCCATCGATGGCTTAGTGGTAAGGACGCCGGCCTTTTTATAGCATTGATACCCGTACAAATAAAATGTTTTTTTTTTAAGTTCATCTTTTTTTTCTTATTTATTCTTTTTGTAATTAACCCGTTATCTACCAGATTACAAAAAATTATCCAATTGTAAAACAAATTTATAGAGGTGTTCCTATGGACCTTTACGACTAAAAAAAAAAGGTTGGAACTTGATCCGTTATCTAGTTCGTCAGTTATAGGGTGTGTCCATATGGCAACGCTAGTAGAAACGCTAGTACAAAAAAATTACTTTTTTCATGTTAAAAAAAAAAACTTTATTTTCTTATTAAAAATAAAATTAAAATCTTTTAAATTAAAAATAATAACAAAATTATAAAGTTTAATTCAAAAAAACATTATATAAATTAAAAAAAAAACAAAAAAATAACGAAAAAAAGCAATCCGTTGCAAAAATGATATGGAATGGAAAGTTATAAACTAGAATTCATTTTGAATGAAATTTTACAAAACATTTAACGCATAAACCAACATTGCATTTTTGGCACTCCGTTCTACCTATAGATTTGTATTCTTCGTAGGCACATCTCCGTTTTTTGCTAACTTGTTGAACGAGATGGTCTTTTCCGTCATAACGAATTGCAAATTCACCAACAGATGCATGAGGTCTTTTTCCTGCAGACTTAGGCTTCGTTTTGAATGATCGAAGATAAAATGTAGCTATTTCTCTCCGAAAAGACAATTGATCCAAATCTTTTTTATGCAATTTAGCCAATTGCCAAGCATTTTGAACTGCTGCATCGAGTAACCAAGTAAAAAGAGGCCACCACCACTTTTTACCTCGTATACCAATCCTGTATGCATTAATATTTTGGTCCATACGATCGGTACCTCCCATATAGCTGTTGTAACTTTGAATCGCTTTCGGGATGCTTACCGTCACTTTTTTTATTTCGGCACGGCTCCATCTTGTTGTAGTTCCTACAGGATTCTGGCCATATTTTGTAGAAGCTATTGTCACAACGGCATTATCCTTCCATCGAGTTACAATAAAATTTTCTGAATTATATTCAGCAACTGCCGTTTGCATAAATCCTCTTTTTTTTTTCTTTTCAATAGTTTTTGCGTCCCACAAAGGACATGTTTTATCCAATCTATTTGCTCTTAGTGTACCAGTGCAATTATATCCTTTGTTTTTTAATTCCCACAAGGGAAAATTTGTGAAAAGATTATCGCAATAACTATGGTAGGGTAAGTCTTTTTTTTCATCAGAATATTGGTTTAGCAAATCTAAAATTGTTGCAGAAAATTTGCCCAGTTTTCTTTCAATTTCATCTGCGCCTTTATAACTTTTACCTTGATAAGGCTCAAAAGCTATAAGATAACCTGTTGTAGTATTTTGGGCCCAGATTTTGTACCCAAATCGAATAGGTTTATTGCGTATAGTTTGCTTGCAGCCGTGCTTTCCAAAGTACTCAACCATAGCCTCATCATGAGAAATTGGTTGAGAAGGAATGAAATGTTCCATAAATCTTTTTTTAAATGTTCAATTAGGGGTCTTAGTTTTGCATATTTATCTTCTTTATCTAATGAATCATTTCTATTGAAATGTAAACATTTCATAATTTCATCAAACCTGTTTCTTCTCATGGACTCATAAACATCCATGTTTCTAAGATCACTTGCATTCGACCAGTAATGAGTTCTGCTTGGTAAAGAATTATAACCTGACACTATTAAAATACCTATAAATACCTTTAATTCATCTACTGAAATATCCGGATTTGGCCAATTTTTGGAAAGAGCATATATTGCACTTTGTTCTATAGTGTGGTTTAAAATTTGAGAATCAAAAAAAAGTTCAAATAATTCAACGGCATTTATATTAAGATATTTAGAAAAGTTTTGTTCTGGAAAAATATTTGAGGATATTGAACTACAGTCTTGTAGTTTCCATTTTATTTTATTGGTAATCGCTTTTTTATTTTTCTTGGTATACACGTTGGAGTTACTTCTTACTTCTATAGGATTTTTATTAAAAATCTCAGCTTCAGCCAAGAGTTGTCTACCACTTAACCCTTGAATAAGAGGCTCGAATTCATCACATGAATCTTCATCTGTAAGTTCGTTTACTTCAGGTGGTTGTATACATATAGGTTCATTTATATTTTGTTCATTTAAAGCATCTATTATTTCATTTAGTGTTAAAGATCTAAAAAAAAAAATTTTGTACTATGAATTCTACTAGAGTGTCCATATGGCAACAGCTATCAAATTCGCTTATAAAATCAACACACAAGCTAACATCATATTACAATTCATATTTTTTATTTTTTTTATACTCCAATTAACTTTTCTATCGGTCTGAAAGAAATTTGACATACCGTTATTCATATTATTTACTTACCGATTTCGTGAATCCATTTTGAATAAAAAAATATTTTTATAATCACAAATAAAATTCTATAAAACCACCACATTAACTAAAAAAAGTTAAACTAACATAAAAATTAGTTTTTGACATTTCTTAAAAAATAATTTCATGGCATACTGCAATGAAAAAAGAAAACAAATAATATTCTGACCGTTATAAAATTTATATATTTTGTGTTGCCATATGGCTACACTAGTAGATAATGGGTTAAATATAATTTTTTTTATGTGAGAAACTCTTATTCTATAAAAAATTTTACAGAAAACTCTCATTTATTTTAATAAATATATACAATAATTTAAAATTTTTTTTTTTATTATTTGTCATACACGTAAAAATCAAATAATATAGTATTAATTTTTTTGGCTAGGAATCTTTATACCCGTGCATACATATATGACATCGGGTATATTAGATTTGCTCCTCCGTTTATAACGCATCGATCTAGACGAGCTAGATATAGTGCCAAGGGTACGTATCGGCTCAGAATCGAAAAATTAGTCGATCTAGCTATGTGTGTCTGTCCGTCCGTCTGTCCGTCTGTGTGTCAGCACGATAACTCAAAAATTAAAAGAGCTACAGTTTTGAAATTTTCACAAAATATTTTTCAATCAATTTCTAGGTTCCCTATTTTTTTTTTTTTTGGTTAAGATCGTACCAAAACTTCGGGTAGCTCTCGAACAACTAACTTTTTCAACTCCAACATTTTCATACAAAAATTTAAAATCTTGACATGAAATTATATGAATTAGTATTTAACATGAAATTATATGAATTTTGTTTTTTTGTTTTTTTGTTTTTTGTTTTTGTTACAAAAAGTAGATAACGATTTCGAGTTAGAATTTTATATGATTTAAATGATGCGTAGTTTATTTAAGATAAGCAAAAAAGAAGACAAAGATTTTTTTTAAGTAAATGGCTTATTGATATTGATAGATTGATAGATTATGAATATGATGATTATTATATGAATATGATCATATGAAGTTGATTTTGCTTAAGTTTAATATATTGGTGAATTAAAAATTAATTATAAGAGATAGAATTGAAAAATTAGAGCAAGAGTTTTGAAAATCACACAAAACATTTTTTGGACATTTTTGAGGTTCCCTATTCTTTTTGTTTAAGACCAGATCAAGGTTTTGGGGAGCTGCCACACAACTTCAACCAATATGAATTTCTTAGAAACTGATTATACTACGAGGATGAAAATTAAACACTGTTAGTTAAATAATGGATCGAGCACTTATATGAAGTTTCAAAATGCTACGGCCCCATTTTCGGGGGGCTGCTATACAACTTCTTTGCACCAATATCAATTTCTTGGAAACTGATAATACTACGAGGATAAAAATTACACACTGTTAGTTATATAATGAATCGAGCACTTATATGAAGTTTCAAAATGTTACGGACCCGTTTTCGGGCAGCTGCCATACAAAGTAATCAATTCGATAACTGTGAATCTAATGAAGCTACGAGTTTAAAATCAAAACTGGGCAGATAAAGTAATAGGACAAGTTAGTTGGCAAAGTTGGACATCACTCGGACCAACTTTTAGGGTGGGCTATTTTTTTTTTTTTATGGGATAATCAGTTAATCAAAAATTATGGGATACCTAATAAGTTAAATTTTTTTTAAACTATTTTACTTTCTTATATTTTTTTTGTAATATTTATAATAGCATAGGGGAAATAAATAACAGTTAGTGGGTATGCACGGGTATCTAAAAGTTGACAAGGGCAACTATAATCTTCCTCGTTTTTTGTTTAAGTTAATGTCTGTAAATGTAGCAGTAAAAAAACATTAATGTTTGAAATAATTTTTAATATTTTGATTTCTTTTTTTTCCTATATTTTCAAATACTACAAAACTAACGAAAGAAATTTGTTATATCTCAACATTTAAGTTAACATTTTAATAATGTTTTTTTTTGTTAAGTTTATGTCTGCAAATGTTGTATTGGAAAAACATTAATGTTAAAAATCAACAGCAGCAGCAGTTTGTCTTTTATTATATTAAGAAGGTTATATAATTTGATAATTTTTAATGTTAATTAAAATCATAATTGCTTTGATTAGCTTTTTATCACAAAATTGAATAATTCAAATTTTTCAAAAAATTTATTTAATATAAATATATGTCTTTATTAAAAAAGCTTATAAATGCAAAATATTCAATATAATGTATTACTAAAATACAATGACAAATTTAGAACTTTTCATATAATTTATTTAATTATAAAAACAAGTAAAGAAACAGTTAGTCATTGCAACCGATTTAGAAATACCCTACACCTACTTGGTTCAAATTTAATGAGAAGTCTATAAGTCATTTTAAAACCATAACAGCTTTTATTAGTCTGATCGTAACACATAAGTAGTCAACAAAATTAACTTTATAATGTTAAAAACATTTTCAAATATATTAAAAATTCTTACTTATTTATCTATTTAAAAATATTAAACAACAAATAAACTTGAAATAAATGAATTTGTAAAATGCACTTACAAAATTATAAATTTAAAACATTTTATCGAATTCAATAAAATTTACACACATGCAGCTAATACTTAGGATTAATCGGATTTTTAGTTGTTACTGCATTTACTGTTGTTAACCTTGGTTAATTATTTCAATTTTAAATAATTTTAAATTTATTTTTTTAATTTACTTATTTTTTAATGTTTTATATAATTATACCCAAAGTATTCGAAAGAAATAATAATCTGTAATAATTCATCCGAAATTTCACGTACACAAAACAAATAATAAGAAACACCTGTGCCCCAAAAATAAGGTTCAATCTTCTTTGTTTTCGCAATTATACTCGTTTGACCTCAATTCGATCAAATGCTTCAAGAATCCGAACTCATTGCCCAAACTTGACCAGAACGAATTCCCATGGTACTTTCATTACTAGTAACCTAGAATTTAAATTTCATCAAAATAACGTCATTAGTTTTTGAGTTATGGTATTTTTAAGATCCCCTTTACCTATTCCATAGGTGTAAAAGAATAGAAAACTTCATGGCGTCGTCGTCGCAAACGCGTTAAACGAATTTAACTTCAATTTTTTCCAGCTTCTCTTTTGGACTAAAAAAACAACCTGATCTTAAAAACAACATTTTGATTTTCAAACCGAAAATACAAAATGTATTGGAATCTCGCCGGGTCGGCCAAATAACTTTTTAAAACTAATTGCTAAGAGAAACATTTGTGTGAAATTTTGAATCAATCGTTCAAATCGGTTCGGCTCGACATAAAAAACATTGAAAAGGCTTTATCGCACGATAACTCAAAAACTAAAGGAGCTAGGATCTTGAAATTTTCGCAAATTCGTTTTTCTGCAATAGCCGTCACCGGTATTTAAATCAAGTAATTTTGTGTCCATGGGTTCGGGTAGCTGACATACAACTTCTTTTTTTATATGAGTATTACTCTATACCTATTACAGCTGCGTGTCTAAAATTTAGTCAAAAGTAGTTTAGATTTACGGCCGAAGTTTCTGCAAAATTTGGTTTATCTACTGCAGTGGGTTCGAGTAGCTCCCATACAACTTCTTCATTTATTTGAGCATTGCACTACACCTAATAAACCTGTATGTTTGAAATTTTGCCAAAAGTAATTAATGTTTATATAACGGCCACAGGCGTATCCCAGAGTTGACACAGTCTACTCTACTTCACTATTCTTCGTTTTTTTATGATTTTATGAGAGAAATAAAGGCTTCTTTTTTGGGAAAAATATTTAAAAATACTGTGTATTTAAGCATAATATATACGAAATTAATTTTTGATTTTTAGATGTTATTTGAAGAAAACTACAATTTTACACTGAAATCTATTTTTAAAAAACAACAACAGCAAAGTAGATAAAAAACAAAGACTTGCGAAAAAAATGTAGAGAAGCAAAATGTTATGTTACTTAAATTTTTCGGATTCTTTATTTGCTTTATTTTTATTATTATTAAATTATCTCATTTAGCTTTTGCACTATTTGAGAGTATTTAAGGAGAGCAAACAAATTAGTCTTATTAATTAAGTAAGCTTTTGGAATAAAGTTGAACTTGTGTTAATACCAAAAATTTGAAAATTTCGTTGAATCTTTGTGCAAAACGCGTAAACAGGTCAAAACCGGTTAATTGGGTTTAACTGTGCGTTTTTATAATTAAAATGCTGATACAAAATTTTCAATAAAATTCTTTTAATCGTTTAAGCAAATAAAATTTATAGAGAACTTCATTGCGTCGTCGTGCAAAACGGGTTAATCGAACTTAACTAAAACTTTTTGCAGCCCCTCTTTTAGACTGCAAAATTACCCTTTAAAATTGGACACAAATCAGAAACACAAAATTTTTGGAAGTGGGCCAGGCCGAAATGGGTCAATTTATTCCAACCAAATTTATACAACTAATTTCGGTTGCTAAGCGGAACATTTGTGCAAAATTTCAAATGTGTTACGGAATTCAATAAACCAGTTTTCGAGACTTTGATCAAGCAATATTTTGCAAAATTGGACGTAATATCCTTCCCAAATTTTTTTTGGACAATTGTCGGACGGCAGTTGCCAATCGGTTAAACCATTTTTAATTTATAGCAAAGTAACAAAAAAACCTATAAAAACCTGTTGAGCCGCAATGGGTTAACGGAACTCCATAAATATTTTTTTGAGGCTTTCCTTTCAACCAAAGCAGTACTTCGGGAAATTGGCCGAAACTTGTTTTTTTACAATTTGCACGCTCCCGGGTAACGCCGGGTAAATCTGCTAGTATTTAATAATCATGAAAAGTTTCTAGTGAAATTGGATAAATTTCTTGAAAAATTGCTAATGCGTAGTGTTTTAAAACCTTTTTCCTTTGTTTTGAAGAAGAACTTTGTAGAACTTTGAGTTAAATACAAAACAAAATATAAGATCTAAAGCACCTTTTTAAACCTCTTCTATTACATCAACTACATTATATTTTGCCGTTCGTGAATCAAGTTAACTACTATTAACATAAAGTAATGTTCATATAAAACAAGAAGTTTAATATTTACCCCAATTAAATTTTTCACAAACTTTGGCTATAAAGCTAAAATATGTTTGGGGAAATTTCAGACACCCTGCTTAATTTGGTATAGAGCAATGCTCTTATAAATAAAGAAGTTGTATAGCAACTACTCTAGCAACCAAATGTTAACCCGTGGAGCTAACTGACTGAATTTTAATAGCGATGACGGCTCTTTTATTAAACCGTATTGGAGAATCCAAATGAAATCTACATACAATTTAAACATGGGATAGTACTAAGCCTTATAAAATGTAGAAATGTATTAGATTTTCAATAGATACAGTTCAATTTTATTTATATTGTAATACTTTTGTATTTGTATTAGTTATATGGTATGCTATATTTGTGAGTTATATCATTTATTTGAATTATATATTTAAATTTTGTATTTGTTTATATTGTTATATTAATGTATTTTTTATTAAAGATATATAATTATAAATTATTAATTAAGCTATTAATTTGAACCTAATGGCGAATGGTAGCTGAGTCGAGTCGAAAAATAGAAGAAAGTTTTTTTCACTTTCCCTGGGATGCAAACCCAGGCCTTTCGTATGAACGGTCGACACTTTAACACACTGTGCCACCCATCCAATAACTATATGTAATTAGTAATTAAGAATTTGCGTACAACACTTAAATTGTGTTCAAATGAACTTGCTGCATGCATTTATAAGCTTTTCTATTAGGTACACATACTAGGACTTAAATTATTTTCCATTTTTAAAAATTTGAATTACTAAATTTTGTGATAAAAAGATAATCAAAGCATTAATGTTTTTAGTTTATACAGTTTTTTTTCATATTTTTTTTGTTTTATTTAATTAGATAATGTTTGGTTAGGCCATGTTGAATTTCCTCTGATGATGTTATTGAACAAAATAACACAAACGAGGAAAATTATAGTTGTCCTTGTCAACTTTTAGATACCCGTGGATACCCACTATGATGTATACAATAAAATAAACTGTTATTTATTTCCTTTATGCTCTTATGTATATACTAACTGAATGTCACAGAATGACGGAAGGTCAATTAAAAGAAAACTGTTTCGGTGAAACTTCCGGAAAGGGGTTGTGAGCTATCAAGATGACGTTATCACATAACGGTACTAAATATCTCAAAGTTTCCGAATATATATACCATTAGTGGCGATGGCGCCATCTAGTGGTCGAAAAATGCATTACAAAATGTTCGTAAGATTTTGTAGCATTTTTATTAAAATGTTATATTTTTCCTGTAAGACAATAAACTGGAACCAACATCTCACAATATAGGGCATGATATTGTCTTTCAGAAACATCTTGTTTCATCTGGATCGGTGCTACCATTTTTGAGATATTGCAATTTAAAGTGAAAATTAAAAAAAAAAAAAATCAAACTTTCAAAAAAATCACTATAAGTATGAAATTTTCCAAAACACCCTGTATTTTTTATAATACTGATCGAAAGGTATTTTGACATTCTTTCCAACGGTATATAATAAGTATGGTATATGTTGACAAATAGCCCCACCAGAGAACATAAATGAAAAACTGACACAACAATTTTATTAAAAAATACATTTTCATACTTTATTTTTCATAAATTTATTTCGCCTATTTGTTTTCCAGTTGAAATATGTATTTTAAAATGTAAGAATGCATTTTAGGCTTGGATACAATATTGAGTTGGGTTTTGTTCTGAGGGATTTTGGAGGTGACAAGCTCATATTTTTAAAATTGTTTTAATATAATTATAAAGGATCTTAGAGTTAGCTACAAAATCAGAATTATGCGCTTTTTTCAGAATATTTATAAACATATATATACACAAGAGCCTGTATCAGGAGGGATTTTATAGTTGAATTCTAAATCAGGACTACCGCTTTTTCCAGAATATTTATATGTGTGTTTGTATATACAATGTTAGAAGTGATTTTTAAGTTTGATTCTTAATCAGGAGATCCGCTTTTTCCAGAATATTTATAATACATGTGTATATGTATATCCAATATTAGAAGAGATTTTAGAGTTTTTTGCCGCTTTTTCCAGAATATTTAAAAATATATATGAATATGCCAGATTCTGACTTAGAGTTGGATTCAACTATTAGAGCTGGACTTATATTCTTTATTTATTTATTTGTTTCATTATTTTTAATTATTTGATGCATCTTAATAACTCACATTTTATTATATATAAATATACAAATAAACGTTATTAGGTATATATTTTAATTATATACTGAATAATGCTTACATATTTATGTGCATAATCTATAATTATATTTTAATAGTTTTTTTTTCAGACACTACGTATTACGACATTCCGCTAAGTTTTGAATACAAGTTTTGATACGATTTTTCCGTTTATTATAAAGGTTATCAAGTTATCTTTAGTTAAAATAACGAAATAAAAATATAATCCCTATCTGCTATCACAAATTTTAAACTAACTATAAAATCCCTTCTGATTGAGGAACTAACATACATATATAATATAGACATATAAATATTCTGGAAAAAGCGGTAATCTTCATTTAGAATCCGCCTTTAAAATCTCTTCTAATATTTGATATACATATACATATATAAATATTCTGGAAAAAGCGGCAATCCTGAATTTAAATGCAACTCTAAAATCCTCCTAATTCAGATTCTTATAATCTGATAAAGCGCATAATTCTGATTTTGTAGCCTAAGGGCCTTTCTAATTATATTTTTACATACATATTTAAATAAAAAAAATTTTAAAACTTTGAGGTTGTCACCTCCAAAATCCCTCAAAACAAATTGCCAGAACCAAACTCAATATTGTATCCAAACCTAAAATGCATTCTTACATTTTTAAATTTGCCAAAAAGGCAAAATAAATTTATGACAAATAAAGCATGAAAATGTATTTTTTAATAAAATTGTTGTGTCATTTTTGCATTTATGTTCTCTGGTGGGGCTATTTGTCAACATATGCCATACTTATTATATACCGTTTGGAAAGAGACCTTTTTAAGAGACCTTTATAATGGTATGATAATAATACTGGGTGTTTTTGAAAATTTCACAGTTATAGTAGTTTTTTTGAAAGTTTGATTTTTTTTTTTTTTTTTTTTTAATTTTCACTTTAAATTGCAATATCTTAAAAACGGTAGCACCGATTCAGATGAAACCAGATTTATATGAAAGGCAATATCATGCTCTACAATATTATATGATGTTGGTTCTAGTTTATGGTCTTGCAGGAAAAAAAATAGCATTTTAATTAAAATTTTCACATTAATTTCGACCACTAGATGGCGCCATCGCCACTAATGGTATATATGTTCGGAAACATTGAGATATTTAGTACCGTTATGTGATGACGTCATCTTGATAGCTCACAACCCCTTTCCGGAAGTTTCGCCACAGTTTCTAATTAAGAACTATTTCTTATTTCATTAATCATTATATACCTACATATACATATATTGTTTATCAATACCATATTCTTAAATAAAATCGATAACGTTACAATTTGTATTACGCAGATTATGCTTCGATTATTGTCAGAGTTTTATAATTCATAAAGAAAATAAATTTGTAAATCAAATCCTATTATAATTATATACATAAATTATATACATAAATTCTTTTTTTTTTTTTTTTATTATCTAAATGTTTTTCTATTTATATAAAATTTCCAGAAAATGTTCTGTGAGTTTTAATAACGTAAATGAACTAATTCATGAGCATTTAAAATAATTTGAATTCATAAAAAAAAATTTTTTTTATTTCGTTTTTTTTTTTTTTTTTTGTTTTTTATTCAAAATTAATAAAATATTTTTTGGCCTGCTTTTGATAATTTATGATATTTTATTTTCTAAAATTAAACACATTCAACTAAACATTAATATTTTATATTTTTATAATTGAACACATCCAACAAAACACATTTAATTGAATGCGTTTGTTACACCTCATTCTAGACAAATATATTAATAATAATAATATGTATTACAAAAAAAATTTAAAATAATAAAATAGTTAAAAAAAATTTAACTCATGATCCCATAATTTTTGCTTAAAAAAAAAAAATATAAATGCTCGATTCATTATAAAACTAACCGTGTGTAATTTTCATCCTCCTAGTATAATTAGTTTTAAAGAAATTCATATTGGTGCAAAAAAGTTGTATGGCAGCTTCCCGAAGCCTTGGTCCGATTTTAACCAAAAACAATAGGGAACCTAGAAATTTTCAAAAAATGAATTTGTGTGAATTTCAAAACTCTAGCCCTTTTAGTTTTTGGGTTATCGTGCTGACACACGGACGAACGGACGGACAGACACACATAGCTAGATTTACTTCTCGATGCTGATCCGATACGTACCCTTGACACTATAACTAGCCGGTCCAGATCGATGCGCTACAAACGGAGGAGCAATTTAAATATACCCGATGTCATATATGTAGGTATGGGTACAAAACAAGTAAAGAAACAGTCAGTCGGTGCAACCGACTTAGAAATACCCTACACCTATTTGGTTCAAATTTAAGGACATATCCATAAGTCATTTTAACACCATAGAAGCTGTTATTAATTTGATCGTAAGACATAGCTAACCAAATTAACTGTATAATACTAAAAACATTTTCTAATTACCCTATCTATTAAAAAATATTACAAATTCTTACTAATTTATCTATTTAAAAATATTAAAAAACAAACAAACTTGAAATTAATGAAAATATATTTATTCCAATTCAATTACAAAATGAAAAAATTCTAATTATTAAATTTTGTGATAAAAAGATAATCAAAGCATAATATATTTAATAATCCAAATTTTTAAAAATTGCAATTATTTTAAATGGTTAGTTTATATACCTACTAGAAAAGCTTATCAACGCAAAATATGCAATAAATGTATTTCCAAAATACAATTAAAAATTTACACCTTTTCATATAATTCATTTAAATATAAAAATAAATTTTACATAAATGCAGCAAGTACCTTTGAACATAGCTGAACCACTACAATTAAGTCTAGATTTCGGAGACACATAGGACATAGGAAATATATTCTTTGGCTTCGAAATTAAACTCGACCACAACCAATTCCCATGGTATTTTCATTACTAGTAACCTACTGTTAAATTTCATCAAAATACCGGCATTATTTTTTGAGTTATGGTGTTTGTAAGATATATGTTTGTTAGTCCTTGAACTTTTCAAGGGTTCCAGGACCCGAAATTATGGTACAATTTCACCCATATGCAGTCCCGTCATACTTTCAATACTAGTTAACCCTTGTACACAATTGGAACGCTCTATCTTAATTTTAAGTTACTAGTTTTATTAATTTCGATGATAAGCTTTTACACATTGGGGGCTCTAAGAAAGGTTCTGAACCACCACTCCAATTGATCCCAAATTAGGGGGGCACGCAAGAAATAGTAAAGAACACCCTTGTGGCAAATTGGAAGCTTCTACATTTGTTTCAAGTTACTATCTTTATTAATTTCGAAAATATGCTTTAAGGGCCTAAGAACTGAGTTGCTGGTCCCCGATCCACTACTCCAATGGGGCCCAAATTTCAAAGACACTTACGAAATAGGAAGGGACACCCTGATACCAAATTTGGAGGTTCTATCTTCATTGGTTTCGGAATTATGCTCGTTTGGCCTAAATTCGATCAAAAAGTTCTAAGTTCCGAACCCATTGTCCAATCCTCACCGTACGTAATCACCGCCGTAGTTTCGCTGCCAATAACCTACAGCACAAATTTCATGAAGATAGCCTCATTATTTGTTGAGTTATCGTGATTTTTTATATATGTTCCTTAGCCCTGACATCGATTAAAAGGTCCGGAATCCGAACCGTTGGGCTGATTTCGCCCTTATATAGTCCGCGCTGTACTTATAGTACTAGTTAACCCTTGTACACAATTTGAACGGTCTATCCTAATTTTAAGTAACTATTTTTAGTAATTTCGATTATAAGCCTTTAAAACTTGGGAGGTCTGAGAGGGGTACAGAACCACCACTCCAATTGATCCCAAATTAGGGGAACACGCAAGAGATAGTAAAGAACACCCTTGTGGAAAATTGGAAGCTTCTACATTTTTTCAAGTTGTTATCTTTATTAATTTTAAAGATATGTTTTAAGGTCTTCGGAAATGTGTGGCTGGTCCCCGACCCACTATTCCAATGGGACCCAAATTCACAAGACACTTAGGAAATAGGAAGGGACACCCCGATACTAAATTTGAAGGTTCTATCATCATTGGTTTCGGAATTATGCTCGTTTGGCCTAAATTCGATCAAAAAGTTCTAGGTTCCGAACCCATGGTCCAATCCCAACCTTACGCAATTCCCGAAGTAGTTTCATTACTAGTAACCTACAGCACAAATTTGATGAAGATAGCGTCATTAGTTGTTGAGTTATCGTGATTTTTTATATTTGTTCGTTAGCCCTGAAACCGATTAAAAGGTCCAGAATCCGAACCCATGGCCGGAACGGAATAACGAAAGCAAAATAAATAAAAGAAATAAAGAAAAAGAAACAATAGAGAAGGAAAAGACGTCTATACTACACAAAGGTTAGTCGAGAACTGTGTGAAGTATTTATAATTATTCGAGATTTGAAATAATTAATTTACATGTTGGCAAGGTCTCGTCAAATCTTGTGTATATATATCATAAAAATGTATGTATACAAAATTTTAATTAAATTATAGCACTAGCAGATTTAACTAGCGTTGCCCGGGAACAAGCAGGTTTTTAAGATTTTGATTTATATTTCCATCTGTATATATCTATATATATAAAAGCGAAAGTTTGTTTGTTTGTTTGTTTAAAGTCAAAAATAATATTCCAATCATACCACCTTCTTCTTCTAAGCTCTTCAGACTCTCTTCAACCTTCAACAGGTTATCACGGTTTTAATAAAAAGAAAAAAAATTTAGCACAAAATATTTGTTTTTTTAATTTCACTTCTTTTTTATTTATATTTTTTTGTGTTTGAAAAAAAAAAAAAAAAGAATAAAAAATAAATTAAGTTTTTTTTATTTTGTTTTAAAATTAAATATAACTTTAGAAGAAAATAAATAAGTGTTGTGAATTTGCTAATATGGCTGCATCTCCAATGGCGGCAAGTTAAGTATATTTTTTCTTTACTTATATATATAATTTCTATTTTTTATTTTTATTTTTGTTTTATACAATTTAAAAATTTTTTACTTAACTCACTATTTCACAGCACTAATTTTAATTTTAATTTAATTTGATATAAATCTATTTTATTATTTTTGTGTTAAAATAAAATTTTTTCTAATATTATTCTAATTTTCAAATTTTGTTTTTAATTTTCAATTTTAATTTTACATTCAATTTTATACCGGCACGTGATTTGGTTTTGTTTACATTAAATTTAATACTGTTTTTTTTTTTTTTTATTGAAGATTACTCTTCATCTATCATCTACTAGTTGTAAACAAATCAATTAAAATATATCCATTTCATTCCCTCTCCCTCAGATGATAATATTCTAAATTCGCTCATTAATTAATACCATCAATAGTATGTCACCGTATTGTTTTTATTTTTAAATTGTATTGTTTTAATTTTTGATGGTATACGTAAATTTACTCATTTTTTTTTTATATTTTTAATCATAAAAGAAAGGGAAGTACTGAAATTTCAGTTCATTTCTTTTCAACTAACTTAATTATTTAATTTAAATTTAATTATTTACATATACGTGCGTATTTTTACTTGCACGTAGATTTTGCTGTGTGTGAGTTTTTTGGTTGTAACTAAGTTCAATAAGGTCTAGTTAAAAACTGTTGAATGGTGTTATAAACCGATTGCTCACTCATAGCAGAATAAAATAGGGGTATTGTTGATGGTATTTTGTAAATATTGTTAGCAATACTTTTGTTTTTATAAACGGTGATAACTTGTTCGGGTTGTATGAATCGTACACATACAATTTTTAACCTAAATAATAATATAATTAAATTTTAAATTTTATACGTTTTATTTATATTGATTTTTGTTTTTTTTTTTTTTTTTTTTTTTTTGTTCTCTTTTCTCAATTTTTACTAATTGTTATTAAAAATTGCCAATTTTCGAGTTCATTTTTGTAATATTCGTGGCCTACAAGCTAATTTTCATGCCGTAGAATGTCATCTTAACTCCACAAAACCAGCAATTTTAGCCCTTGGTGAAACACAAGTCAGTGGACAAAACGATAATTTTAATATTATTGGCTACTCACTTGTTTCACACTTCGTACCCAAAAGAGGAATCGCGATTTATATTAAAAATGACATTGCTTTCAACACCCTAGATAAATATAAACCTTCTAGCCCAACCTTCCATTATATTTGGGTTAAAATTATCGTTGAGAAGCATGTAATACATTTCTGTTTTTTATACAGATCACCCAATTCAAATGAACAAGAAACTGCTGTGGAAATTGACAATCTTTCAAACCAGATCAATGAAATTTTGGAATCATGTCCACAAACCGAAATTGTTCTGGCAGGGGATTTCAATGTACACAACAAAGACTGGCTTCATTTTTCAAGCAACTCTTCTTTGAGTCAAAACTCAATTGGGAAACAAGTTGAATTATTTTCCACACTGTTCCATCTTTCTCAACTTGTCCAAAATCCCACTAGGGTCCCCGACCGAGCTGATCAAGAGGGTCACCTCTTGGATCTGTTTTTAACCACTCACCCTGAAAAATATGTAGTTTCAGTTGGTTGTCCCCTGGGGGGCTCCGACCACTGCCTGGTAACCACAAGCTTCCCGGTAAGCACATTAGCCAGCCGAAGAATTCCTCCCAAAAAATTAGTATGGCAATATAGTCGTGCTAACTGGGAGGGATTAAACAATTTTTTCAAAGCATTCGACTGGTCATTGTGCTTCCGCGCTAAAAATGTCAACTTCGCTGCAAATGCGATTAGTGAAACAATTTTACTTGGAATGAGGTTGTATATTCCTCACTCCATGAAAAGTATTAAACGAGAATCCAAATCATGGTTTAATCGCACTTGCAAAGAAGCCATTCGTAAAAAAGAGGAGGCTTTTAAGCAATACCGGAACAGCGGGTTGGAGTCCGACAGGGCCAACTATATCGTGGTTCGAAACAGATGCAAGAGAGTTATCAATAAGCAAAAATTCTTATTCAACCGAGGGTTGAAACGAAAACTCCTACATATGCCTAAGAATAGCAAATCGTTTTGGACGTTTGCAAAAAATCTAAAGGAGGACACTAGTGGGTCCTCCTTCCCTCCGCTTATTGGTGAAAACAACTCAATTGTGTCAGATTCAAAAGAAAAGGCGAACTTGTTTGGCAAACAATTTTCCTTTAACTCAACACTGCCACAGTCAACTCAAAGACCACCAAATATTCCAGAAGTTGGCTGCTCCTTTGGTAGAATTTACTTTAGGACGCGAGCAGTGATGAAAATCTTGAAGAATCTAGATACGAACAAATCAGCCGGTCCCGATGGAATCACAACGATGGTTCTTAAAAAAACCTACTCTACCATTTCAAAACCTCTACGCAACCTCTTCTATTTATCCTTTACTTCGGGTATTCATCCTGCCCAATGGAAGATTGCGCACGTTTTTCCAATTCCAAAAAAAGGTAACAAAAGCGATCCCTCTAACTACCGCCCTATTGCTATAACTTCGGTCCTTTCCAAAGTAATGGAAAAAATTATAAACCAAAAGCTTTTGAAATATCTGGATCATAAAGGTTTGCTTCATGATCGACAATACGGGTTCAGAGCCCGTCGTTCAACTGGTGATCTCATGACTTATCTTTGTGAAAAGCTCAATATCAGTCTTCACCACTCTGGTGAATCTGATGTGGTAGCACTGGATATTTCTAAAGCTTTCGACCGTGTATGGCATGCTGCTTTGTTAGCAAAATGCAGAGCTATAGGGTTAGGTAGAGTCTTTCTCAAATGGATTGGAGATTTCCTTTCGAATCGTACGATTCGAGTTCTGGTCGATGGTTTATCATCTGACAAATTTGAACTGAACGCTGGTGTCCCTCAAGGTTCTGTTCTTTCTCCCACCCTCTTTTTAATATTCATTAATGATCTTCTATCTTTAACTTCCAATCCAATTCACAGTTTCGCAGATGACAGCACCCTTGTAGCTTCCTATGAATTTCATAGCCGCTGTAACATTAATCATCAGGTTAATACAACAGCAAAAAATTTCACTGTCAGTGAGCTAAATAACGATTTAGCAAAAATTCACAAATGGGGTGAAAATAATCGTGTTCAATTCAACACGAAGAAAACCCAATGCTGTCTCATCTCGCGAAAAATAGCAACTTCCATTCCCAACTTGATTTTTCAGGGAGAAGTTTTGCAGCACTCAACAGATTTAAATATTTTGGGCATCGAGTTAAACCAGAAATTGACTTGGTCAAATCACATTTTTGGTATAGCTAAAGATGCAGCTAAGTGTTTGGGTTTTTTGTATCGCTGTAAAACTTACTTCTCTCCATTAGATCTCCTCAATATCTATAAAACATATATTAGACCAAAAATGGAGTATAATGCACATATCTGGGCTGGTGCACCCCAATCAGCGCTGGGATATCTTGATAAAGTGCAAAACAGAGCTATTCGTCTTATAAATGATCCCAGTGTTACCTCAACGCTCACTCCACTTAGCCATCGGCGTACAGTCTGGTCACTTACCCTGTTTTATAGATACCTAGTGGGGACGAACACCTGTTCTAAGGAAATAAAACAATTAATGCCTCCACTCAAAGTTTTCCAACGTGAAACAAGGAGTGCAGCAGATGCTCATCCCTACTGCGTCGAATTGTTAAGATGGCGAAACACGGCCTATGGAAATTCGTTTGTTATGCGCATGTCGAGATTATGGAATCACATTCCGTCCAATGTGTTTCCTAAAGTTGGTAATTCGTATGTGTACGACCTAAATAAATTTAAGAAGAATATTAACATCTTTCTCCTAAATATCCCTCCAAATTTTCCCCATCCACCATAATCCAAAATTCCCAAATATCCTCCGACAATCCTAAAATCCTTTCATATCCCTTCCCTGTAACCAAACTGTACATTTGTATCACAGGTTCCTTCCTAAAGTTTGGTTCAAAAAGGGTGTGGTTTTGGTGCGTTAAAATCGCACACTACCCAACGAAATACCGCAAAATTTCAATGGGTGGCTTTCGAGCGTTCCATTCCCTCGTAAAAAAAAAAAAAAAAAAAAAAAAAAAGCAATACAACCTTCCACTCAACTTTTTCAAATCAAACAAATATTCCACCAAATCAAACATACCTGTAGACGCAATTAACACATATAATAAAACTAAATCAAACAAAACAAACTTGCATTCCTTAGAAATCTCAGATTCCGACTAGTTTAAAATACTTTTTTTTATTTACATAAAACAACAATTATAGTTTTTCAAATTTAGTAATAAAAGTAAATTTCTCAAAAAATTTCTAACTCATTTTTCGACTAATTCTTTTTACTACCCTTTTTAATCATTTTCGATCTTCAATCACTATTCCTATATAATATAATGCTTTCTATTCTGAATTTGAATAAAAAAGATAATTATAAATATAAAGAAGAAAAAAAAAAGGAATTAAGCTCTCTTTCATTAACCATTATTCAGGTCTTAAGTATCATCTCATCTTCATTTTTTCTTACCTATTAGCTTTTCATTTAAGTACAAAATCTTATCAATTTTTAGTTTTTAACATATGGGCATAAAACTCCTTCAATGGAACTTAGATGGGTACGACAATAATTCAGATGAGTTCTAATTACTAATAAGAAATCAAAATCCAAACATTATAGCGCCACAAAAAACCCACCTCTTTTAATACCACCACTCTTCCAAAATACCGAGAAACTACACACTTTTTCACAAAAATGACATAACGCAGGATCGCCTTACTTGTTTTCTTCATTATAAAACAAAAAATAATCGATATATAAATTATATAAAAATAAAAATATAAATTTAAACATTCTACCAATCCCTTTAGAACTTCAGACTAATATAACATTTATTATAATCAACCTTTACATTGCCCCAAATGAACAAATTATCGAAAGCGACCACCACCTTCTATTATCATGCTTTACTAAGCCTGTTAAAGTCATTGGGAGCTTTAACACTTAGAGTCCCCTATGGGATCTCCAAATACAACAGAAAAAGCAAAATAATTTCAAATTTTATAAAAAACTATGTCACATTTTTATAAGTCAACAGGTTGCGGCTCCAGAGCCGTTTTAAGCTTTTTCGTTTTTTCAATGTCGAGTCAAAACGGCTTGACCGATTGACTTGAAAATTTGCACAAAAGTTCCTCTTCGCAACCGGCATCGTATTGCATTGGGTTGGAATAAATTAACCCATTTCGGCCTGGTGGGCTTCCAAAAAATTTTGTGTTTCCGATTTGTGTCCAATTTTACAGGGTGGTTTCGCAGTTGAAAAGAGAGTCTGGCACAACATTTTGTTGAGTTCGCTTAACCCGTTTGGGCACGAGGGTGCAATTAAGCTTTTTATACCCTACACCTATAGAATAGGTAAAGGGGTATATTAACTTTGGTATGGTGTTTGTAACCACCTAAAGGAAGCGAGCTAGATATGGAAAAGTATATATATTTGTGATCAGCGTGACCGCCTTAGTCGATATAGCCATGTCCGTCCGTCCGTCCGTCCGTAGGCACGATAACTCAAAAAATAATGGAGCTATCTTGATGAAATTTTAACTGTAGGTTACTAGGACTGAAAGTACGGCGGGGATTGCATATGGGCGAAATCGGCCCATTGGTTCGGATTCTGGACCTTTTAATCGGTTTCAGGGCTGACGAACAAATATAAAAAATCACGATAACTCAACAACTAATGACGCTATCTTCATCAAATTTGTGCTGTAGGTTACTAGTAATGAAACTACTTCGGGAATTGCGTAAGGTCGGGATTGGACCATGGGTACGGAACCTAGAACTTTTTGATCGAATTTAGGCCAAACGAGCATAATTCCGAAACCAATGAAGATAGAACCTCCAAATTTGGTATCAGGGTGTCCCTTCCTATTTCCTAAGTGTTTTGTGAATTTGGGTCCCATTGGAGTAGTGGGTCGGGGACCAGCCACACATTTCCGAAGACCTTAAAGCATATCTTTAAAATTAATAAAGATAACAACTTGAAAAAATGTAGAAGCTTCCAATTTGCCACAAGGGTGTTCTTTACTATCTCTTGCGTGTTCCCCTAATTTGGGATCAATTGGAGTGGTGGTTCTGTACCCCTCTCAGACCTCCCAAGTTTTAAAGCCTTATAATCGAAATTACTAAAAATAGTTACTTAAAATTAGGATAGACCGTTCAAATTGTGTACAAGGGTTAACTAGTACTATAAGTACAGCGCGGACTATATAAGGGCGAAATCAGCCCAACGGTTCGGATTCCGGGCCTTTTAATCGATGTCAGGGCTAAGGAACATATATAAAAAATCACGATAACTCAACAACTAATGAGGCTATCTTCATGAAATTTGTGCTGTAGGTTATTGGCAGCGAAACTACGGCGGTGATTACGTACCGTGAGGATTGGACAATGGGTTCGGAACTTAGAACTTTTTGATCGAATTTAGGCCAAACGAGCATAATTCCGAAACCAATGAAGATAGAACCTCCAAATTTGGTATCAGGGTGTCCCTTCCTATTTCGTAAGTGTCTTTGAAATTTGGGCCCCATTGGAGTAGTGGATCGGGGACCAGCCACTCAGTTCTTAGGCCCTTAAAGCATATTTTCGAAATTAATAAAGATAGTAACTTGAAACAAATGTAGAAGCTTCCAATTTGCCACAAGGGTGTTCTTTACTATTTCTTGCGTAACCCCCTAATTTAGGATCAATTGGAGTGGTGGTTCAGAACCTCTCTTAGACCCCCCAATGTGTAAAAGCTTATCATCGAAATTAATAAAACTAGTAACTTAAAATTAAGATAGAGGGTTCCAATTGTGTACAAGGGTTAACTAGTATTGAAAGTATGACGGGACTGCATATTGGCGAAATCGTACCATAATTTCGGGTCCTGGAACCCTTGAAAAGTTCAAGGACTAACAAACATATATCTTAAAAACACCATAACTCAAAAAATAATGCCGGTATTTTGATGAAATTTAACAGTAGGTTACTAGTAATGAAAGTACCATGGGAATTGGTTGTGGTCGAGTTTAATTTCGAAGCCAAAGAATATATTTCCTATGTCCTATGTGTCTCCGAAATCTAGACTTAATTGTAGTGGTTCAGCTATGTTCAAAGGTACTTGCTGCATTTATGTAAAATTTATTTGAATATTTAAATGAATTATATGAAAAGGTGTAAATTTTTAATTGTATTTTAGAAATACATTTATTGCATATTTTTCTTTTATAAGCTTTTCTATTAGGTATACAAACTAACCATTTAAAATAATTGCAATTTTAAAAATTTGGATTATTAAATATATTATGCTTTGATTATCTTTTTATCACAAAATTTAATAATTAGAATTTTTTTGAATTGGAATAAATATATTTTCATTTATTTCAAGTTTGTTTGTTTTTTAATATTTTTAAATAGATAAATTAGTAAGAATTTGTAGTATTTTTTAATAGGTAGGGTAATTAGAAAATGTTTTTAGTATTATACAGTTAATTTGGTTAGCTATGTCTTACGATCAAATTAATAACAGCTTCTATGGTGTTAAAATGACTTATGGATATGTCCTTAAATTTGAACTAAATAGGTGTAGGGTATTTCTAAGTCGGTTGCACCGACTGACTGTTTCTTTACTTGTTCAATATTTTTGATGTCGAGTCAAAACGGTTTGACCAATTGACTTGAACTTTTTCACAAATGTTCCTCTTAGCAACCGGAATTAGTTGCATAAATTTGGTTGGAATAAATTAACCCATTGCGACCTGGCAGGCTTTCAAAAATTTTGTTTTTCCGATTTTTGTCCAATTTTACAGGTTGATTTTGCAGTCTAAAAGAGAGGCTGCAAAATGTTTTAGTTAAGTTCCATTAACCCATTTTCCAAAACGACGCCATGAAGTTTTCTATAAATTTTATTTGCTTACACGATTAAAAGAATTTTATTGAAAATTTTGTACCAGCATTTTAGTTAAAATCCACAGGGTTAATTTGGTTTTTACCTGTTTGCGCTTTTTGAACAAAGATTCGATGAAATTTTCAAATTTTTGGTATGAACGCAAGTTAACCTTTATTCAAAAAGCTCACTTAATTAAAAAGACTAAATTTTCTCCTTAAATAGTCTCAATAGTTAAAAGTTAAATGAAATAATATTAATAATAATAAAAATATAGCTAATAAAGAAGCCGAATAAAAATATCTCCAAAATTAAATAACATAACAATTTCCTTCTCCACATTTTTTCGTAAGTCTTTGTTTTTTATTTACTTTGGAGTTGTTGTTTTTTAAAAATAGATTTCAGTGTGAAATTGCAGTTTTCTTCAAATGAAATCTAAAAATCAAACAATTCAATTTCGTATATATAATGCTTAAATACATAGTATTTTAAAACAGTTTTTCCAAAAAAGAAGCCTACATTTCTCTCATAAAATCATAAAAAAAAGGAAGAGCGTAGTACAACTTTCAGGTAAGTACTAAACAAAATGTAAGTTGAAAAGCAGATTTTTATACCTTTTCTAAACGATCGACTATATTTTATTCAAACGTTGGCAATTCAAGAAAACTACTATTGACATTGTAACATAATGGCTAATTTAGTATACCCTTTTGACCTATAGTCAAACGACGCCGGAAACCCACCATCATCAGCCCTATCGTCAAGGAGCACCAAATTGTCAAGAAGCACCATGCATAGAAAAATTAGAGATAATCATTCAAACTGTTTTGCAGACTGATTTTTAAAGTTTTTGTTTGCAATCGGTTAAAAGAACTCGACAAAACATTTTTTTAAGCACTCCCCTAATTCAAAAAAGTTGTACCTACTTTCAAAAATTGAATTTATTTTACTTACAAATTTTTTTTTGAACAATCGTCGTGTCTGGGGGGTATTAACAAATTCCAAGTCTGTTAGTACAGTGAACTTCATTTCAAAGAGGAACACATATACAAAATTTGAAGTTATTCGGTTAAATCATTTCTAATATATAGCAAAGCAACGAAAAAACCTACAAAAAGCTGTTGGGCCACAATGGGTTAACGGAACTCCACAAATATTTTTTAAGCAAAGTAGTATTTCCAAAAAATAGCTGAAACTTGCTTTTTTACAATTTGCAAGCTTCCGGGCAACGCCGGGTAAATCTGCTAGTTAATTATAAAAACGCCAACGTATACTTCAAAAGAGAAATTAAACTCGCCAAACGGGAATCTTTCGTTAAATACACAGAAGATATCAACCAAAACACGTCTCCAAAAATTCTTTGGTCAAATGTTTACTCCCTTTTAAACCTCACACCAAACTTCCATTCTAACACGCATTCTACCATCCTATAGTCCCAGAAAACGTGCCAAAGAAATCGAGCTTCCCATAACACTGCTAGAACTGCAAGCATGCGTAAACTCCTTAAAAGGAAGAACGCCAGGGTTCCATAACCTGTTAACTTAGCCCGTACAGTTACTGACCAATATCACTCTTACCATGTATGAGCAAAGTATTGGAAAAAATTTTGGTAAACGGCTCTTTTGGCTTTTACAAGAAGAAAAAGTTCTTTCACCCAAGCAAACCGCCTAAAAAGCAGGTAAAGGTACCATGGACGCGCTACTCTCACTTGACTAAGATATTTGTGATAATTTATAATAATAGATGGAAAGGAAAAACTGTAGTTTTTTGTTTTTTTTTTCGCCAGCACCTCTACGTGCTAACTGTTAACTGTGATAGGCTAAACAGCCTGACTATATATGTGCATTTCGGAACAGGGGAGATATATTCATATATTAGAACTGATCAAATGAATTCTACATACATGGGTTAGTACTAGGCCTTATAACATATACTGTATGTTCTTACTGTGTATGCCTTATAACATATATTTCAATAAATACAGTTCTATTTTGTTTATCTTGTTATAATTTTGTATTTGAGTTATATGGTATTCTATATGTGTGAATTATATTATTTAATTGAATTATTTGTTTACATTTTGTAATTGTTTATATTTATGTATTTTTTATTAAAGACTAGCTAATACCCGATGCGCGTTGCTGCGCCTCTCAATGGAGGTTTAATTGAAGTTGATGGTACTGCAAAAAGTTAACACAAAAATTACACACGGTTTGCACATGTAAATTTTAAAATGTATGAAAGCAATCTTTTTAAAACGATTTTTCTAGGATTATTCTAGTAATTTTTTAAACTTTCTGTAATTCAAAGCAGTACAAACTACTTTCCAAAATTTTACGTAATTTACTTCCAAAAAATTTTTGTTGACCAATCGTAGGACTGACCGTTAACAGCCTCAACTTCATTTTCAAGTTGCTTCACACATATAAAATTTGAGGTCAACCGGTCAAATCGTTTCTAATTTAGAGTTAAGTAACGCAAAAATCGGAAACGGAACTACACTTTCTCTTTGGTCAAACAGTAATGCGCAAAATTGGACCTAATTTACTTCCAAATCTTTCTTTTTGTTAATCATCGGGCCGGCATGGGTTAACCAATTGCAAGTCTGTTAAAAGAGTTAATTTCATTCTCAAAACGGAACACATATACAAAATTATATTTATCATTTAGAGTAAAGTAACCAAAAAATTTATAAAAACCTGTTGGGCCGCAATGGGTTAATGGAACTCAACAAAAATTTTTTTTGAAGCTTTCTTTTTAACCAAAGCACTACTTCGCAAATTTTGACAATATTAGCTTCCAAATTTTTTTTGACCAACCATCGGCCCGACATGGGTTAACAAATTCCAAAACTGTTAATAGTGTTAACTCAATTCTCAAGGAGCAGCACGTATACAAAATTTGAAGTCAATTGGTCAAACCGTTTCGAATTTAGTGTAAAGTATTGAAAAAACCTATAAAAAACTGTTGAGCCGCAATGGGTTAATGGAACTCAACAAAATTTTTTTTGGGCTTTCTGTTTAGACAAAGCAGTGTTTCGTAAAATCGGACAAAATTTGGACCCAAAATTTTTTTTTGACCATCCGTCGGCCCGACATGGGTTAACAAATTCCAAAACTGTTAATAGTGTCAACTCAATTCTCAAAGAGCATCACGTATACACAATTTGAAGTCAATTGGTCAAACCGTTTCACTTTAGAACAAAGAAGTTTAAATTCTTGCACCACAACCCCAACTTGGCGGTCCGTTAGAGCAAAATTTTTGGGCAACGATTTCTTTCCGTACCCAAAAAACCTCTATATACAAATTTTCATGAAAATCGGCTGGACAGTTTAGAAGTCTATTCGCTACATACAACAAACAAACAAAGTTTCGCTTTTATATATATATTGATATATAATTATTAATATATATTGGTAGCTAAGTCGAGTTGAAAACCAGATAAAAGTTTTTTAACTTTCACTGGGATTCGAACCCGGGGCCTCTCGCATGAAAGATCGGCGCTCTAACCCAGCCAAAACTTTATAAAAAACTTCATGTCTAATACAAAAATTAGGGTTAAAAACAATAACTTCTACACAAATGTGTTGCTACTTAACTACGGAATCCCTCAGAGATCTCATTTTTCGGTCGTCTTATTCCTGATTGCTTATAACAAACTCAGTGAAAACGTAGACGAACAAAAATTTTTCAAACAAATATTATATGCCGACGATCTGCTAATTTATTGGTCAATAAAAAATTTCTCCGTTGTCAAAGGTAAACTAGAAAACCTACTTACTGATTTAACACACTGGGGGAGATACAGAGGCTTAAGAATGTCGATAGAAAAGTCAAAACATTTACACATTTGTAGAAAACACAATTGCAAAATTTATTAAAATAAACACATTAGATATAGAAAATGTTTCAGATCTAAAAATCTTAGGCTTAGTTTTAAATACAAAATATCGGTTGAATACAAACATAGAAAACTTATGTAAATCCTTAAATAACCGATTAAACTGTATTAAATGTTTAAGTAGTATATTTTTACAAAACAATGCAAAATCTCTAATTGACGTAGTAAGAGCGGTCATTCTACATAAAATTGAATGTGGTCTACCAATTTACGGATCAGCACCAAACTCCGAACTACAAAAAATCAAAACAATCCACCACGTAGATACGCTCGGCTCTAGGAGCATTTCCATCTTCCTCAATACCCATCGTCCTTGCCGAAGCAGGGCTTCCATCACTAGGTGAACAAATCACGTTATCCACAAGAAAACTGTTATCTAAAATAATATTTTCTGAAGGTTTCGAACTATACCAGGAAAGCAAAAAAGTTGTAGCAAGGAAGCGAAAACCTAAAAATTCATCAATCCTCCATCAAGTTATTCTATTTGCAAAAAACAATAATATAAACTATAATCCTAATAGCAACAGACATATAGTTTCCCGCCATGGAAACTCAAAAATGACAGTATTATCTTAGAACTAACTAAATGGTATAAGGATCAAGGCAACCCAACCACTTTTCAACAACAGTTTCTTAGGATAAAAAATAAATACGTTGACTGGAAGTTTATATTTACAGATGGATCAAAATCCGCTTTCTCAACTACATTCAGTATTGTACACGACCATAAAAATATTTTAAAAATAGGAGCTTTACCAAGCTACTCTACTGCTTCCTCCGCTGAAGCTGTTGCAATCCTGAATGCAGCCAAAATCAAATTTAACCCTAGTGAAAAATGTATAATATGTTCAGACTCACTCTCAACAATACAAGCAGTCATCAACCTCATAATTAATGAGAAAACCATACAAGAAATACGAGATATGATGAACAGAAAGCAGAAGCACCTAAAATTAATGTGGGTCCCTGGCCACGTGGGTATTAAAAAAACCTGGGATGGGTAAAAAAAAAAATAAAAATAAAAAAAATAATATAAAAATAAAATAAAAATTAATCAAATTAACAAAACCAAAAAGTTCTTTTCCACCTGTTTTGTTATTACTGATAAGAAATTATTAAAAAACAAAAAAATAATTGGAAAAAAAAAATATAAAATTATAAACACCAATTTATATCTAAAAATTTTAGAATTGTACAAAATAAGAAAAAGTCATACAATGTAATCTAATATAATAATATGTAAAATATATAAAAAAAATGTAACAAAATAGCCGAAGGCCGTTAGTTGCTAGTGCTAGTTGTAAGCAATATATGTTAACTAATTAAGATAGTTACCATATAATCTAAAATAAATAAATAAATAAATATTTCACACACTAAATAATGATGGCAAAACTCATACCTTTAAATTAATTTAATTTATGTTTAAAGAAAAGAATAAAAAAAATTGAGTCAAATAAAGTCGTAGTCGGAAATAAAAGAAAAGAAATTAAATGCATAAAGAAAAAAAATTAAAACTATTTTATTGTCATATTCATATTATATTCATTTATTCCTATAAAAAATAAATACTACTTAAAAACGAGGAAGTGTGTAGTAGAGTAGACTGTGTGAACTCTGGGATACCCGTTTGACCATACTATAAACATTATATTATCCGGTTAATTATTTTTGGCAAAATTTCAAACATACACCTTTATTAGGTGTAGTGTAATGCTCATATAAAAGAAGGGGTTTAATGGCTACTCGAACCCTCTGCAGTATATCAACAAAATATTGCAGAAACTTTGGCCATTACACTAAGCTACTTTTAGCAAAATTTCAGACACCTAGCTTCATTAGGTGTAGAGTAATGCTTATATAAAATAAGAAGTTGTATGGCAGCTACTCGAACCGTCTGCAGTAGACCACCCAAAGTTTGCAGTAACTTTGGCCATTACACTAAATTATTTTTGGCAAAATTTCAGACACGTGTAGTGTAATGCTCATATAAAAGAAGGAGTTGTATGGCAGCTACTGGAACTCTCTGCAGTAGACCAACCAAATTTTGCAGAAACTTTCACCATAAAACTAAACTTTTGGCAAAATTTCAGACACGCAGCTGTAATAGGTACAGAGTAATATTCATATATAAAAAGAAGTTGTATGGCAGCTACCGGAACCCATGTACCAAAATGGCTAGATTTAAATAGCGATGACGGCTATTGCATAAAAACGAATTTGAGAAAGTTTCAAGATCCCAGCTCCTTTAGTTTTTAAGTTATCGTGCGCAAGGATAGACTGACGACGCACATACGGACGGACATACATAGTCAAATCGATTTTTTTTCGATTCTGATCCAATCCATACATTTGAGTCTTTATCTACTTCCCGTCTTTCTCTGCGTCACAAACGTAATGGCAAATTTATTATACCCTTTGACTAATAGCCATACGGGCATAAAGACATTTTAAAATTTAGTAGTCAGTCAGCTTCAGTGTGAAGCATTTTTTTTTATAAATCTTTCGTATTGAGACTATCGCAATGACTAAATTTATTTTAAAACTTACTTTAGAGAAGTCCATAGTTTGATATTTTTAGTAGTATTAATAGTAGTAAGTAGTAGTAGTGTAGTTGTATTTAATATTAGTGGTAATTATTTCTTTCATTTGATTTATAATTCTAGAAATATAATATAGAGGCTTGGAATATTATAAGATATAAAAAAAATAAACGAAATTAAAATAAACTGGCTCAAGTTACTTCAATTGTGATTATGTGAGCAAATTGACTTAAATAATCATTACCTAATGGATCTTGATAGACAACTTGAGTTCATGGTTTCAGCTGTTTCAAAATCATTATAAATGTTTATATTGTTACAGTTGAGTACATTAATCCAAGTTTCTGATGTGGAAGGTAAGTTCCTACTGTTTTTGGGGGTTCGAGACATCAATTCAAAGACAAATTTTTTTTTGCATCAAAAACTAAGATTTTTAATTTGTCTTTTTCTTTTGGAGCTCGAGACATCAATTCAAAGACAAATTTTTTTTGCATCAGAAACTAAGATTTTTACATTGTCTTTGCAAGTACTCGTAGTATAATGTTGTAAAATGTTTGTGCATTTTCGATATTTTTTTGAGCATTTATAAAAAGAGTCTCTATTTTTCATTGTCTCCGTAATTCCATCAGCCATTCATAATTTCTTTTTTTTACTTTCCATATGACTTTTAGTAGCAATGTTTGAGTGTATTTTTTAATTAAGTTTGTAATTTCGTATATAAAGCTATGAAAATTTTTTATTAACTCAAGTCTACTCCAGATTTAAAAATTAGCTATTTAATCATAATTTAATACTGTTTTTATTACATTTACTGGACATTTTACGGGCTGTCGGTTTATACTTATGAAAAATAACTGATGATCAGAAAGTGACGGATTAACAATATAAAAGAAATATTGGGTATTAATTAAATTTTTAATGAATATATCTTTTACCGTTTCGGAATTATTTCTAAATCTGGTTGCTTACTTTTCACTTTTTTTATTAAAGATAATATACCTATTACCGAGCAGTTAGTTTGTAATGTTTTTAATATCTTAGGAGTTTCTCAGGATATTTTAAGATTTTAGGAGTTTTCCCATTAAATTAAGGTTAAGGTCGCCTTAAATTAGTGAATTTTAATGTATAGTAGTGTAGTCATCTAATTTCTGAACAAAGTCTCTGTTTTTCGTTTCATCAGCTTTATACATTGCGATAGCATTAAGTTTGGATAATTTTAAAATTAAAATGTTCGAGATATTAAAATCTTCTTCAAATATCAGGTTACTACTTAAGTCTTCACTTACGTATGCAGCAACTCCTCCACATGAGTTAGCGCGCTTTGAAAAGTAATCTGTGTAACAAGGTAAATTGAAAAATATGTTTTCTGATTTATTTATCTAAATTTCCGATAATACAACAATACGGATATCGCATTGGTATGAATAAAGTAATAGTTCCAAATCTGTTGGTTTATTTCTTAAACTTATTTAATATTATCTTTGTATAAAATGTTTACTGCATGGTCAGTAAAATATTTGATATTTAAATAATCGTCCATTGTTAAGATATCATTATCATCCCTATCCATTTACATAAACAGAAAAGATTTATGTACAATAAATAAAATAAGCAACATTGACAACATCATAGATTTAATATTACTAGTATATCTGTGTTATAGGAGAGAGATATGTATATAATTAACCTTCATTATTTAAGTTTAATGTATAATTAAGTGCTAACTCTCGCAATTTGAAATATTTTATATTTAGTAATAAACTAATAGCTACCAAATATGAAAAGAAAAAGCAAAATAAAAATTTCCTAAATCTAGTTTCAATATTAAACGACGAAGAATGTAGTAGGGTAGACTATGTCAACTCTGGGATACCCGTATGACCGTAACATATACATTATATCATCCGGTTAATTAATTTTGACAAAATTTAAACATACAGGTATATTAAGTGTAGTGGAATACTCAAAATTTCAAGTCAACAGAACCCAACAAAAATTTGTGCCAGCCTTTCTTTTCGACTGCAAAACCACCCTGTAAAATTGGACACAAATCAGAAACAAATAATTTTTTGGAAGCCCGCCGGGCCGAAATGGGTTAATATTTTCGAACCATCTTTATACAACTAATTCCGTTTGCTAAGAGGAAGATTTGTGCAAAATTTCAAGTCAATCGGTCAAACTGTTTCGGCTCGACATAAAAAACATTGAAAAGGCTTCATTGCGCCCTCGTGCCCAAACGGGTTAACCGAACCCAACAAAAATTTGTGCCAGTCTCTCTTTTTGACTGCAAAACCACCCTGTAAAATTGGACACAAATCGGAAACACAAAATTTTTTGGAAGCCCGCCGGGCCGAAAGGGGTTAATTTATTCCAACCAACTTTATACCATTAATTCCGTTTAATAAGAAGAACATTCGTGCAAAATTTCAAGTTAATCGGTCAAACCGTTTCGACTCGACATCAAAAAAACGAAAAAGCTTAAAACGGCTCTGGAGTCGCAACCTGTTGACTTATAAAAATTCGACATAGCCTATGTCACCCCCCGGGCTCCCAGAATTATTCCTTTAAAATTTTGTAACAATCGGACCAGTGGTTTTCACGTGAATCCTGGACAAACAAACAAACAAACAAATTTTCTTCTTTATATATTAGACTAGCAGATTTACCCGGCGTTGCCCGGAAGCTTGCAAATTGTAAAAACGCAAGCTTCAGCCAATTTTTTGAAATACTACTTTGCTTATAAATGAAGCCACAAAAAAATATTTGTGGAGTTCCGTTAACCAATCGTGACCCAACAGCTTTTTATACGTTTTTTCGTTGCTTTGTTATATATATTAGAAATGATTTAACCGATTAACTTCAAATTTTGTATATGTGTTCTTCTTTAAAAATGAAGTTCAATTTACTAACAGACTTGGAAGTTGTTAATCCCTGTCGACCCGACGATTGTTCAAAAAAAAATTTGTAAGTAAATTACGTCCAATTTCTGAAAGTAGGTACAACTTCTTTGAATTAGGGGAATGCTTAAAAAAATGTTTTGTCGAGTTCTTTTAACCGATTGCGAAACAAAAACTTTGAAAAACAGTTTGAACGATTATCTCTAATTTTTCTATACATGGTGCTTCTTGAGAATTTGGTGCTCCTTGACGATAGAGTTGAGGATGTTAGGTTCCCGGCGAATAATTTTAACTGAATTAAAATGACTATTGGTCAAATGGGGATACTAAGTTTGCCATTATGTCATTATACTATGTCAATAGTAGTTATCTTGAATTGCCAACGTTTGAATAAAATATAGTCGATGGTTTAGAAAAGATTTAAAAATTTGCTTTTCAACTTATATTTTGTTTAGTACTCACCTGAAAGTTGTAATACGCTCTTCCTCGTTTTTTTATGATTTGATGAGAGAAATGTAGGCTTATTTTTTGGAAAAACTGTTTTAAAATACTATGTTTTTAAGCATTATATATAAGAAATTGAATTTTTTGATTTTTAGATTTCATTTGAAGAAAACTGAAAATTTCATTGAATCTTTGTCCAAAACGCACAAACAGGCCAAAACCAAATTAACCATGTGGGTTTTAATTAAAATGTTGATACAACATTTTCAATAACATACTTTTAATCGTATAAGAAAATAAAATTTATAGAAAACTTCATGGCGTCGTCGTGGAAAACGGGTTAATCGAATTAACCAAAACTTTTTGCAACCTCTCTTTAGACTGCAAAATCAACCTGTAAAATTGGACACAAATCGAAAACACAAAATTTTTTGAAAGTCCGCCAGGCCGAAATGGGTTAAATTATTCCAACCAAATTTATACAACTAATTGCGGTTGCTAAGAGGGACATTTGTGCAAAATTTCAAGTCAATTTGTCAAACGGTTTTGACTCGAAATCAAAAACATTGAAAAAGCTTCTTTGCGCCCTCATGCCCAAACGGGTTAACCGAACTCAACAAAAATTTGTGCCAGACTCTATTGTCGACTGCGAAACCACCTTGTAAAGTTGGACACAAATCGGAAATACAAAATTTTTTGAAAGCCCGCCACGTCGAAATGGGTTAAATTATTCCAACCAAATTTCTACAACTAATTGCGGTAGCCAAGAAGAACATTTGTGCAAAATTTCAAGTCAATCGGTCAAACCGTTTTGACTCGACATCAAAAACATTGAAAAAGCTTCATTTGGCCTTCGTGCCCAAACGGTTTAAACGAACCCAACAAAAATTTGTGCCAGCCTTTCTTTTCGACTGCAAAACCTTCCTGTAAAATTGGACACAAATCGGAAACGCAAAATTTTTTGGAAGCCCGCCGGGTCGAAAGGGTTTAATTTATTCCAACCAACTTTATACCATTAATTCCGTTTAATAAGAGGAAGATTTGTGCAAAATTTCAAGTCAATCGGTGAAACTGTTTCGGTTCGACATCAAAAACATTGACAAAGCTTCATTGCGCCCTCGTGCCCAAACGGGTTAGCCGAACCCAACAAAAATTTGTGCCAGCCTCTATTTTTGACTGCGAAACCTTCCTGTAAAATTGGACACAAATCGGAAACACAAAATTTTTTGGAAGCCCGCCGGGCCGAAAGGGGTTAATTTATTCCAACCAACTTTATACCATTAATTCCGTTTAATAAGAGGAAGATTTGTGCAAAATTTCAAGTCAATCGGTCAAACTGTTTCGGCTCGACATCAAAAACATTGAAAAAGCTTCATTGCGCCCTCGTGCCCAAACGGGTTAGCCGAACCTAACAAAAATTTGTGCCAGCCTCTCTTTTTGACTGCAAAACCACCCTGTAAAATTGGACACAAATCGGAAGCACAAAATTTTTTGGAAGCCCGCCGGGCCGAAAGGGGTTAATTTATTCCAACCAACTTTGTACTATTAATTCCGTTTAATAAGAAGAACATTCGTGCAAAATTTCAAGTTAATCGGTCAAACCGTTTCGACTCGACATCAAAAAAACGAAAAAGCTTAAAACGGCTCTGGAGCCGCAACCTGTTGACTTATAAAAATGCGACATAGCCTATGTCACCCCCCGGACTCCCAAAATTATTCCTCTAAAATTTGGTGTCAATCGGACCAGTGGTTTTCACGTGAATCCTGGACAAACAAACAAACAAACAAACAAACAAACAAATAAACAAATAAACAAACAAATTTTCTTCTTTATATATTAGATTAATTAAATCATAATATTTAATCGGCTTATTTTTTCCCATACAAATATAAACATCCTTTTTTAGGACAAACTATTTGACCAATTTTAATGAAACAACAACCAAAAGAAAGGTTTTTTTTGTTTTCATAGGACAATGTTATTTTTTTTTTTCGAATATTGCGTTTTTTCAGGTGAAAACCCGTCTTTAATTTAACATAAATTTGAATTTAACGGTCACGCTGTTAAAAGTGAAGGCTTATGACTCTAATATTATGCGCCGACTTTCTGGGTAAAAGTAATGCATTTTCGGTTGTATTCGCAGCTCAATCAAATTATATATTATAGACGCCGACTTATGTCTCTCTTTTTTTTTTTTTTTAGTTCAAATGTTCAATGAACAAGGAGATTTAAATTTTTTTAAAATTTTTTTTTTTGTTTTTGTTTTTTCTTTATCTTAAAAAGTGAACGAAAAAAATGAGTTCTCTTCGAAAAGCAATACATTTGGTTTATACAGTAGTTTTTATTTATAACGAACTCGGTTCAATTTTAATTATAATAAACTTTACACTTTTTGCTGAAAAATTAAATGTTACCTAAAAATGTAAAAAACTTACATTATATTACATTGATATTTCTTTTATTTAAACTTTAAATACCTAAATATGTTGCTTGGCGATTAATTAAGTCTTTATACCCGTGCATACATATATGACATCGGGTATATTAGATTTGCTCCTCCGTTTGTAACGCATCGATCTAGACGAGCTAGATATAGTGCCAAGGGTACGTATCGGCTCAGAATCGAAAAATGAGTCGATCTAGCTATGTGTGTCTGTCCGTCCGTCTGTGTGTCAGCACGATAACTCAAAAACTAAAAGAGCTACAGTTTTGAAATTTTCACAAAATATTTTTCAATCAATTTCTAGGTTCCCTATTTTTTTTGGTTAAGATCGGACCAAAACTTCGGGTAGCTCTCGAACAGCTAACTTTTTTAACTCCAACATTTTCATATAAAAATTTGAAATTTTTTCTATGCATCGTATTTAACATGAAATTATATGAATTTTGTTTTTTTGTTTTTTATTTTTTTTTTTTTTTGGAAGATAACGATTTCGAATTAGAATTTCATATTATTTAAATGATGCGTAGTTTATTTAAGATAAGCAAAAAAGAACACAAAGAGTTTTTTTAAGTAAATGGCTTATTGATATTGATGGATATAATGATTATGAATATGATGATTAATATCTATCATGATGATTATTATATGAATATGATCATATCATATGAAGCTTATTTTGCTTAAGATTAATATATTCGTGAATTAAAAATTAATTAAAAGAGATAGAATTGAAAAATTAGAGCTAGAGTTTTGAAATTCACACAAAACATTTTTTGGACATTTTTGAGGTTCCCTATTCTTTTTGGTTAAGATCAGACCAAGGTTTCGGGGAGCTGCCACACAATATAAATTTCTTCAAAAGTAATTATACTAGAAAGACGAAAATTACACACGGTTAGTTTTATAATGAATCAAGCACTTATATGAAGTTTCGAAATTTTACGGCTTCATTTGCGGGGGGCTGCCATACAACTTCTTTGCACCAATATGAATTTCTTGGAAACTGAGTATACTACAAGGATGAAAATTACACACTGTTATTGATATAATGAATCGAGCACTAATATGGAGTTTCAAAATGTTACGACCCCATTTTCGGGCAGCTGCCATACAAAGTTGTCAATTCGATAACTGTGAATCTAATGAAGCTACGAGGTTAAAATTAAAACTGGGCAGGTAAAGTAATAGGACAAGTTAGTTGGCAAAGTTGGACATCGCTCGGACCAACTTTTGGGGTGGGCTATTTTTTTTTTTATGGTTTTTTTTTTTTTTTGTTTTTAAGCAAAAATTATGGTATAATGAATTAAAAATTTATTTTTTTTTTTTTTATTTACTTTTTTTTAAGCAAAAATTATGGGATAATAAGTTTAATTTTTTTTTAACTATTTTACTTTTTTATATTTTTTTTTATAATAGCATTTATTATATTTATAATAGCATATGGAAAATAAATAACGGTTAGTGGGTATGCACGGGTATCTAAAAGTTGACAAGGGCAACTATAATCTTCCTCGTTTTTATTTAGTTTTGAATATACAAAAAATCATAATAACGCATCAAAAATACAAAAAAAAAATTTCAATAGAAGAAAAAGCACTATACATAGGCTTGAGGCTGACACATCAAATAAAATTCTAGCAAATGAGTTCGAAGTGTTCATTCTAGAATCATCACATTCTACAATGTTCAAGTCTTATACTAATTTTTTAAAATTCACAGCATTCTTTTAAAACGACATTCGTTTATTACGACAATTATTTTCCGTCCCATCATGGTCGTTATAACTTTAACTTTAAAATAATATCTTTGTAAAATATTTGTTTATTAAAAAATACCTATAATATGTTTGCAGAAACTTAAAAAAAAAATAATATTTCTTAAGAAAAATGATTTGTTTCTTATGGATCAGCCAAAATCAGCATGTACAGCATTCAGTTTCTGTCAAAAAATTTTGAAATAATTAGTTATGTAAAAAAATTTACATGAAAGCATACGCGACGTCTGTACCTCAGAGTTTTAAAATTTAAAAGTTGACAAAGTGTACTATAAGAATACATATTGAAATTGTTTTTTCTTATGCTGCTGCTAGGCTTACCACCTTTGAATTTTCCCAAAAACGTATAACATATATTTTGAAGTCAAACCAATAAAAAAAAATGTTTTTCTCATATATTTTTATTCCTTTTATGAGTCAATTAGAAAAACGATAACAATAATAACAATCAAAATAATTTAAAAAAAAGTCTTACTTCAATTGACTTAATATCATATAATTAAAAATTTTATAAGACATACTTAATGTAAAGCTTTAAATTTGTATTTTTTGTTCGATTTTGCTGCTTCGATCAATTTTTCGTTTTTTTGCATAATAAAATTAGCAAATTCTGTGCAACTCATCTTATAATTAAAATGCATAAATAATTCTGATTTCACCATATCCGTATGAAGCCTATTGCGTTCGTTAGTCCATTTATTTCCCATCACGCTAAAAATGCGTAGCAGACATTTGACATAGTACCTACGTACAGAATTAATATTGGGGATGGGGTGGAAAACAAGAATCAATTAAATATCGACCGGTTTTGTTTCCTATTTATTTTATACTATATAATTTGACGTTTACCCGATATTTATTACCCTAGCACCAATAGACACAGATATTTATATAAAAAAGAATTTTTTATAACCAAAAAAGCGTACCGTAAAGTTCTGAATACACTACCCGGGTACTCTAATTGGAAAATGGCAATATTCTGAAAAAATAATAAATCCAATTAGTATACCCGGGTACACTAATTAGTTTTCTATACCCGGGTACACTATTCGGAACAAAAAAAAATTATATATGATAGGGAATGTATTATGGAAAATAATATTAAACCAATTAGTATAATTCAAAAAACAAAATAACTATATTACTTATTCAAAATAAAAAAATATATATACATAGCTTATTAATAATAAAAAAAATCTGCAAATATACATTAATTCATTAATAATAGAAAAACTAGATACATTTATTAGGATATAGTCTGATTAAATTTTTTAAATAATTTTTTAAACTATTACTTATTAGCCATTTAAACCAACTTGAAGTTTCGCTGATATATTCATCATCATCAGAAGAAGTCTGACTATCAATTACACGTTCATCAATAGTTTCTATATCATCATCAAAATTCGCTAAGTTTGCATTAGCTTCATCAACCCCGACCAGCTCATAAGTTGTATTATTTGGTTCGGTTTGGATTTCAGAAATATTTGATTCATGTACGTCCCCGCAAGATTTATGAATGTTTTGAAGGCGACTATTTAATTTTTCCAAAGATTTTTCTTTTCCAATGATTTCTGGCGAAATTTGTTTTAAAGCTGAAGATGTAAAATCAACAATATCTTGATAAGTCGGTTTTTTTCTGTATCCTTTTTTTGTAAATTCCTCTTTACCATTTATAAGCCAATCATTCCAAGCAGCTCACATAAAATTTTTAAATGGATAGTTAATTGAAACATCCAATGGTTGTAAAAATGATGTAGTTTTTGGAGGTATTATGATTGACTCTGCATTGCATAGCTTCTCTAGTTCTTTTGTCACTTCATCCATTAAATGGCAACCATAAGAATACATTATTAAAAGTAACTTTTCAATACCAAAAAAACTGTTCTCTTTATGGAAGCACGTTTTCATCCAACGTAATATTAAATCTGTGGTCATCGAACAACCCAAACTAACACAATGATCGATGTCTTTTGGCAAATTAACTTTTGGTATTTTTTTTAATCCTTTTAGTATAATAAGAACTCTGCCAATGCCGGTCCCAAGCCCGGATGAAAAAGGAGGAGGGGGAGGAGTACCAACCTCGTTAAAAAACCTAGGTTCAGCTGGCCCGGCTGATAGCACCTTGTGAGGGCTCCTGACGAGGATACACGTGAAAACCGGTCAACGGCTTCGGAGGCGGATGAGATGTAAGTCCAACGGCGAAGAAGGCGGATGAGCCACCCATATGGGATGCGCAGCGAAAATAGAGGAGTGGGTTGTAGTGTTGGCCTGGTAGCATAGCTACCTAGACTCCTTCCTGGAACTCTCTTCTCAAAGTAACTGCCGATAGTGCTGCCTTGTACTACGTGGGATTGGATTCCCAAAGGCTAGGAGAGGTAAACTCCGAAATTAAACACAAATACGAGTAGCGTCTGTACTTCCAAGAAGCTGCTATGAAAGGCGTCTGTACCCACAGTGGGCGGCCTAAATTGTAGATGTATCTGACCGTCCGCAGGGCATGTGTGCCTGTCAGATCTGAGCTTATGGCGTTATCATCCATATCTCTGGAAACACAAGAAGGTCTACTTTCTAGTATTCAAAACATGAAATCTAAAACGTGGAAAAATCGGTCCTCACGGGGTAACCTTCAAAATGAAGGAAATCCTCCTGTAGCTCCTAGAACTGCAGTAAATCGCACATCGGATGTGGGGGTGCGAAGAATTTCATGCAAAAATAGTGGAAATAAATCAAAGATAAAAGAATCAAAAACAAACGAAAGAAATCGCTCGCAACAGCCGACCTTCAATTATAAGGTTCGCACATTGATTGGGGCATGGAACGTCCGTACCTTGCTAGATCTTGGAAAATATGAGCAAGCAGAACGTGAAATGCTTCAAGCTAACATCCAAATAATGTGCATCAGCGAAACCAAATGGAGAGGACTTGGAGAACATACATCCTCTACAGGGAAAACATTCATGTTATACTCTGGCGAAGATGAACACCAAACTGGACCAAGAATAGGTGGTGTTGGTATCATGTTGACTACTGGCGCAAAGCACAGTCTAATAAGCTGGGCTCCTATTTCCAAAAGATTGATATCAGCACGTTTCAGATCCAGAGTAAGAAACATCACGATCATCCATTGTTATGCTCCAACCGAAGACGCAGAGGAAGAAGCGAAACTTAATTTCTACACCCAATTGAGTAATGCTTATGACAGCGCTCCAAAAGCCGATATTAAAATCGTCATAGGCGATCTAAACGCCAAAGTCGGCACGGAAAATGTAGGATTAGAGCGTGTAATGGGCAGGCACGGGCTGGGAACAAGGAACAATAATGGCGAAATGTTAGTTGATTTTTGCAACGAACGACAACTAACAATTGGCGGAACCCTGTTTCCACACAAAACTTGTCATAAAGTTACATGGGTGTCTCCGAATGGTCAAGTTCAAAACCAAATCGACCATTGCATTATTCAACAAAGGTGGAGAAAATCCCTCTGCGATGTTCGAAACAGAAGAAGTGCAGACATCGGAAGTGATCACCATTTGGTAGTAGCCAGTCTACAGTTACGCACAGCAGCTGTCCAGCGTAGATTGTTAAACCAAACCAGAATATCGAAATTCGATGTCAACGGTTTAAAAGACCCATCAACTTGTCGCAATTTTGTAAATAAACTTCGTGACAGAACCGCAACATCGAACAACTTAATATCTATAAACGACAGATGGGATCATATCAAAAAAGCGTTTATTGACACTGGTTTGGAACATGTGCCGAGTGCGATGCGAAGAAGAGGGGATCAATGGATGTCTCAAGCTTCATGGGATCTTATAGACCGGAGGAAGCAGCTGAAGAATAACATTAATCACCAGCAACATCAACACCAAAGAGACATCCTTCGCACTCAATATCAAGAAGCACATAAGTTAACACAGCGCAGTGTAAGACGAGATAGAAGAAAACATATGGAAGACCTTGCAAAGAAAGCGGAAACTGCTGCTGCCAGAAATGATGCTGCAGAGCTCTACAAAATCACACGGCAAATTTCTGGCCGTAAAAATAGAGCGCAAAAACCAATTGCCGACGAAAATGGCAAACTACTTGTAACGATGGAAGATCAACTGCGAAGATGGAGGGAGCATTTTTGCAAACTGCTCAATGATCAGTTTGTCGAACAGTCAACACCCGTGAGCCCCCAAAACCGCAGATCTTTTCGAGGCATTGACACGGGCAATCCAACCGTACAAGAAATCAAATCAGCAATCAGCTCATTAAAAAACAACAAGGCAGCAGGAATAGATGGTATACCAGCAGAGTTCTTAAAAGCAGACCCAGACACAACGGCATCTATACTTCTTCCCTTATTTCAGGCTATATGGGAAGAAGAAATATACCCGAGTGACTGGAAAGAAGGAGTTATTGCTAAAATACCTAAGAAAGGTAGCCTGACCAATTGCAATAACTGGCGAGGTATATCACTATTATCCGTTTTCTCCAAGCTTATGGCGAGAATAGTACTAGAACGCATCAAAGAAAGAATTAACTCAACGCTCAAAAAGCACCAGACAGGATTTCGTAGCGGCCATTCTTGTGTTGATAACATAAACACCCTACGTATCATTATTGAGCAATCTACAGAACTAAACTCACCATTACACCTAATGTTCGTAGATTTTGAGAAAGCCTTTGATCGCGTAAAGCAGGAGTACATCTGGAAATCCTTAAATAGGAGAGGAATTCCAGAAAAGATAGTAGCCATCATAAAATCTTCCTATGAAAATGCAAGGAGCTACGTCTTGCACTGCGGACAGCTGACTGAACCCTTCGAAGTGCAGCAAGGTGTGCGTCAAGGATGCATACTCTCACCAATATTGTTCTTAACGGTAGTTGATGACGTTATGACTACCGCTGTTGGTGAAAATGAGAGAAATGGCATACAGTGGCATACATTCAAACGCCTAAGCCACTTAGATTATGCCGATGATGTGTGTCTAATGGCACATTCAAGTAGCGCACTCAACGAAATGTGTCAAGCCCTACATAACAACGGGATCAAAGTTGGGCTAAAAATCAATGTTGAAAAAACAAAGATTATTAGGACGAGCCGCAGCACACATCAAGCCATACTTTTCAATGAAGTAGCAGTAGGAGAAGTAGAGCAGTTTAAATACCTGGGTAGTATATTGACACCAGATGGAGGAGCTGAGCTTGACATTGAAAACAGAATCAGCAAAGCCCGTACTGCATTTGGCGCTCTCTCTAGGGTATGGCAATCGAACGCAATCACCATGCGCACTAAGCTAAGAATTTTCGAAACAAACGTCAAAAGTGTCCTTTTATACGCCTGCGAAACATGGAAAGTCACCGCAACCATCACTAAAAAACTGCAGGTGTATATTAACCGATGCCTTCGTCGCATATTGAAAATCCGCTGGCCACGCATTATTTCAAACAGAGCACTGTGGCAGCAAACTAACCAAGTCGCGATCGATGTCGAGATCCGAAAACGGAAATGGCGGTGGATCGGACATACCTTGAGGAAAGACAATACAGAAATTGCAAAGCAAGCCTTGGATTGGAATCCTCAAGGGACACGACGAGTGGGAAGGCCAAAGAAAACATGGAGGACAACCGTCTTAGCTGAAGCAGGGTCACAACAGAAAACCTGGCTGCAAGTGAAGCGTCTGGCTAAAGAACGCGAGCGATGGAAGGAGTTTGTTTCTGCCCTATGCCCCAATAGGGGTTAAAGGAATTAAAGTAAAGTAAGTAAGTATAATAAGAGTGCGTACCAATTTTCCCGCAGCGGAGATACATAGAACAATAGTGAAACGAATAACTAACTACCTAATTTGTTTTGGTAAAATTAATGACTTTATTTATAAAATAATGAGATTTATTTAATACAAAATTGTAATAAGGTAAGGTAGCATAGATAAAATAGATAAGGAGTTATTTATCTAGGATTTATAATTTTTATTATTACTTTAATAAAAAATTTTAATAAAAATTTATAATTTTTATTAAAACAGTCAAAACATAATTTCAATATAAAGTTCGAAATTTATTTGCGAAAAAACAAATCCAATTAGTGTACCCGGGGTACTTTATTCGGGGGGGTACTGTATTTAGAACTTTACGGTATATTTTTGAATATTTGTAAAAAACGTACGTATAGCGTATTCATAACTATTTTCGATAGAAAAAGCTTATTATACGCACTAAAAACGTATAGGTGGCAAGTCTAGCTGCTGCGGTTAAATTTTAAAAATAAAATATTTTAAAATAAAATTTTTTTTTTAATAATTTAGTTTAAAACATACAAATATTCAAATTAATTGAAAATACCTACAATACGTACAATATGTTTGCAAAACTAAAAAAATTATCTTTCTCAAAAAAAGTTATTTATTCCTTAGGTCCTAACCTAAATAAAAGCGTACAGCGTATAATTTTTGTCAAAAAATTGAGAAATAAATAGGTACATAAATTTACATTAGAGCAGCGAAAATATGCGTAATGCAATGTACAGTATCTCGGATTTTTAAAATTTACAAAAATTGACAAAATGTATAAAAATATTATTATTGGATTTTCTTATATTTCTAATATTATGTTTTAAAAAATAATAGTTTTTTACAATAATTTTTATTAAAAAATATCTTATATTCAAAATACCTACCTATAATATGAAATTAAAAATATTTTTGTAGGTACTAAATTAAAACGAAAATGGAATGGAAAATGAAAATGGAACGCTAATTTTTGTTTCAGGAGTACATAATTGTCAGATTAATTGCCATATATATATTTGACATTTTAAAACTACCTGTCATTTGAGAAGTTAATTATATTTAATAGTATGTATTTAAATATTAATAAAGTGAAAAAATTAAGGTTTATTGCTGATATAAATATAAAGAATATTTTTTAAAATGGAAGAGGGTAAGTGCTTATTGGTTATCAAATAAAAAATATGATTTAACATAATTCAAGAGAAGTTTAATTAAAGCCATCTGCAGGAAATTATTTATCTACTCTGTTATATACTCTTTTACAAGGGCTGGAGTAGCTGGCAATAGTTGAGAGTAGAAAAGAGTTTACTCCTCAGAAAGGAATAAAAGCAATAATATTTATTTGTTTTAAGAAACTTATGAGTCATGGCTCATGACCATATATAGAAATATATTTTTGTCAATAAAAAACTTAGGAAAAATTAAATAAACAAACTAGACAAAAAGGTATAAAGTAAACTAAGGAATTCAGAAACATTTTTCGCATGTTTTCAGAAATAGGCATATATTTGTAGTAAAAATTTACCTATGTAGCTTTTAAATTTAAAAATGAAAAAAGGGTAGGAAAAATTTATTCTTTGATTTATTGAAAAACTTTTTTTTTTGCTATAAATCTTAAAATTGAGATTTAAAAAAAGACTTCGGTCAACTTGACTATTATTTGTACTTCTGGCAGCTTCAATGTAATATAATACTAAATACTAAACTTATGAATTATGATATGTTTAATTTTGTTGTACATATTATGTATTCATAGAGTTTTTTAATTAGTACAATTTAATACAGAATACGTACAACATAGTTCAAATCGTACTAAAATTTTTAAAAAAAAGTACGGTTTGCTATATGAAGGACAGCATTAACTCGAATTTTGGGTTCTTGACTTCAATAAATATATGTATATGTTTAGAAATATGTATTTATTAGAATAATATTTATATGTATTTAGAATTTTAATTTAATTTAACTATACCAATTTATCCTCTCTTTCAACCGGCTTAAGCTATAGAAATAAAACTCAAAAAATCGGTACTTAACAATGTTTTAATAATTAAGAAAAATTATAAATTTTTTTAAGCAAATTTCAAGCGCAAGAATTGTTGACAAAACTGTTGGCATAATTTTTATTATGTATAGTCTAATATAATTTACACAAAACGAATTTTATATGTTAACTTAAAAGCAAAAATAGCTCGAATTTCGAGCACAGGGCGATACTAGTTATTATTATATGGTAATACAATTATTCATTCTGCATAACGCTATCAAGCAATATGGTATTCCGCTTTAGTAGGTACTTCAGATTTTTAACAAATAGTTTGGTGTTAGAGGTATGTTTAAAGTCATTTGGTAGCTTAGTATAGTTTCTTATAGCTGAGGATAATCCGCTGCTCTGAGATAACTCCGTTCTAGATCTTGTATGACTAAAATAGTTCTGGCTTCCGGTGTTATAGTTAGGTACACTATTTCTTTTCGTAACATTAATATTCTTCCTGTAAATTCCTTTTTCCAGTTTAAAAATTAATTTGGCTTTTTCCATATAATAATTTCCGGAAGCATCAAATATCCCGTTTTTTTATAAATTTCGACTGTTGGTGTCAGCCAGCTAAACTTGTATAAACTTTTAATTGCTTTGTTTATCAAAGTACTGTCCTTTTCTTTCATCCATGTAGCGCAACTGCACCAGTTACATATATTATACCTAATATGTGACATGATATGAGCATGATTTATATTATTGGCTGCTTTCCTGTGTAGTTTAACTCCACTTCTTTTAATGGCACCAAGCATTGGTGCAATTTTGGATGCTATTTTATTGATATGATTTTCCCATCTCAGTTTTTCATCAATTATTACACCAAGATATTTGTATGTATTAACTCTTTCAATTTGGACATTGTTTATCAATATTTTTAGATTTATATCAGCTTTATTCATCATTTTATATGTGATAAATTTAGTTTTATCAGCATTTATACTTAATTTGTTGCCTTTAAGCCAATTAATACATTTAATTCATTTGTACAAATCCTCATTTATTATTCTTTCTAATTCATCTCTGGTTTTAGCACTGTAAATGAGCAATGTGTCATCCGCAAATATCTTGTAATCGGCTTGTAAATTAGGACATTGGATGTTATGGATATAAAGTAGATACAAAGTAGGCCCGAGTTCTGATCCTTGCGAAACACCTATATTTATAGTACACTGGTTACTCAATACATCATTAACTCTTGTAGCTATTTTCCTATTTTGTAAATAAGATCTAAGAAGATCCAGAGCTGTTCCTCTTATACCGATTTCATAGAGTCTGTTTAACAGGATTTTATGATCAACTGTATCGAATGCTTTTTTTAAATCAACGAATACTGAACAGACATAGTTCCCAGCATCTAATTTGCTTACTATAGAGTTTGTTGATGCTAAGACTGCAGAATCGGTTCCAATATCTTTTTGAAATCCAAATTGATTATCATCAAAACCTACTACCTTTTGAATAAAATTCTGTATTCTATTAGTTATTATTTTTTCAAATATTTTTCCCAAGAAACTTGTTAAAGTAATAGGCCTGTAATTTGATACATCATTGGTTGCTCCTGATTTGTTTATTGGCACAACCATACTTGATTTTAGACATTCAGGATAAATACCAGTTGTTAAACAATTATTTATTAAGTAAGCGAGCTTGGGTGCTATAATGGTTGCCACATGCCTTAGATTTGATGCTGTTATACCATCAACTCCTGGTGAACTATTTTTTAGCAGCTTAATGATGTTTAATACTTCTATTTCATTTGTTTTTCTTAGAAAAATAGATCGTTCAGTAATAGTGTTTTTTACTGTGTATTTTCCTGCATCAATAATATTATCCGCCAACTTGTTTCCAATTTCACTAAAATACGTGTTAAAAGTATTAGCAATACAGAAATTATCACATATTTTAATGCCATTGTTATTTATTTCATTGATAACTTTACTGCAATTAGACGACATTTTCAGTATACAGTTGTTTAGCACTTTCCACATTTTTCTATGATCCGACCCAACTAAGTAGATTTTATTATTAAAATAATTTTGCTTTTCTCTCTTTATTTCCTTCGTGACACTATTTTTTAATTTTTAGCACATTTTCAAAAAATTTTTAAAAATGTGCCTATATAACTTCACTCTGTCCGTCCGTCCGTCCGTCCGTCCGTCCGTATGTTTACAAAAACTTTTACACCGTTTGAAATAGAGTAAAGAAATTTTAACCATGGGTAGTTTTTGAAAAAAAAAAAATTTCGTAGACGAATTTTTTTTCTGTAGCCCCACCTGTTATGGGGCTACAGCCCCCTAAGTTGGAAAAAGCCCTATATTTAAATGGTTATAACAAGAGTTCTGTTAAATATATTTTCAATCTGAAAACGGCAAACGATTGCTGGGTTTCATAAACTTTATTTATATATATATTTATATATATATATATTTTAAATTTTTGACAGGCAAATGTTTAGGGTTGCCATACGGTACTAAAATTTAACATTACACAAAACTCAATTTTTGCAAAATTTTGGACCTCACATATCTTCTGAACGGTTCAAGCTAGGGTCTTGAGAGAAGTTAGACAATCAAAAGTTAGTTGGAGTCCGTTAACAAAATTTTTTTGCCAAGCCCCCTGTTTAGAAGCTATAAGGGCTTGCAAATTGCAATTTTGCTATTTTTAAGCACTTGTAACTTGAATACCTGTCCAATTTTTTTTTTTATTAATATACAAAATTTGAAGGTCCAACATTATATTTTAACATATGTTAAAAGTTTTTCATAAATTTAAAAGCGGTTCCTTAAATTGAAGAAAGTGGCTTTCAGTTTTACCCATTTTTGCTTAGATAATAAAATTCTAAGTAAAATTCCAAATTTTGGTTTAATTCCTAGAAACTACTAAAATGGAGAGGGTGGGGAGGGGGCGGTTAGATGAAGTTAGGTCCTTGAGAAATTTGGCAACCTTTTATCCCTCTTGATGAATTAGTATTTTTAAACTAGTCTGAGTGACACCTTCATAGGAAATATCATCCTTGTCATGGAAATATGATAAAAACCTCCTTGAGTTGTTATAAATTCTGTGGTCTCTTAGTTTTGAAATTGTATAAAAATTATCACCAGTATCAATTGCTTTCCTTGTTAGCCTAACAATAGGAGCGACCAATGGATCGATGTATGTTTTACTATTTCCCTGTACATTGTTTTTAATGTTTGGGCAGAGCGTTTCTCCCTTAGTGCAATTTGAATATTTGTTATCTGCCATTTGGAGTTTGCTAGTAATGCAAGTTTTATTGTTTTCTTTATCCTCATCTTTTGAAACCACGTAATCGTTTTTTTTAATTTTATTTGGATTAGCTACATCAACTATAGATTCTTTCACAGTAGTGATATTTTTATGTTTTTTCTTTGTGAATGATAAAAAATTTAAAAGATTTCTATTATTTTTGGTTGAAATATTTGATAAATCATCTTTTGGTTTAACTACTTCTTTAACTGTTTTTATTAAAGTTCCTGTTGTACTAATATCAGCAATTCTATCGTTATCAGTTTTATTATTATTATTAATATTATTATTATTAATGTTATTATTATTATTATTTTTATTTTTATTATTATTATTATTATTATTAGTATTATTATTATTATTATTATTATTATTATTATTATTATTATTATTATTATTATTATTATTATTATTATTATTATTATTATTATTATTATTATTATTATTATTATTATTATTATTATTATTATTATTATTATTATTATTATTATTATTATTATTATTATTATTATTATTATTATTATTATTATTATTATTATTATTATTATTATTATTATTATTATTATTATTATTATTATTATTATTATTATTATTATTATTATTATTATTATTATTATTATTATTATTATTATTATTATTATTATTATTATTATTATTATTATTATTATTATTATTATTATTATTATTATTATTATTAGTATTGACATTAATATTATTATCATTAGTATTAGCATGTTCACTACTAATATCAAAAGCATTTGAGATTTTGTTTTCTTTCTCAACTATCATTGATTGCTAATATTCTATTTTTTGTTGCTTAACTTTCTCTGGTAAACTGGACACGTTACACTGAAAGTCTAGTGATCAACGTTTAAACCAAGCTTAAGTGTTTCATTAACCTTCAAACAATTAATACATTTGTTAACTTCTTCTTTATTACAATCTTTACTTAATATTATATTCCTTTTGATTTCTTGTGACCTTGTAAAAACCGAGCATGGATTGCATTTCATTGGAATTGTCAAAAAGCAAGTTTCAGCCAATTTTTTAAAGTACTACTTTGGTTAAAAAGAAAACCTCAAAAAAATATTTGTGGAGTTCCGTAAACCCATTGTAGTCCAACAGCTTTATATAGGTTTTTTTGTTACTTTGCTATAAATTAGAAATGTTTAACCGATTGACTTCGAAATTGGTATATGTGTTCCTCTTTGAGAATGGAGTTCACACTATTAACCGACTGGGAATTTGTTAACCCATGCCGAACCGACGATTGTTCAAAAAAAAATTTGTAAGTAAATTACGTCCAATTTTTGAAAGTAGGCAACACTTCTTTGAATTAGGGGAATGTTTAAAAAAATGTTTTGTCGAGTTTTTTTAACCGATTTCGAAACAAAAACTTTAACGATTATCTCAAATTTTTCTATGCGTAGTGCTTCTTAACAATTTGGTGCTTCTTGACGATAGAGTTGATGATGGTGGGCTTCCGCCGAATAATGTTAACTGCATTAAAATTTTTATTTTTATTATGATTTAATAATTATGAAAAGTTTCAAGTGAAATTGGATAAATTTGTTAAAAAATTGCAAGATTAGTTCTAAAAAAAAAGGGTTTTAAAAAAATTTCTTTATTTTATTTTAAAACTAAGCTTTTTTCAATAACATCAACTTAAATTAAAACTCCATTGAGCGGCGAGGTAACGTGCGCCGGGTAATTGCTAGTTTACATATGAGTATTATTATACTCGTTTGACTATAGGTCAAAAGGGTATACCAAATTTGCAATTATGTCATTATACTATGTAGTTTTCTTGAATTGCCAACGTTTGAATAAAATAGAGTTGATGGTTTAGAAAAGGTTAAAGAATCTGCTTTTCAACTTATATTTTGTTTTGTACTTACGTGAAAGTTCTACTACGCTTTTCTTCGTTTTATTATGATTTTGTGAGAGAAATGTAGGCTTCTTTTTTGGAAAAACTGTTTTAAAATACTATATATTTAAGCATAATTAATATATGCGAATTTAATTTTTTGATTTTTAGATTTTATACTGAAATCTATTTTTAAAAAATAACAACTGCAAAAGTAGATAAAAAACAAAGACTTACGAAAAAATGTAGAGAAGGAAAATGTTACGTTATTTAAATTAAAAGATATTATTATTCGGATTGTAGAGAAGAAAAATGTTACGTTATTTAAATTAAAAGATATTATTATTCGGATTCTTTATAAGCTCTATTTTTATTATTTATATTATCTCATTTAGCTTTTGCACTATTTTAGACTATTTAAGGAGAGCAAAAAAATTAGCCTTATTAATTAAGTGAACTTTTGGAATAAAGGTTAACTTGCGTTAATACTAAACATTTGAAAATTTCATTGAATCTTTGTGTAAAACGCGTAAACAGGTCAAAACCAAATGAACGCTGTGGGTTTTTATAATTAAAATGCTGATACAAAATTTTCAATAAAATTCTTTTAATCGTTTAAGCACGTGAAAACGTGTTAATCGAATTTAATTAAAACTTTTTACAGCCTCTCTTTTGGAATGCAAAATCAACCTGTAAAATTGGACACAAGTTCGAAACACAATTTTTTTTGGAAGCCCGTCAGGCCAAAATGGGTTAATTCATTCCAACCAAATTTATAGAACTAATTCCGGTTGCTAAGAGGGACATTTGTGAAAAATTTCAAGTCAATCGGTGAAACCGACAAATAATATTCATATACAAAATTTGAAGTCAATCGGTTAAACAATTTCTATTTTATAGCAAAGTAACGAAATAACCTATAAAAAGCTGTTGGGCCGCAACGGGTTAACGGAACTCCACAAATATTTTTTTGAGACTTTCTTTTTAACCAAAGCAGTAAATTTGCCGAAACTTGCTTTTTTGCAATTTTCACGCTCCCGGAAAATGCCGGGTAAATCTGCTAATAAAAACATAAAAGCTTTAATTTTTAAATCTTAATAGCCCTTTAAAGAGGGGGGTTCCCAAAGTTTTGCTAAGCAAACGTATTATGATTCTCGAGGATGTGCCCATCCGCGCCTTGTACTAATTTCTGAGGATCTAAGACCAAGACCCTATCTTAAAACATTTAGAAGATATGATACACTTTGTTACAATATTGTAAGATGTTGGTTCCAGTTTATTGTCTTACAGGAGAAATATAACATTTTAACTAAAATACTACAAAATCTTAGGAAAATTTTGTAATGAATTTTTCGACCACTCGGCATCGCCACTATTAATTTATATATTCGGAAACCTTGAAATATAATATACCAGAGCTACCCGAAATTATGGTTGGATCTTTACCAAAAAAAATAGGGAACCCAGAAATTGTTTGAAAAATATTTTTGAAAACTTTAAAAATGTAGCTCTTTTAGGTTTTAGCACATTTTCAAAAAAATTTTGTAAATATGTGCCTATATAGTTTCACTCTGTGCGTCCGTCTGTTCGTATGTTTACAAAGAAGTTTAGGTCGTTTGAAATTTTTACCCCGGCTAGGTACTGCAAAAAAAATAATTTGATAGAAGAACTTTTTTCTGTAGCACCACCCGTTACGGAGCTAAAGCCCCCCAAAATTGGAAAAAGCCCAATTTTTAAATTGCTATAACAGGAGTTCTGTTAAGTCTATTTTTAACCTATAAACGGCAAAAAATAGCTGGTTTTATAAACCCCATAAATTTTTGAAAGGAAAGTGTTTAGGATTGTCATACGGTACTAAAATTTACCATTATGCAAAACTTAATTTTTGCAAAATTTTTGGCCCCCACATATCTTCTAAACCGTTGAAGTAAGGGTCTTAAAATTTCCAAATTAGTAGGAGTTAGACCTTCACAAATTAGTAGGAGTCGGTTAACTAAATTTTTTTGTCACATCCTCTGTTTAGAAGCTATAAGGGATCGAAAATTGAAATTTTCCTCTTTTGAAACACCTGTCATTTGAATACCTGTTAAAATTTTTTTTTACAAATATACAAAATTTGAAGCTTCAGCATTATATTTCAACATATGTTAAAGGTGTTTCTTAAGTTTGACAAGGTTTCTTTAAATTGAAAAAATTGTCTCTTAGTTTTAATCATTTTTGCTTAGATAATTAAAGTAAGGGTGAAATTCCAAATTTTGGTGGAGTTCACAATTGATTTCCTAGAACCTAAAAAAATGGAAAGTTGAGGACAGGAAGGGGGTGGACAGATCAATCATAAGTTTGATAAGCAAAAATTTGGGAACCTTCCCCATTAAAGGGCTACTAGGTCTTCAAAATTAAAACTTTTATGTTTTTATAAATAGTAAGTTAATCAGCAGTGTATGTTTTTCCAAAATTAAACGTTAACATTGAAGCTCCAGCATTATATTTCGCACTTGTTAACAGGTTTTCTTGAGTATATTGGGATTATATTCTAAGTATTAATTTCACTACTACTTAATTAATAAATTTCATCAATTATATTATCATTTATTTTTATATATTTTTTAAAAATAAATGCTTAAATACTCAGTAAGAAACTCTATATATTTTTGAAATTGTGCTTTTTAAAAATCCTTGTTTTTTTTCATCACCTTTTGAGTTATACTGCCGCCACACAGATAGACGGACAGAAGCAATTAGCTAGATCGATTTACTTTCAATGCTTACCCGATACGTACCTTTGACACTATCTAGCTCGTCTAGATCGATGCGTTACAAAGAGAAGAGTAATTTTAATATACCCGTGGCCTTATCTATATATATAAAAATGAAAGTTTGTTTGTTTGTTTGTTTGTTTGTTTGTTTGTAGCGAATAGACTCCTAAACTGCCCAGCCGATTTTCATGAAAATTTGTATATAGAGGTTTTTGGGTTCGGAAGGAAATCGTGGCCCAAAAATTTTGCTCTAACGGACCGCCAAGTTGGGGCTGTGGTGCAAGTATTTAAACTTCTTTGTTCTAAAATGAAAACGGTTTGACCGATTGACTTCAAATTTTGTATACGTGATGCTCTTTGAGAATTGAGTAGACACTATTAGGAATTTTGGAATTTGTTAACCCATGTCGGGCCGACGGGTGGTCTAAAAAAATTTTGGGTTCAAATTTTGTCCGATCTTACGAAATTCTGCTTTGGCTTAAAAGAAAGCCCCAAAAAAAATTTTGTTGAGTTCCATTAACCCATTGCGGCCCAACAGCTTTTTATAGGTTTTTTCAATACTTTACTCTAAATTCGAAACTGTTTGACCAATTGACTTCAAATTTTGCATACGTGATGCTCCTTGAGAATTGAGTTGACACTATTAAAATTTTTGGAATTTGTTAACCCATGTCGGGCCGACGGGTGGTCAAAAAAAATGTTGGTCCAAATTTTGTCCGATTTTACGAAATTCTGCTTTGGCTTAAAAGAAAGCCCCAAAAAAAATTTTGGTAAGTTCCATTAACCCATTGCGGCCCAACAGCTTTTTATAGGTTTTTTCAATGCTTTACTCTAAGTTCGAAACTGTTTGGCCAATTGACTTCAAGTTTTGTATACGTGATGCTCCTTAAGAATTGAGTTGACATTATTAACAGTTTTGGAATTTGTTAACCCATGTCGGACCAACGGTTGGTCAAAAAAAAATTTTGGGTCCAAATTTTGTCCGACTTTACGAAATTCTGCTTTGGCTTTCAAGAAAGCCCCAAAATAAATTTTGTTAAGTTCCATTAACCCATTGCGGCCCAACAGCTTTTTATAAAGTTTTTGGTTATTTTACTCTAAATTAGAAACGATTTGACCGGTTGACCTCAAATTTTATATGTTTGAAGCAACTTGAAAATGGAGTTAAGCCTGTTAACAGTCGGTCCTACGATTAGTCAAAAAAATTTTTTTGGAAGTAAATTACGTTAAATTTTGGAAAGTAGTTTGTACTGCTTTGAATTACAGAAAGTTTCAAAAATTACTAGAATAATCCTAGAAAAATCTTTTTAAAAAGATTGCTTTCATACATATTAAAATTTACATGTGTAAACCGTGTGTAATTTTTGTGTTAACTTTTTGCTGTATTATCAACTTCAATTTAACCATTAAGAGGCGCAGCAACGCGCACCGGGTATTAGCTAGTATTAAATAAATTTGAAAATTTTATGTAATTATAAATTAAAATTTATAATTTATTATATATATATATATATATATATATATATACATAAAAATTTTACGGAAAATTGTAAATTATAAATATTCAACTATTTTGTATATTACTTAAAAAAAATTTGGAAAGGTTTTCAAGTTACGGTTGTTTAAAATTAGGAAAATTTAATTTTGGACACTCCTAAACACTGGGCACCACAAAAAAATTTCAACGTTTCTACGTGAAATCGTTTACGGTTGGGGCTACAAATCAAAAGTTCTTCTATGAACTTAATTATTTTACAATACCTACCTAAGTTAAAATTTCTTGTCTCTGTTTCAAACGGTGTAAAATTTTTGTAAACATATGAATGGATGGAAGGACGGACCGAGTTCTTTTACAATCATTTTTAAAATTCTATTAACACGTTCGTAGCCTAAGTGAGCGTAATTTCTCAACACAAATAAAATTGCACTAATCTTTCTTAAGATAATTCCCTACAGGGTGGCATATGTGAAGGGGGTCATTAATGAATCACCTTGTATAAACTGTTGTAAAATATACGGAATAAATATATTATTTTAAGCCAATGTACATTTTATTTGAATTTTCTTAAATTATTATTATTATTTGAAAATGTAAACAATAAAGAAACTTTATAGTTTTAATATATTATTTTAAAGATTACAATTATAAAAAAAATAATTAACATACCAGTAGTCTTTCTTCGGATGGTTGAATTTCTGGAACAGCAATTGGTGGTGAAATTGTTGGTAGCGAATTTCCACTTCCTTCTACGCTACCACTACTGTTTGACCAATTTGCTATACCTGCTCTAATGGCCATCTTAATATAAGTTAAATGTTCGGGATACTGCCTTCTTCGTTTTTTTTTGAATATAATTAGAACGCATTTCTCTAAATCCAATTTACATACAAAGCTTTAAATAAAAAAGTGTTTGTATTCTTTAAAATTTCTTTTAAACAGAATTGTTTTAAATTATAAGCGGTTACATAAGTATTTATTAAATCTTCTAATTTTTTACCCTGTTGCAAAATAAATAAAAACTTTCAATAAAAAGGCAAAAACAAGTAGATAGTTAAAAAAATTCCAGTGTTTTAAGAAAAACTGATTTTAAAATTACATAGTGCTTCACCGTAAGTTGTGGGAAAATAGTGTATAGAAAAAAATTCGTAATAATATTTTTGAGCTTTTGGTAGTAATTTAATATACAAGGTGTTTGCCAATAGCGTGCCATACATAAACCAGGGGTTATTCTGGCGTTTAAAACCAGCAAAACACTCTTTTGGAGGTAGGTTCCATTTTCACTCATCAAAATGGAAACCCTATGAAATAAACAAAAATGAGTAACTAATTGAAAAGCCTAATAAATTTACTTTTTTAAACTTTATTAACCACATTTATAGATCTCTAAGGACGCGGTTCGTTGAAGTGTGAAATATGATTTAACACCATTTTATTAAAACGAGGGATATTAAAGTTTCCCTTGTCATCTTTTAGATATCCACTATGGTGTATAAAATTAATAAGAATATCTCATATAAAAAATAACAAATTTTATATGACATAATTACCTACTTTGGCGAATTTGTGACAATTTTTTTGAAAATTATTGTTATAGTAACTATGGTAACAATTGTATTGTTTTGAAAACCTGTTTTGAATTTTGTTATAACAATCAACGGCTGGGTGGGACGTTGTTTAGAGTACCGACCTTTCATGCGAAAGCCCAAGGTTAGAATTCCAGTGAAAGCGAAAAAACTTTTGTGATTAAAAAATTGTTTTAAAATATTTTTACTTTTATCATTAATTTTAATATAATTTGGAATTTTATAATGGATTCTAAATGTAATCTTTTAAACTGCATTAGTTCTCTCCAATCGTTATGTGAGGTAACATTGTTAAGAAAAAGTTAAAGTTTAAATAATTTTTTTTTTTTGAATGTTAACTTCATTTATTAAATATTAAAGCTTTTTTTTTCATATCTAATTTGTGGAATTAGTTCAACTCACTATATTTGATTTAATCAAGTTATTGTATTTTATATTAAAATAAAGTATGAATAGCGTTATAGGAAAATTGAAAATTGGACGCTATGAATCATATATCACATTCATATATCGTGGTGCTTGCAGTTTGGTTTTTCATTGTAGATGTGCTAACATACTGAAGAAGACTTGCTATGTTAATATACTACCACCTACAACACGTGGAAAAGCAGGTCTATACATAGACATGTATAGTATTATATATAATTACTAATAGTACCAATAACACTAATAATAACAATAACAGCAATTACTTCATAAGCAACAAGTGAGGAAAAAAACCAAGGGTTATTACAAAGCTCATTCTCAAAATTATATACGGTTTCTTACTGAGTATTTTATCATTTATTTTTATAAAAATATGTATAAAAATAAATTATAATATTATAATTTAGTTATTTCATTAATTTATTAATTATATGACTAATAGTGACATTCTTAGAATATAACCCAATGCACTCAAAAAAACCTGTTACTAAGTTCGAATTATAATAATTTAATAATTTTTTGAATTATAATAATACCGGTACCTTAACATAGCATTTATCAATTTGTTGGTTATTCAACTTCACCGATAACAAATCATTGAACAATTTTTTTGTTGTTTGATTACATTTAACTTTTTCAGATGGTATTGGTAAACTAACGATTTCGATAGTATTTTTGAATTCTTGCTGATTTATATAATTCACTTTATATTGTAGCCTTTGTATTTGAGATCGTAATAAAAAATTCTCTTGCTGCAAAGCTTTATTGAGATAAGATATTCTTTGTTAACATTCTCTAAACCGATCACTCTATCATAAATCATATAGAGTAACTTTTATACTGATGAAGTTGCTGCCGTTATTTTTGTTTGTTTTTAGCACATTTTCAAAAAATTTTGTAAAAACGTACGTATATAGTTTCACTCTGTTCGTCCGTCCGTCCGTCCCTTTTTCAAAACATCAGCAACGGGTAGGTATTGCATTAAAAATAATTTAATGTTAAAACTTTTTTCTATAACCCCTCCCGTTAAGGAGTTACAGCCCCTCAAAGTCGGAAAAACCCTATATTTAAATAGTTATAACAAGAGTTCTATAAGATATATTTTCAAACTGAAAACGGTAAAAGACAGCTTCTTTTATAAGCTGTACAAACTTTTAAAAGCCAAATGTATAGGGTTACCATACGGTTCTAAAATTTATAGTTATCTAAAACGAAGTTTTACAAAATTTTAGGCCTTTTCTTCTACGCTACCACTACTGTTTGATCAATTTGCTATACCTGCTCTAATGGCCATCTTAATATAAGTTAAATGTTCGGGATACTGCCTTCTTCGTTTTTTATTGAATATAATTAGAACGCATTTCTGTAAATCCAATTTACATACAAAGCTTTAAATAAAAAAGTGTTTGTATTCTTCTCTAAAGCCAAATGTATAGGGTTACCATACGGTACTAAAATTGATAGTTATCTAAAACTAAGTTTTACAAAATTTTTGCCCCTTAATAGCTTCTGAACGGCTCAAGCTAGAAACTTTGGAAGAATTTAGATCCTCAAAAATAAGTAGGAGTCAGTTAAGAATTTTTTTTTGTTACGCCCCCTGTTTAGGAGCTGTAAGAGGTCCAAAACCTTAAATTTTGCTATAAATTTAGCTTTTAAACACCTGTAGTTTTTACCTGTCAATATTTTTTTTTATTTATATACAAAATTGAAAGCTCCAAAACTAAAGTTTCAACCAGTGTCAAAGATTTATCTTAATTTTGACTTTGTCCGTCAGTCCGTCCGTCCGTCTGTCCTTATGTTTACACAAAGTTTTACACCGTTTGAAATAGAGAGAAGAAATTTTAACAACGAGTAGGTGTAGGAAAAAAAATAATTTCATGGAAGAACTTTTTTCTGTTTATTTACAACGTTATAACAAAAGTTCTATGAGGTATTTTTTCAATCTGAAAACGTCGAGAGAAAGCTACTTTTATAAGCTTTACAAACTTTTACTTTTACTAAAACTAATTCATTGGGTTGCCATACGGTACTAAAATTTAACATTACACAAAGCTCAATTTTTGCCAAATTTTTGGCCACACATATCTTTTGAACGGTTCAAGCTAGGGTCTTGAAATTTTGGGAGAAGTTAGATACTCAGAAATTAGTAGCACCAAATTTTGTTAAGCCCCCTGTTTAGGAGCTATAAGGGTTAGAAAATTTAAATTTTTCTATTTTTAAACACCTGTGACTTGAATACCTGTCCAAATTTTTAGCACATTTTCAAAAAATTATATGAAAATGTGCCTATATAGTTTCACTCTGTCCGTCCGTCCGTCCGTCTGTCCGTATGTTTACAAAAACTTTTACATCGTTTGATATAGAGTTAAGAAATTTCAACCACGGGTAGATATTACGAAACAAATAATATCGCAGAAGAATATTTTCTGTAGCCCCGTTACGAGGCTACAGCCCCCCAAAGTTTTAAAAAGCCTTATTTTTAAATTATTATAACAAGAGTTCTGTTGGTTATATTTTAAATCTGAAAACGGAAAAAGATAGCTGGTTTTATAAACTTTATAAATAATTAAGAGCAAATATTTCGGGTTGCCATACGGTACTAAAATTTACAATTATGCAAAAATCTATTTTTGCAAAATTTTTGGCCACTTATATCTTCTAAACGGTACTAGCTAGGGTCTTGGGAGAAGTTAGGTCCTCCGAAATTAGTAGGAGTCGGTTAACAAAATGTTTTAGTCAAGCCCCCTGCTTAGGAGCTATAACGGCTCGAAAATTGAAATTTCGGTATTTTCAAATACCTGTAACTTGAATACCTGTTAAAAGTTTTTTTTTAGTAATATGGTAAATTGAAAGATCTATAATTATGTTTCAACGTGTGTCAAAGGTTTTTTTTAATATTGAAAAGTGCCGAAGTTACAGCCCCCGAAAATTTCAAAAAAAGCGCTATATTTAAATTAGTATAACAAGAGTTCTGATAAATGTATTTTCAATCTAAAAACGGGAGAGAGAGCTGCTTTAATTGGTTTCACAAAAGTATAAAGTTAAAATGAATAGGGTGACCATACGGTACTAGAATTTACCATTATGCAAAACTCAATTTTAAAAAATTTTTGGTCACACATATCTTCTAAACGGTTCAAACTAGGAAATTTCTTGAAATTTTGGGAAAAGTTAGACATTTAGAAATTAGTAGGAGTAAGTTAACAAAATTATTTTCCGCACTTATTAACAGGTTTCCTTGAGTGCATTGGGGCTATATTCTAAGTATTTCCCTATTAGTCATATAATTAATAAATTAATGAAATAACTAAATTAATATTATCATTTATTTTTATATATATTTTTATAAAAATAAATCATGATAATTCAGTACCGTATATAATTTTGAAAATGTGCTTTTTAAAAACCCTTGGTTTTTTACTTACTTGTTTTTTATTAATATACAAAATTTAAAGGTCCAACATTATATTTCAACATTATAGTTGTGTAAGATTAGATTTTTGAGAAATTTGGTAACCTTCCCCATTGAAGAACTATTAGGGCTTAAAAATTTAAAATTTACTGTTTTTACAAGTAAGCAGTGACTTAGTCACCCGTGTATATATTTCTAAAATTAAACTGAGTTTTTAACACAATATAATTTTGAAAATGTGCTTTTTTAAAAACCCTTGGTTTTTTTCATCACTTGTTTATATTATCATAATTCAAAATAGTTTTAAAATTAATGGAATTTTTAATCAATACTAATAAAAAAAAATTGATGATCTGAAAGGGAAGTGTCCGAGACATAGAAATAATATTGATATTTGATTAAATCGGTGATTGATATTTGATCTATTTTTTTTTTTTTTTTTTTTTTTTAAGCTAACTGTTAGGCTAATAAGCCTGTCTATACCATCGGTACATGTTGGAACAGGGGGTGATATTATATTTGTGTTATTAGAATTGGTGTTATTGAATTCCACATACAATTTAAAAATGAGATAGTACTAGGCCTTATAACATGTAGAAACGTCTTAGATTTTCAATATTTACAATTCTATTTTTTGTTTATATTGTAATATTTTGTATTTGAGTTATATTTCAGCTAATACTATGCAATGTATATCACATTTGTAAGACTGAATAAGTAAATCTAGTTTGCTCAATTTCTTTCGTAGGCTCTGCATAATCAAATATATTATATTGAAATTATTTTTATAATTTAACACTAAAGTACCATTATCCAACTCTGTATAATAAATAACGTTCAAATTTTTGTTTATGTTAATATTATTACTATCCCTGGCCATTATTGATAAAAATTCTCATACACAAATTTTCGAATAAGACAAATAGTTTTTAGCACATTTTCAAAAAATTTTGTAAAAATGTGTCTATATAACTGCACTCTGCAAAATTTGTGGCGACACATATCTTCTAAACGATTTAAGCTATTTTGGGAGAAGTTAGATACTCCGAAATTAGTAGGAGTCGGTTAACAAAATTTTTTTGTCACGTCCCCTGTTTAGGAGCTATAACGGCTCGAAAATTAAAATTTTGCTATTTTTAAACACCTGTAACTTGAATACCTGTTAAAATTTGTTTTTACAAATATACAAAATTTACTGCAGCAGCATTATATTTCAACATCTGTTAAAGGTTTTTCTTAAACTAGTATCGCCCTGTGCTCGAAATTCGAGCTATTTTTGCTTTTAAGTGAACATATAAAATTCGTTTTGTGTAAATTATATTAGACCACGGGTTGGCAACAGTTGTAGACAAAGGGAAAATTTTTTTCTTAAAAAAAAGTCGTGGGCCATTTTATCTGTATATGTTTTAAGTATAAACAAGCGATAGAATCTTGATTTTTTTTAGTAAAATATTTTCATTTAAATAATATTATTTATTAAATTCATTTAAATAATATTAAATATAAATTAATTGAACAAAACATAAAAAAACAAAAAAACATAAAAAAATCTATTAATTTTATATGTATAAAAATAAAATATAGAAATAACATAAGTATTAATAGTTAATAACACAAAAAATTAATGACTAGCATTATATCTCTTTTGATTCTCCACAATTTCATTAAGTGATAGATAGCTGGTGGCAATTTGCAATGAAACTTAATAAATTTCATTTTTGAAAACATTTGCTCGCCTAAATAAGTAGAACCAAACATAACTAAAAATTTTTGTGCTAAATTTGTTAGTTTTGAAAATTTTTCAAAACTTAACGATGCATAAAAGTCTATCAATTTCGTTGCCATGTAATTTTCATTTAGTATAGAATTTCTCTGTAAGTCAATTAATTCCAACTGAATCTCTGGAAGAGCCTTTTCAACTTCAAAAGAAAATGGTGAAGAAATCAAAGATAAAATATCTTGCATCTTTCGAAATCTTGAAAACGACGTAAGAATTCCGCATGTAAATCAGATAAAATGGTAAAATATTTTATAAACTCTGATTTTTAAATTTACAATACAATTTCATAGTTGGAAAATAATTTATATTTTCATAGAGCAAATTTTTACAAAAAAGTAACAACTCTGTCCGAAATTATATATATTATTTTTTATATATATTATTTAAGGTTTATTATACATTTCATGTATAAATAAACCTTTTCCTTGAAGTTTAATATTAAGGACGTTCAAATGCTCTAATAAATCAATAGAAAATGTAAAATCATTTAACCACTGATCACATTTCAATTCAGGAAAACTATTATTATATTTCATTTCCAAAAACAAAATTATTTGATCTTTTAATTCCCAAATTGAAGTGAATTCTTATTGCAATACGAAATGAATAATTGCAAAAAAATTAAAAAAAAAATTGTTATATAGATTAATTTCAAAAATACTATTTTTGCTATTGGGCCGGATAAAATATTAAATCGGGCCGTAATCGGCCCGCGTTCGGCTTTTTCCCACCCTTGTATTGGACTATATATAATAAAAACTATGCCAACAGTGTTGTCAACAATTCTTGCGCTTGAAATGCTTAAAAAAAATTTAAGTACCGATTTTTGAGTTTTATTTCTATAGCTTAAGCCGCTTTAAAGAGAGGATAAATTGGTACAGTTAAATTAAATTAAAATTCTAAATACATAGGTATAAATATTATTCTAATAAATACATATTTCTAAACATTTACATATATTTATTGAAGTCAAGAACCCAAAATTCGAGTTAATGCTGTCCTTCATATAGCAAACTGTACTTTTTTCTAAACATTTTAGTACGATTTGAACTACATATTTTGTACGTATTCTGTATCCTAATTAAAAAACTCTATGAATACATAATATGTACAACAAAATTTAACATATCATAATTCATAAGTTTAGTATTTAGTATTATATTATATTGAAGCTGCCAGAAGTACAAATAATAGTCAAGTTGACCGAAGTCTTTTTTTAAATCTCAATCTTAATGAAATTAAATTGTAAAAAATTTATAATAAATTTCTTAATAAATCTTTTTTCTACCAATTTTTGATTTTACTAATCTTTTTGAATAAACTATATTAGATAATATTAATGAAATAAAAAACCTTCAAAAATTATTTATCAAACATCATTTATTAAACTGCAGAATGCATTTCGACATAAACATGTCATTTTCAGCTACTGACTAAGACTAAAGGTTTTTTATTTTTTATTTAAAATGTTTAAAATTAGTGATCAAATATGTATTAAATGTCAATATAATTATAACATTTAACAGCTAAAAATTTTTTATAACATTAACATTTAAAAACTCTTTTTAGAATTAACATTTTCGAATAAACTTTACATTAAGAACTTCTTTTACAAAAAATAACATTTAACAGAAACAAAGAAGTTTATCTAAAAAAAAGAAACAAACGAGGAAAAAAAGTTATAACTGATTAAAAATTAAATAAAAACGAGGAAGAGTGTGGTAGAGTAGACTGTGTCAACTCTGGGATACCCGCATGAACGTAACATATACATTATCATGCGGTTATTTATTTTTGGCCAAATTTAAAATATTCAGCTTTATTAGGTGTAGAGTAAAGCTTAATAAAAAAAGGGGTTGTATGGCAGCTACTCGAACCCTTTGCAGTAGACCAACCAAATTTTGCAGAAACTTTGGCCATAAAGTTAAACTACTTTTAGCAAAATTGCAGACACGCAGCTGCAATAGGTACAGAGAAATACTCATATATAAAAAAAAGTTGTATGGCAGCTACCCGAACCCATGGACCAAAATGGCTGGATTTAAATAGCGATTCCGGTTTTTGCATAAAAACGAATTTGTGAAAATTTCATAATCCTAGCTCCTTTATTTTTTGAGTTATCGTGATGACGAACGGACGGACATGCATCGCTAAATCGATTTATTTTTCGATTCTGATCCGATCCATACACTTGAGTCTATATCTACTATATAGTCAAACGGGTATAATTATTATATAATTAATGATTAAAATTTCAAGGTGTTACAAAGGCAGTTTTCATTTATTGAATTATTTATTATTATATATTGAAGAGCGGTGAGTTTATTGGCTCTGGTTCATTATTCATTAATTTGATTCTTTTTATTTTTTTATATTAAGTTATGTAGAAACTCTCCCAAGCGTCCAATTCATTATTATTAGTAACGTTTTTTAATAATTTTAAACTATTTTTATCAATATTTAAAAGATTATTTTTTAAGCAATTTTGTGCAACAGATGATTTTACTGGTCTATTGAATTTGATGTGTGAAAAATGTTCTTTAAATCTAGTTAAAATATTGCGTTTTGTTTGTCCTATGTATTTGGCATAACAATCAGGACACGTAATTTCATAAATACCAGATTTTTGGTCATCATTTATTTTATCTTTAGTGTTGCTTAAAAAAATTTTTAATTTATTTTCATTGGAATAAACTACGTCAATATTGTGTTTTTTGAAAATTGTTTTTATTTTATTTGTCACTTCACTTGCAAAACTAAATTAAACTCTTTTTATACTTGGTTTATTGTTTTTATAAAACCATGCTTGTGGATTACCCATGCTTGTGCCTTGTGACAATTTGTAGAATGTGTTGTTGAATATAAATTGGTTCTGATCCATACAAATTTTAGTTGCTTCTATTAATGTATGTGCTTTTTCTTTTTCTATGTCGGTTTGTAATAAAATAACCATTGTTTTATACATTCTAAAGCTTCAGACAATGGTATGTTAGGATATAATGATGTAACATCAAACGATACCATGATATCATCTTTTTCCAGCTACACATACATTAATAGAAGCAACTAAAATTTGTATGGATCAGAACCAATTTATATTCAACAACACATTCTACAAATTGTCACAAGGCACAAGCATGGGTAATCCACTATCCTGTTTCGTTGCAAACATATTCGTGGTTGATCTTGAATCAAAATTAAAAAATAAAGGATTATTACCCAACCTTTGGCTTAGATATGTTGATGACGTGTTTACTATAACAAAAAAAGATAACATAGAAAAACTTTTAAACATGTTGAACAACCAATTTCCAACTATAAAATTTACTACTGAAATAGAAAATAACAAACAATTACCATTCCTAGATATTTTTGTTATACGAAATAATGAAAACTTAGAATTTGATATCTATAGAAAACCGTCTAACACTATGAGATATATAACAAACGACTCATACACCTCAAAATCCCATAAAATGGCAGCTTTTCACAGCATGGTCTATAGATTATGTAAACTACCATTATCAGCAAAAAGATTTAATATCGAATTGAACTACATAAAAAATATAGCAAATATCAATGGATTCCTAAAAAATGATATTGACACATTAGTTAAAAAACATTGTAAAAGAATTAAAAAACACAATCTTTCCACATTTTATAAAAACAATAAACCAAGTATAAAAAGAGTTTAATTTAGTTTTGCAAGTGAGTGACAAATAAAATAAAAACAATTTTCAAAAAACTCAATATTGACGTAGTTTATGCCAATGAAAACAAATTAAAAAATTTTTTAAGCAACACTGATAAAATAAATGATGACCAAAATTCTTGTATTTATGAAATTACGTGTCCTGATTGTAATGCCAAATACATAGGACAAACAAAACGCAATATTTTAATAAGATTTAAAGAACATTTTTCACACATCATATTCAATAGACCAGTAAAATCGTCAGTTGCACAACATTGCTTAGAAAATAATCATTTAAATATTGATAAAAATAGTTTAAAATTATCAAAAAACGTTACTAATAATAATGAATTGGACGCTTGGGAGAGTTTCTACATAACTAAGTATAAAAAAATAAAAAGAATCAAATTAATGAATAATGAACCAGAAACTCACCGCTCTTCAATATATAATAATAAATAATTCAATAAATGAAAACTGCCTTTGTAACACCTTGAAATTTTAATCATTAATTATATAATAATTTTTATTTCATTTTTAATCAGTTATAACCATAGGCGCCCACAGGTAGGGGCAAGGTGGGTCACTTGCCTCCCCCTGGCTTTAAAAAAAAAAAAAAAAAATTAATTATTAAATTTAAAAAATAAAAATAGAGGGATAGCAAAACAATATCAAAACATTTAATTAAAAAAAACCTTAGTAATGCTTTTCAGAAGACCAAAGGAAATTATTGCCAATCATCAAAACTTTGGTATTTTGTGGAACACATGGCCTTCCTGTAAGAGGCAAAGATGATGAGCACAGCGTATTCCAAAATTTATTAGATTTTCGCATTGATGCAAGTGACTCGATTTTAAAAAATCATCTGGAAACATCTGCCAAAAATGCAAAATACATATCGCACAGAACACAAAATGAAATTATTAGTATTTGTGGAGATATTTTAAGAGAGCACATTATGCAAGCTATAAACAGTAGTGCTTTTTACTCGGTAATCGCTGATGAGTCTACTGATATATCAGGAGTTGAGCAATTATCAATTGCAATACGATTTGTAGACAAAAAAACCACTGGTTATTATATTAGGGAAGAATTCTTAGGATTTATTCCACTGGAAAGTATGGAGGCAATAACAATTTTTAACAAAATACTTTCATCATTGAGGCATTTCGGCTTGAACTCGTATAAAATGGTAGATCAAGGGTATGATGGCTGTTCTGTGATGGCAGGAAAAATAAATGATGTACAAAAAACTTATTCAAGAACAATATCCTATTGCAAACTTCTTTCACTGTGCTTCGCATAAACTGAATCTGGTTGTAAATGATTTAAATAATGTTCAAGAAATACGGAATATAGCCGCATCTATTAAAAAGGTGATTAATTTTTTCCGTGAAAGTCCTTTTAGAAAAAAGTACATACCGCGTATACCACCTTTTTGCGAAACACGTTGGACAGCAAAATATAAAAGTATTAGAATTTTTCAAGAACATTTTTGCCCCATCGTAGAAGGACTACAACGGTTGACAGTAGAGGAAATAATGTTAACACTCGACAACGTGCTTTTCAATTATATCACGTATGCAGTTCTTCAAATTTCATAATCTGTCTGCATGTTATAGCACAGTACTCAGCTTTACTCGAACCTGTTGTTAATATTCTTCAAGGACCTGAGCAAAACTTATTCTCTGTTAAAAACCAAATTAACACAATTAAAATAATTTTTCGGGATCACCGAGAAAATGCCGAAGAACAATTTCATTCTGTCATGCAAAATGTTGAGAAAAACGTTCAACAAATTAATATTAAAATAAAGTTACCTCGTCTTCCAAATAATCAAAAAAATCGGTCAAATGTACCTTGGGATTCACCTGAATCGTATTATAGAAGATCTGTTTTCATTCCGTACCTGGATTCGTTAATAATATCTCTAAATGAAAGATTTTTTGAAGAGAATGATTCGGCTTATTTACTTTTTCAGCTACATCCTAATAATATGCGTCAATTAGCAAAAGCGGAATATGAAGACACAATAATAAACATTCAGAATAAGTATACAGTTTGGTTTGCTTATTGGAAAGATAAACCAATAAAAGAAATTGAAAATCTTAGCTTCTTAGATTTATTACAGCATTCAACGGTATTTTATCCTTCGGTTTTTCTGGCAATTACTCTTGCACTAACACTTCCAGCGACGTCTTGTACAGTAGAGAGGTCATTTAGTACTCTAGGCAGGGTTAAAACCTGGTTAAGATCAACTATGGCAGAGAATAGACTGGATGGCCTTTGCATGATGAGTGTACCATCGTCATATAATAGACGAAATGCAAGGTGGATATTTTATAAACGTTCTAAATCGTTTTGGGTTAGAGAAGAGGAGGTTGCAATTTCTTTTTTCCAAATAATTTGTGGTTAATATGATTAAAGTTGATATGATTAATGTTTTTATATTTTTATATTTTATGAGAAGGAAAATGAATAAATGAAATCCTTTTATTAAATTTTTTTTATTGGTTATTAAGAAATTTTTGTTTTGCCCTTCCCTGGAAAAAATCTTGCGGGCGCCTATGGTTATAACTTTTTTTTCTCGTTTGTTTCTCTTTTTTAGATAAACTTCTTTATTTCTGTTAAATGTTATTTATTGTAAAAGAAGTTCTTAATGTAAAGTTTATTCGAAAATGTAATGTTAATTCTAAAAATAGTTTTTAAATGTTAATGTTATAAAAAAAATTTTAGCTGGTAAATGTTATAATTATATTGAAATTTAATACATATTTGATCACTAATTTTAAACATTTTAAATAAAAAATAAAAAACCTTTAGTCTTAGTCAGTAGCTGAAGATGACATGTTTATGTCGAAATACGTTCTGCAGTTTAATAAATAATGTTTGATAAATAATTTTTGAAAGCTTTTTATTTCATTAATATTATCTAATATAGTTTATTAAAAAAGATTAGTAAAATCAAAAATTGGTAGAAAAAAGATTTATTAAGAAATTTATTATAAATTTTTTACAATTTAATTTCATATACAGGGTGTTCCCGACTCGATGGTCTTCCTTCAAATGGGTGATCGGGCATATCGAGCAGAACAAAAAATTGTATGAAAGCTTTTTTGTGATACCTGAAATTTATTTCATAAATTTAACAAAATTTGAATTTTTTTTTTTTTTGTATGATAAAAATTACAATTAATCATTTATAATATTTTGTTTATTTAAAAACAAAACTGGTTTTCCATTTACATAAAACACTTGAATGTCCTAGAATCTGGCACTTGGCGTCGAGGAAACCTTTGCCTGTATAACTCTTGAGCTTCATACCTTTTTCCATGACATTCACCATAAATGTAAATCATGTTCGCATATTCTCTTACAGAAAAACGCACCATTTCATTTATTTATACCCGTATGACTATATAGTCCAAGGGTATAATAAATTTGCCATTACGTTTGTGACGCAGAGAAGGAGGGGGGGTAGATATAGACTCAAGTGTATGGATCGGATCAGAATCGAAAAATAAATCGATTTAGCGAGATATGTCCGTCCGTCCGTCCGTCCGTCATCACGATAACTCAAAAAGTTAAGGAGCTAGGATTATGAAATTTTCACAAATTCGTTTTTATGCAAAAAACGGAATCGAGTTTTAAATTCAGCCATTTTGGTCCGCGGGTTCGAGTACCTGCCATACAACTTCTAATTTTATATGAGCATTACTCTATATCTATGGAAGCTGCGTGTCTGAAATTTTGCCAAAAGTACTTTAGTATAATGGCCAAAGTACTGCAAAATTTGTTTGGTCTACTACAGAGGGTTCGAGTAGCTGCCATACAACTCCTTCTTTTATATGAGCTTTACACTACACCTGATGAAGCTGGGTGTCTGAAATTTTGCAAAAAATAGTTTAGTGTAATGGCCAAAGTTACTGCAAAATTTAGTTGGTCTACTGCTGAGGGTTCGAGTAGCTGCCATACAACTCCTTCTTTTATATGAGGATTACACTACACCAAATGAAGCTGGGTATCTGAAATTTTGCCAAAAATAGTTTAGTGTAATGGCCAAAGTTACTACAAAATTTAGTTGGTCTACTGCAAAGGGTTCGAGTAGCTGCCATACAACTCCTTCTTTTATAAGAGCATTACTCTACACCTAATAAAGCTGAATGTTTGAAATTTTGCCAAAAGTAATTAACCGGATGATATAATGTATATGTTACGGTCATACGGGTATCCCAGAGTTGACACAGTCTACTCTACTACACTCTTCCTCGTTTTTTTTAATTTAAGTTTTAGTAATTGCAGCCAAATTTAAAATGAATAATTAATTATTGAAATTATTTGCAATAAAATGAAATTCCTAAAATCTGATTTTATAACGCAGCATATTATGATTAAAAATTTTTTTTATTTAATTTTTAAAATGCTATTTTTCTAATACATATGAATTATTAAGAATAAAATTTTTGTTACTATTTTATCTTCTTATCAAAAGTGCACTTTGATTATTTTGTTATCATACGTTATTATCATATTTTTAAATTTCAAGTGTTTTATGTAAATGGAAAACCAGTTTTGTTTTTAAATAAACAAAATATTATAAATGATTAATTGTAATTTTTATCATACAAAAAAAAAAAAATTCAAATTTTGTTAAATTTATGAAATAAATTTCAGGTATCACAAAAAAGTTTTTACTTTATAACTTTCAAAGTTTTTGAGCTATAAAAGTGCTAGTATACTCAAAATGCAGGGAAATAGAAGGGTAATATTTTGAAGTAAAAAAACTGTTATATTAATACCGTTATTTTCTTGATAAAAGGGATTTAATTGATATTTTGTTAAAAATATTGGACTTTAAGCCCTTATAACCTCAGACTGAGAAACTTTTGAGTAATGTTTGATAGTACTTAAGAAATCTGCATTAATAAGCATTTAAATGCTATACTTACTTTTTTTTATCTTATTTAGTTCCAATTTTATCGAAATAAAACTAAATTATGGTCGAAAAACAGTTAAGGCCCCATAACTTCTAAACTAATGAAAATAGACCCGCCGCTTTCATACAATTTTTTGTTCTGCTCGATATGCCCGATCACCCATTTGAAGGAAGACCATCGAGTCGGGAACACCCTGTATATTGATTTTACGGAATAGTTCATAATCATATTTAAATACTCAATCTTAAGATTTATAGCAAAAAAAAAAAGTTTTTCAATAAATCAAAGAATAAACTTTTCCAACCCTTTTTCCATTTTTAAATTTAATAGCTACATAGGTAAATTTTTACTACAAATGTATGCCTATCTAAAGTTCTGAAAACATGCGAAAAAGGATTCTGAATTCCTTAGTTTACCTTTTTGTCTAGTTTATTTATTTAATATTTCCTAAGTTTTTATTGACAAAAATATATTTCTATACATGATCATGAGCCATGACTCATAAGTTTTTTAAAACAAATAAATATTATTGCTTTCATTCCTTTATGAGGAGTAAACTCTTTTCTACTCTCAACTATTGCCAGCTACTCCAGCCTTTGTAAAAGAGTATATGAAAGAGCAGTTAAATAATTTTCGGCAGATGGCTTTAATTAAAATTCTCTTGAATAGGTTATGTTAAATCATATTTTTTATTTGATAACCAATAAGCACTCACCCCCTTCCATTTTAAAAAATATTCTTTATATTTATATCAGTAATAAACCTTAATTTTTTCACTTTATTAATATTTAAATACTATTAAATATAATTAACTTCTCAAATAACTGGTAGTTTTAAATTGTCAAATATATACATATATGTAATATGACGATCAATCTGACAATTATGTACTCCTGAAACAAAAATTAGCGTTCCATTTACAAACTACGCCTATCTAATCTTCATTTCATGTACACTTTTTGATATGTAAAATTCGTTCGTTTTGTTAAAGTTAAACTAAAAATAGTTTTTTTATTATAAAAAAAACATTATTCGATGTTGAAAATGTGAAATAAACTTTTCAATTATTAGAATGAAATCAAAACATACGACGTACAATTTTTATACGGAAGTACGTCAATACGTCTGTCTACATATCCATTATCGGTAAATCGATACGCGCGTACAGTATTTAATTTATCAAAAAATATTTATTTGATTTAAATATTTATTAGGTACTAAACCTACAAAAAATATTTTTAATTTCATTATAGGTATTTTGAATATAAGATATTTTTTAATAAAAATTATTTTAAAAAAATATTATTTTTTAAAACATAATATTAGAAATATAAGAAAAACCAATAATATTTTTATACACTTTGTCAATATTTGTAAATTTTAAAAATTCGAGATACAGTACATCGCGTTACGCGTATTTTGGCTGCTCTCATGTAAATTTATGTACCTACTTATTTCTAAATTTTTTGACAGCAATTATATGCCGTACGCTTTTATTTAGTTTGGGACGTAAGGAACAAATAATTTTTTTTAAGAAAGATAATTTTTTTAGCTTTGCAAACATATTGTTGGTATTTTCAATTATTTTGAATATATGTTTTAAAAAAAATTATTTTAAAAAAATACTACTTTAAAATATTTTATTTTTAAAATTTAATCGTAGCAACATAAAAAAAAATAATTACAATATTTTTATACGCTTTGTCAATTTTTAAATTTTAAAACTCCGAGGTACAGTACGAGTGCAGGTACAGTACGCGTACAGGTACGCGTATGCTTTCATGTAAATTTGTTTACATAACTACTTATTTCAAAATTTTTTGACAGAAACTGAACGCCGTACATGCGTTTGGTTGATCCATAAGGAACAAATCATTTTACTTAAGAAATATTATTTCTTTTTTGTGTTTCTGCAAACATATTATAGGTATTTTTTAATAAACAAATTTTTTACAAAAATATTATTTTAAATTTTCTATTTTTATTTTTCGCTTTGTCAATTTTTAAATCTGGGGTACCAGTACGTCGCGTATTTCGGTTGCTCACATGTAAATTCATGTACCTAACTATGTATTTCAAAATTTTCTAGAAATTTCCAGAAATTATGCACCGTACGCGTTCATTTTGGTTAGGTCCTAAGTAACAAATCATTTAAATTACAAATTATTTTTTTAAGAAAGATTATTTGTTATTTTTTTCAATTTTTTTGCAAATACATATATTTTTTAAATATCATTACTCTCAAACGTTATGGAAACTATAGAATATATTTCAGAAGTTGGTTTTTAACTTTACAAAAAACTTAACAAAAAGCAACAACAATATACGATATAAAAAACTCATTTGCTAAATTTTTATTTGATGTGTCTGCCTCAAGCCTATGTATAGTGCTTTTTCTTCTATTGAAATTTTTTTTTGTATTTTTGATACGTTATTATGATTTTTTTTATATTCAAAACTAAATAAAAAGACATAATTAATCGCCAAGCAACATATTTAGATATAATAAGTTTAAATAAAAGAAATATCAATGTAATAAAAAACTTACATTTTCAGGTAAAATTTAATGTTTTAGCAAAAAGTGTAAAGTTTATTATAATTAAAATTGAACCGAGTTCGTTATAAATTAAAACTACTGTATAAACGAAATGTATTGCTTTCATTTCGAACAGAACTCATTTTTTTCGTTCACTTTTTAAGTTAAAGAAAAAACAAAAAAAAAATTTTAAAAAAATTTAAATCTCCTTGTTCATTGAATATTTGAACTAAACAAAAAAAAGAAAGATATACATAAGTCGGCGCCTATAATCATTTGATTTAGATTTAACTGCGAGTTACAACCGAAAATGAATTAGTTTTACCCAGAAAGTCGGCGCATAATATTAGAGTCATAAGCCTCAACTTTTAACCGCGTGACCGATAAATTAAAGACAGGTTTTCACCTGAAAAAACCCAATATTCTTAAAAAAAAATATCATTGTACTATGAAAAAAAAAAACCTTTCTTTTGGTTTTTGTTTCATTAAAACTGGTCAAATAGTTTACCCAGAAAAGGTATGTTTACATTTGTATGGGAAAAAATAAGCCGATTAAATATTTTGATTTAAAAGGGGTTCTTTGAATTAAAGAAATTGTCTCTTAGTTTTAACCATTTTTGCTTAGATAATAAAAGCCTTTTTGAAAAGTGTTATATCTATATATATAAAAATCTTTTGTTTTAAAATGAAAACGATTTGACCAATTGACTTAAAATTTTGTATACGTGATGCTCCTTGAGAATTCAGTTGATACTATTAACATTTTTGGAATTTGTTAACCCATGCCGGCCCGACGGTTGGTCAAAAAAATTTTTGGGTCCAAATTATGTCCGATTTAACGAAATACTGCTTTGGATAAAAAGAAAGCCTCAAAAAACATTTTGTTGAGTTCCGTTAACCCATTGAGGCCCAACATCTTTTTATAGGTTTTTTCGTTACTTTACTCTCAATTAAAAACGGTTCGGCCGATTTCCTCAAATTTTCTTTAAATTAAACCGCCATTGAAAGGCGCAGCAACGCGCGTCGAGTATTAGCTAGTAATATATAACGAAAAGTATACATCTTTTAATAGAAAAATAATTCAATTTAAAAAAAACTGTGCTGAGACTCCTTTTAAGCTATAGTAATTATCGGAAAAAAAAAATTTTTTAAATTTATTTTTGACTGAAACATTTGCTAAATAAACTTTGAACATAAATATGATATAATGAAATTATTTTTGTATATCAAACCAAAAAAGACGTTATCTAACCCTGCAATGTACGTGACATTATCTGTATCAAGATCATCATATGTTTTCTTTGATTTGTAGAAGTGAAGATTTTAAATCTAAAATAATAAAGGTGACAAATAAGCAAGCTTTAAATAAATTAGCTGAAGTGTGAATTAAATAAATAAAATAAAATGAGTGAATGAGTGAAAATGAGTGATGAGTGAAGATGAGTGAATAAAATATAGTCCTTTTTTTATATACTTTTAATTGAACTTGCCGGTGTCTATGGCTTTGTTTTTCATTCTGTCAGTTAGTGACACATTTATATTAGAAATCTGACCATAAATTTATAAGAATTGTATGGTTCAGTGGTTAGCACAGTGGCTTAAACTGTAAATGGATCTCAGTTCTATCCTCCTTCAAAGATAAAAATTTTTTTTTTTTTTTTTTAAATTCAACAGAAATAATAAGAAAAATTACAAATAAAATTAATTTATTTGTATAGTTTCTTTAAAAATTTGTTTCTTTAAGAACTAAAATAATACACTTTGATAATATAAAAACATAGGCCAAAAACTTTTATAGACGATTAGTTTCATATAAAAAATTTTTAGGGCTTTTTTTAAGTCAGTCCGTACATTTTTGGTTCATTAATTTAAAATTTATACAAGTAGGTACTTAAATAAAAAACAAATTTAGATTGAAATTAAAAAACAAATTTCATTATGAAGCGAATTTGAACGCACGATTCCAACATTTTATAAAATACGAAACATACAAAAAGTAAAATACGTAACTTATTCATCTTCAAATTTCTAAAATGCAACAAAAATTTATCAGTCGTTTTGTTTACTTAGTTTAGTAATGTTTTTGTTTACTTTTCTGTATATGTATTAGAATCGAAGCATAATCTGCGTGATACAAAATTTAAAGTAAGTTAGGATTTAGGAAATGATTTTGCATATGTACCTATATGTATGTATATGTTATAGATCAGCCACCGGCAACGTGCGGCCCATGGGCTAATTGCGGCCCATTCGGTTTTTAAATGCGGCCCATTTTGTTTTTATTTTTACTATTAATTTTATTCGTTCGCCACATTCAAATTTTTAATTAAAAAACTGGACTCTTATTAATTTGACTGTTCCGATATCTAGTGCTAGTGCATTCATTAAAAAACAGATGGTGCCACAAAGTTTAATTTCATTTTCAAATCTACCAGACTCTGCTTTTCCGCTTTTAAAAAAATTTTCTGCTGTGATGATAATAATTTTTGCAAGCACATATATCTGCGAACAAACATTTTCAAGGTTGAATTATATCAAAAACAAATATCGCAGTAGAATAACTGATGAACACCTGCATGCAATATTAAGAGCAGGGGCAACCAACTTTGAAGTGGACTACAACCAGTTGCTCAAAACTTTCAAACAATACCAAATTTCGCATTAATTACAATTACACTATTTTGTTTTTTTGTTTTCGTTTTTGTTAAATGGATTTATTTATTTTTGTTTTTCATTTCAATAAAAAATTGTGTAAAAAAAATAAAAAAGTTTATTTTTCAAAACTTGTTTTAACTAAAATTAAATTATTTGAGGCAGTTGAAAATGTAACAGTAAGTATTAAACCCCTGTGGCCCATGCTCTTATCCAGAAAATTTATTTTGGCCCATCGGTCGAAAAGGTTGCCGATGGTTGTTATAGATAATAAGTAAGATAATAATTTTATATGAAAAAAGGGAGTGCGTAAGTAAATGGTTTTTATTAATGAGTAATGACATTAATATTTCTATTAAGATTTTTAACCATGTTATAGTCATATTATTATAAGCATATTTATGTATGTATATGTATGTAGAAATATTATAAAAGACCATAAACAAAGAACTAGGTATTTACAAACATACATATATATGTAAAATGTGCAAAAAAGTATTCAGACTTAAATATACCTAATAAATATAAAACAATTTTGTTTAACAAACTAGATAGTTAGATAAAGATTTTATCAAGTAGGTAATTATAATGCTTTCGAATGATATTATTCCCTATCCATACATGAGTGGTGATATTCACTTGCATTGACGTAATCTTCCAACGTAAGTGAATATTACTCAATCCCACACGAGAGTGTTGTAAGTTGTAGTTTCAACTGTTGTCAGTTATCATCAATTTATGAACTTATGAATGTATGTGTAAAATTTAGTTCATTCGAAAATAGTTATCGTCGGAGAATGTTTAGTCAACTGATTTTTCAAAAGCGGAAAGTTTTTGTAATTTTTTATTCATATATACAAAAAAAAAGGTTTGTAGCTACCTAAATAAAAAAAAAGGATTTGTAGATAATATAAGAAATTCAATTTTTTATTTACATTGAGTAAGCAGGTAATTTTATTTTACTTATATCATATCTAGGTCATTTAAAAATGGATTATTATTTTAATTAACATCTGTGGGACTGAGCAAACATTCATAATTATACAATTTTAAAATTAGGTTCTAAATCTGTTCCTTAAACTAATTGTCTTTTATATCATTAATTATTTTTTGCTATTATTTATTTTAACTAAATTTTATATTTTATCAATCAAAATATATTTATATATTTAATATAATACAAAATACATAATATATTTGTTCATTTTTGTTTTTTTTTTAGTAGGTATGTAGTTTGAAAGAAATAAAACCTAATATGGTAATCTTATATTGATTTTTATCAATTTCCAATACCAGAAATATTTTATATTTTGTCCGGTCTCAAATTTTTTTTGTTTAAGATGCGCACAGTTCAAAAATTTTTAAATAATGAAAAAAAAAGAAAAACAACAAAAAAATTAAAGAAAAAAAATATCATTTTTTTGTTTGTGTTGGTTAGTACATCAGTCTTACAAGTAAAATTTGGTTTCAATGAAACCGGTTTTTTTTTACAACAATATTTACCAAAACCGGTTTGGTGCATAAAGGATTTTAACCGATTACGTCAGTATGACGTCAATGCAACGTATGCAATTTGCCGTGTGGCTTGACTGATTCGCTTTTGTTATAAAATTTAAATTAATTTAGGTAGATAAATTTACTAAAGGGGATATTTTAATAAATTATGATTAGTTAATAGATAAACAGATTCTAACTATTAATGAATTGGATCCAACTTGAAAATTGTCAAATTAAATATTGTATTTAATAATTTTATATACCTAAATAATTGTGTAAAAAAATTGAATTAAAACTAAAAAGTATAAAATAAAATAAAAAAAAATATTTTTTTCAATATATACTTTTATTAAAGTAGTACTAGCCGCCTAAAATGTAGAAAATAAAATATTTAAGGTAGATCTTGGGAATTTGTTACTGTGTTAATATAAAAATAAATTGATGGTATAAGAAACAGTTCTTTTAATGTTTGAAAACTTTTAAGTTTAAAATTTTTTAAAATTTTTACTAACCAAAAATTGATGTCAGATCTCTTGCATTTAAAAGTTTTTTAATATAAAAAATAAAAGTAAATTGCTGGATTCATTTTAAGAAAAAGAAGAACTATCTTTCATTTCAGCAATTTACTTTTATATATTATACTAGCTAATACCCGGTGCGCATTGCTGCGCCTCTCAATGGAGGTTTAATTGAAGTTGATGTTACTGCAAAAAGTTAACACAAAAATTACACTCGGTTTACACATGTAAATTTTAAAATGAATAAAAGCAATCTTTTTAAAACCAGTTTTCTAGGATTGTTCTAGTAATTTTTGAAACTTTCTGTAATTCAAAGCAGTACAAACTACTTTCCAAATTTTGACGTAATTTACTTCCAAAAATTTTTTTTGAAAAATCGTAGGACCGACTGTTAGCAGACTCAACTCTATTTTCAAGTTGTTTCACACATATAAAATTTTAGGAAAACCGGTCAAATCGTTTCTAATTTAGAGTTAAGTAACGCAAAAATCTATTAAAAGCCACTGTGCCCCACTGGGTTAACGGAACTACACTTTCTCTTTGGGCAAAGCAGTATTACGCAAAAATGGACGTAATTTGCTTCCAAATCACTCAACAACATTTTTTGAGGCTTTCTTTTTAGTCAAAGCAGTACTTCGCAAATTTTGACAATATTATCTTCCAAAATTATTTTGACCAACCGTCGGGCCGACATGGGTTAACAAATTCCACATCTGTTAATAGTGTCAACTCAATTCTCACAGGGGAGCACGTATACAAAATTTGAAGAAAATCGGTCAAACCGTTTTTAATTTAGAGTTAGGTATTGAAAAAACCTATAAAAAACTGTTGGGCCCTAATGGGTTAATGCAAGTCAATAAAATTTTTTTGTGGGTTTTCTTTTTAGCCAAAGCAGAATTTCATAAAATCGGACAAAATTTGAACCCAAATTTTTTTTTGACCACCCGTCGGCCCGGCATGGGTTAATAAATTCCAAAACTGTTAATAGTGTCTACTCAATTCTCAAGGAGCATCACGTATATAAAATTTGAAATCAATTGGTCAAACCGTTTCGAATTTAGAGTACAGTATTGAAAAAACCTATAAAAAGCTATTGGGCCGCAATGGGTTAATGGAACTTAACAAAATTTTTTTTGGGGCTTTCTTTAAAGCCAAAGCAGAATTCCGTAAAACCGGACAAAATTTGGACCCAAAATTTTTTTTGACCACCCGTCGGCCCGACATGGGTTAACAATTAAATAAAACTGGTCAAATAGTTTACCCAGAAAAGGTATGTTTACATTTGTATGGGAAAAAATAAGCCGATTAAATATTTTGATTTAAAAGGGGTTCTTTGAATTAAAGAAATTGTCTCTTAGTTTTAACCATTTTTGCTTAGATAATAAAAGCCTTTTTGAAAAGTGTTATATCTATATATATAAAAATCTTTTGTTTTAAAATGAAAACGATTTGACCAATTGACTTAAAATTTTGTATACGTGATGCTCCTTGAGAATTCAGTTGATACTATTAACATTTTTGGAATTTGTTAACCCATGCCGGCCCGACGGTTGATCAAAAAAATTTTTGGGTCCAAATTATGTCCGATTTAACGAAATACTGCTTTGGATAAAAAGAAAGCCTCAAAAAACATTTTGTTGAGTTCCGTTAACCCATTGAGGCCCAACATCTTTTTATAGGTTTTTTCGTTACTTTACTCTCAATTAAAAACGGTTCGGCCGATTTCCTCAAATTTTCTTTAAATTAAACCGCCATTGAAAGGCGCAGCAACGCGCGTCGAGTATTAGCTAGTAATATATAACGAAAAGTATACATCTTTTAATAGAAAAATAATTCAATTTAAAAAAAACTGTGCTGAGACTCCTTTTAAGCTATAGTAATTATCGGAAAAAAAAAATTTTTTAAATTTATTTTTGACTGAAACATTTGCTAAATAAACTTTGAACATAAATATGATATAATGAAATTATTTTTGTATATCAAACCAAAAAAGACGTTATCTAACCCTGCAATGTACGTGACATTATCTGTATCAAGATCATCATATGTTTTCTTTGATTTGTAGAAGTGAAGATTTTAAATCTAAAATAATAAAGGTGACAAATAAGCAAGCTTTAAATAAATTAGCTGAAGTGTGAATTAAATAAATAAAATAAAATGAGTGAATGAGTGAAAATGAGTGATGAGTGAAGATGAGTGAATAAAATATAGTCCTTTTTTTATATACTTTTAATTGAACTTGCCGGTGTCTATGGCTTTGTTTTTCATTCTGTCAGTTAGTGACACATTTATATTAGAAATCTGACCATAAATTTATAAGAATTGTATGGTTCAGTGGTTAGCACAGTGGCTTAAACTGTAAATGGATCTCAGTTCTATCCTCCTTCAAAGATAAAAATTTTTTTTTTTTTTTTTTTAAATTCAACAGAAATAATAAGAAAAATTACAAATAAAATTAATTTATTTGTATAGTTTCTTTAAAAATTTGTTTCTTTAAGAACTAAAATAATACACTTTGATAATATAAAAACATAGGCCAAAAACTTTTATAGACGATTAGTTTCATATAAAAAATTTTTAGGGCTTTTTTTAAGTCAGTCCGTACATTTTTGGTTCATTAATTTAAAATTTATACAAGTAGGTACTTAAATAAAAAACAAATTTAGATTGAAATTAAAAAACAAATTTCATTATGAAGCGAATTTGAACGCACGATTCCAACATTTTATAAAATACGAAACATACAAAAAGTAAAATACGTAACTTATTCATCTTCAAATTTCTAAAATGCAACAAAAATTTATCAGTCGTTTTGTTTACTTAGTTTAGTAATGTTTTTGTTTACTTTTCTGTATATGTATTAGAATCGAAGCATAATCTGCGTGATACAAAATTTAAAGTAAGTTAGGATTTAGGAAATGATTTTGCATATGTACCTATATGTATGTATATGTTATAGATCAGCCACCGGCAACGTGCGGCCCATGGGCTAATTGCGGCCCATTCGGTTTTTAAATGCGGCCCATTTTGTTTTTATTTTTACTATTAATTTTATTCGTTCGCCACATTCAAATTTTTAATTAAAAAACTGGACTCTTATTAATTTGACTGTTCCGATATCTAGTGCTAGTGCATTCATTAAAAAACAGATGGTGCCACAAAGTTTAATTTCATTTTCAAATCTACCAGACTCTGCTTTTCCGCTTTTAAAAAAATTTTCTGCTGTGATGATAATAATTTTTGCAAGCACATATATCTGCGAACAAACATTTTCAAGGTTGAATTATATCAAAAACAAATATCGCAGTAGAATAACTGATGAACACCTGCATGCAATATTAAGAGCAGGGGCAACCAACTTTGAAGTGGACTACAACCAGTTGCTCAAAACTTTCAAACAATACCAAATTTCGCATTAATTACAATTACACTATTTTGTTTTTTTGTTTTCGTTTTTGTTAAATGGATTTATTTATTTTTGTTTTTCATTTCAATAAAAAATTGTGTAAAAAAAATAAAAAAGTTTATTTTTCAAAACTTGTTTTAACTAAAATTAAATTATTTGAGGCAGTTGAAAATGTAACAGTAAGTATTAAACCCCTGTGGCCCATGCTCTTATCCAGAAAATTTATTTTGGCCCATCGGTCGAAAAGGTTGCCGATGGTTGTTATAGATAATAAGTAAGATAATAATTTTATATGACAAAAGGGAGTGCGTAAGTAAATGGTTTTTATTAATGAGTAATGACATTAATATTTCTATTAAGATTTTTAACCATGTTATAGTCATATTATTATAAGCATATTTATGTATGTATATGTATGTAGAAATATTATAAAAGACCATAAACAAAGAACTAGGTATTTACAAACATACATATATATGTAAAATGTGCAAAAAAGTATTCAGACTTAAATATACCTAATAAATATAAAACAATTTTGTTTAACAAACTAGATAGTTAGATAAAGATTTTATCAAGTAGGTAATTATAATGCTTTCGAATGATATTATTCCCTATCCATACATGAGTGGTGATATTCACTTGCATTGACGTAATCTTCCAACGTAAGTGAATATTACTCAATCCCACACGAGAGTGTTGTAAGTTGTAGTTTCAACTGTTGTCAGTTATCATCAATTTATGAACTTATGAATGTATGTGTAAAATTTAGTTCATTCGAAAATAGTTATCGTCGGAGAATGTTTAGTCAACTGATTTTTCAAAAGCGGAAAGTTTTTGTAATTTTTTATTCATATATACAAAAAAAAAGGTTTGTAGCTACCTAAATAAAAAAAAAGGATTTGTAGATAATATAAGAAATTCAATTTTTTATTTACATTGAGTAAGCAGGTAATTTTATTTTACTTATATCATATCTAGGTCATTTAAAAATGGATTATTATTTTAATTAACATCTGTGGGACTGAGCAAACATTCATAATTATACAATTTTAAAATTAGGTTCTAAATCTGTTCCTTAAACTAATTGTCTTTTATATCATTAATTATTTTTTGCTATTATTTATTTTAACTAAATTTTATATTTTATCAATCAAAATATATTTATATATTTAATATAATACAAAATACATAATATATTTGTTCATTTTTGTTTTTTTTTTAGTAGGTATGTAGTTTGAAAGAAATAAAACCTAATATGGTAATCTTATATTGATTTTTATCAATTTCCAATACCAGAAATATTTTATATTTTGTCCGGTCTCAAATTTTTTTTGTTTAAGATGCGCACAGTTCAAAAATTTTTAAATAATGAAAAAAAAAGAAAAACAACAAAAAAATTAAAGAAAAAAAATATCATTTTTTTGTTTGTGTTGGTTAGTACATCAGTCTTACAAGTAAAATTTGGTTTCAATGAAACCGGTTTTTTTTTACAACAATATTTACCAAAACCGGTTTGGTGCATAAAGGATTTTAACCGATTACGTCAGTATGACGTCAATGCAACGTATGCAATTTGCCGTGTGGCTTGACTGATTCGCTTTTGTTATAAAATTTAAATTAATTTAGGTAGATAAATTTACTAAAGGGGATATTTTAATAAATTATGATTAGTTAATAGATAAACAGATTCTAACTATTAATGAATTGGATCCAACTTGAAAATTGTCAAATTAAATATTGTATTTAATAATTTTATATACCTAAATAATTGTGTAAAAAAATTGAATTAAAACTAAAAAGTATAAAATAAAATAAAAAAAAATATTTTTTTCAATATATACTTTTATTAAAGTAGTACTAGCCGCCTAAAATGTAGAAAATAAAATATTTAAGGTAGATCTTGGGAATTTGTTACTGTGTTAATATAAAAATAAATTGATGGTATAAGAAACAGTTCTTTTAATGTTTGAAAACTTTTAAGTTTAAAATTTTTTAAAATTTTTACTAACCAAAAATTGATGTCAGATCTCTTGCATTTAAAAGTTTTTTAATATAAAAAATAAAAGTAAATTGCTGGATTCATTTTAAGAAAAAGAAGAACTATCTTTCATTTCAGCAATTTACTTTTATATATTATACTAGCTAATACCCGGTGCGCGTTGCTGCGCCTCTCAATGGAGGTTTAATTGAAGTTGATGTTACTGCAAAAAGTTAACACAAAAATTACACTCGGTTTACACATGTAAATTTTAAAATGAATAAAAGCAATCTTTTTAAAACCAGTTTTCTAGGATTGTTCTAGTAATTTTTGAAACTTTCTGTAATTCAAAGCAGTACAAACTACTTTCCAAATTTTGACGTAATTTACTTCCAAAAATTTTTTTTGAAAAATCGTAGGACCGACTGTTAGCAGACTCAACTCTATTTTCAAGTTGTTTCACACATATAAAATTTTAGGAAAACCGGTCAAATCGTTTCTAATTTAGAGTTAAGTAACGCAAAAATCTATTAAAAGCCACTGTGCCCCACTGGGTTAACGGAACTACACTTTCTCTTTGGGCAAAGCAGTATTACGCAAAAATGGACGTAATTTGCTTCCAAATCACTCAACAACATTTTTTGAGGCTTTCTTTTTAGTCAAAGCAGTACTTCGCAAATTTTGACAATATTATCTTCCAAAATTATTTTGACCAACCGTCGGGCCGACATGGGTTAACAAATTCCACATCTGTTAATAGTGTCAACTCAATTCTCACAGGGGAGCACGTATACAAAATTTGAAGAAAATCGGTCAAACCGTTTTTAATTTAGAGTTAGGTATTGAAAAAACCTATAAAAAACTGTTGGGCCCTAATGGGTTAATGCAAGTCAATAAAATTTTTTTGTGGGTTTTCTTTTTAGCCAAAGCAGAATTTCATAAAATCGGACAAAATTTGAACCCAAATTTTTTTTTGACCACCCGTCGGCCCGGCATGGGTTAATAAATTCCAAAACTGTTAATAGTGTCTACTCAATTCTCAAGGAGCATCACGTATATAAAATTTGAAATCAATTGGTCAAACCGTTTCGAATTTAGAGTACAGTATTGAAAAAACCTATAAAAAGCTATTGGGCCGCAATGGGTTAATGGAACTTAACAAAATTTTTTTTGGGGCTTTCTTTAAAGCCAAAGCAGAATTCCGTAAAACCGGACAAAATTTGGACCCAAAATTTTTTTTGACCACCCGTCGGCCCGACATGGGTTAACAAATTCCAAAACTGTTAATAGCGTCTACTCAATTCTCAAAGAGCATCACGTATACAAAATTTGAAGTCAATCGGTCAAACCGTTTCGAATTTAGAGTAAAATATTGAAAAAACCTATAAAAAGCTGTTGGGCCGCAATGGGTTAATGGAACTCACCAAAATTTTTTTTGGGGTTTGCTTTTAAGCCAAAGCTTAATTTCATAAAATCGGACAAAATTTGGACCCAAAATTTTTTTTGACCACCCGTCGGCCCGACATGGGTTAACAAATTCCAAAACTGTTAATAGCGTCTACTCAATTCTCAAAGAGCATCACGTATACAAAATTTGAAGTCAATCGGTCAAACCGTTTTCATTTTAGAACAAAGAAGTTTAAATACTTGCACCACAGCCCCAACTTGGCGGTCCGTTAGAGCAAAATTTTTGGGCCACGATTTCCTTCCGTACCCAAAAACCCCTATATAAAAATTTTCATGAAAATCGGCTGGGCAGTTTAGGAGTCTATTCGCTACAAACAAACAAACATACAAACAAACAAACAAACAAACAAACAAACAAACAAACAAATAAACAAACTTTCATTTTTATATATATAGATTAAAACACTTTTAAATGCAAAAGATCTCTCATCAATTTTTGGTAAGTGAAAATTTTAAAAATTTTAAGCTTAAAAGTTTTCAAACATTAAAAGAACTGTTTCTTATACCAGCAATTTATTTTTATATTAACACAGTAACAAATTCCCAAGATCTATGTACCTTAAATATTTTATTTTCTACATTTTAGGGGGCTAGTACTACTTTAAAAAAAGTATATATTGAAAAAAAATATTTTTTTTTATTTTATTTTATTTTAATTTAAAAAGTACATATAAAAAATATAAATAGTATTTTAAGAATAAGATCTAGATTAATTAATTAATAATTGTTTTTGTTTTTATATTTGTTGAAGTTATTGTTATTAAAAATTAGTTTTATTTTTAGATATTTAGGTTTTAAATTATTTAATTTGTGAAAATTGCAATTTGAAAATTAAGTTTTAAGAAAATAATACTGTTCTCTGGTTGCTTGATAATAAGAAATTTTAAGGTAATTAAAAATATTGTTTGTATAATTGATTTGTTTAACATATTTGTAAATACGAAATTTTATGATTAAAATATAATATACCTACCTAATGCGTTTTTTAAATAGAAAAGGTTGATTTTTAATTTCAATAATTTAAGAAACTTATAATTAATATATATTTTGATGAAATTATAATTTTTTTAAAGTATATAAATAAAAAATTAAGAAGATAAGAAAAGTTTAAAAGTAAATAAATAAAAAATTGTAAAAGATTAAATATGATTATATAACATATCATCCTTTTCTATTGAATTTTTTTAAATGGAATTTTGTGTCTTATATAAAAAATATTATTGTATAGTTTCAAATAGAATATAAGTATTTTGAAGTAAATAAATAAAGAGTTAAAAATTTTTCACATTAATAAAAAAATTTAAAATGTGTTTTGTATAAAAAACGAGGAAGATTATAGTTGCCCTTGTCAACTTTTAGATATGCGTGCGTGTATTAAATGTATAAGAAATTCTTATATTGCAATTGAACTGTTTGACAGAAAATTCAAAATATTTGTTTTTTTTATATTTAATTATACAAAAAATTAATAAAAAAAAAATGAATTAAAAAAAAAGATGAATTTAAAAAAAAAATATGCTCTCAACGAAATTCGAACCCACCCTTTTCAATTAAAATGTCGACGTCCTAACCACTAAGCCATCGACTTTATGTTCGTCGCAATCTTTTTTTTAAATTATTATAGTTGCGATGGTATCAATTGTTTGTTTTGAATAACTGTTTTGAATTTTTTTAAAAATGTATTAAAAAAAATAAATAATTTATAAATGAGAATTTTAAGATGAATTTAAAAAAAAAAGATATTTTGCCCCAGCGAGAAATCGAACCGAAACGTTTTTAATACTAGTACCATATCCTAACCACTACACCATAGAACAATAAATAATATGTCTACAAAACGAGTTTTTATTTATCTTAATTTTTTTTTTAAATAATTGTAGTTGCTATAGTATCAATTGTTTGTTTTAAATAACAGTTTTAAATAATCATAGTTGCTATGGTATCAATTGTTTGTTTTAAATAACAGTTTTGAATTTTTTTATAGAAATATTAAAAAAAATTAATAATTTTTAATATAAATGAGTCTTCTGTCAAATTTTCTATAAAATAAAATTTTTTCAAACATAAAATAAATACATATATTTTATTAAAAAAAAAAATAGATAAAAAAAAATGAATTTAAAAAAAAAAAAAAATTTTCCTTACCCTGAATTCGAACCGAGACAATTTTGCTACAAGTAACATGTCCTAACCACTACACCATGAATCGAATAATAATTAGACAACAATTTGTTTGTTTTTATATTTGGTTTCTATTTCGTTATTAATTTTTAAAATACTCATAAAATATCGAAACATTTGTATGGCAGCTACCCGAAGCCTTTCTCCGATTTTAACCAAAAACAATAGGGAACCTACAAATTGTCTAAAAATTACTTTGTGAAAGTTTCAGAACTCTAGCTCTTATAGTTTTTGAGCTATAGTGCTGACGGACGGACGGACGGACACACATAGCTAGATCGATTCACTTTTCGATGCTGATTCGATACGTACCCTTGACACTATATCTAGCTCTTATATTTCGATGCGTTACAAACGGAGGAGTAATTTTAATATACCCGATGTTCATATATGTATGCACGGGTATAAAAATGATTATATCTTTTTAAAAGGTATTAATGTATTTCAAAGTATATAAATAAAGCATTAATTATGATCATATATATCGGCTGTTCAGTTCAAGCAATTTTATTGAAAATTCTGTGTCTTATCATAAAGTAACATATATATAGAGTATTCACGTAGAACAAAATTCGTTAGTCCTTTCTTTTTAAAAATCCCGTCCCATTTTACTCAATATCCCGTCCCATTTTTACTCAACACTCAAAATTCATTTTAAAACTCAAATATTTTTACTTAAAAATTGAGAAGAATTTTTTTTAAGCTCTAGAAAAAAACAAAATTCTTCATAATTTGAATATTATGATATTATATGAAGAGTATATGTATATGTATGTACATATTCAATATTTACATTTTTATGCATATTTTTATGAATGTTAAGAAAAATGTATGTGTGTACATATTTTTTTGTAAATGTAACTTTTTTTATGTGATATTTTTCTCTATTTTTTTTTTGATGTATTTTTTATGTCTTATTTTGATATTAAGAATTATAATCAATTTAATAAAGGCGCGCATTTTTAAAAGTGTCAAGTGTTTATTTTGTTACAAGTGTTTATTTTGTTATGAACATATTATTAAGTATAAAATTTAAATTAAAAATATTGAGGAACAAAATTTACATGTAAGTATTAATTTATAAATTTTCTATTAGAATAAGTATTATATTTTAGACAAAAGCAATTAAAAAAGAAAAATAACATTCCCTACATGACAAGTTATCACTATTAAAGTAATTACATATTTTTACGAAATTTTTTTTTTTACAAAATTTGAATTTCCAGTTAATAAATTTTTTTCATATCCCCCAAAATTTCGTGTAATTACGAGGTATAACTTGTCACATCATAGCTTATTGCTTTTACTATAGCTTTTCTCTAAATTTCATTGCATTTTTCTTATAACTTATCATGCAAGATGTTACATTAGAAATAGTAATCATAATAATATGTATGTACCTACATACATGTAAAAAAAAATTTGGATTATGAATTTTAAAAGATAAACTTAATTGCTGCATGTATTTAGGAATAAAAAATACTTTACTCATGAAACACCTTGCATTTTTATACGTTCTAATTTTCTTCATCTGAAACAATGCGGTATATTTTTATAAAGCCATGTAAAAATTTTGTTTATTAATCTTCTGAAAAATATTATAATACTTTATGTCTTTTATGTAATAATCTTATGATTATTATGTATTTGATGTATTATTATAAAATAATAAACTTTTTTTTATAAATATACTTAAATTTGGTTAAATTCTGAACATCAAATTAGCGTTTCGGCCTGATAGATATATTCCGCATTGTCAGAAATATCTATTTTCTCTGCTTATTCCTTTTGTCATTCCTTCATTTTCTTTATGCATGTTTTAAATGAAGAATGTTTAAGGGCGTAAAAGCAGATTACCGTAAGAATGGTACCCCTTGCATAGTGTGCAATAGAAGTAGACGTAATTTTGACGGTAGGCTGTATGAATTTCCAAAAGAGAAAAATTTATTCGAAATTTGGGTATCGGCATGTAGTGTAAGTATAGAAAATTTAAAAACAAAAAAATTATTTATTTGCGAAGACCATTTCGAGAAAAAATTTTTAGGGAGAAAACTAAAAAAGGGAGCTTTTCCAAGTTTGTGTTTGCCACATAATAATATTGAAATCAATCCTATAACTCCACTATCTAATTTAAACTTTCAGTCAAAAGAGTTTTCAAATTTTAATAAAGAAAATATTTTTTCTAAAACATTTAATAATAACTCAAATATTAAAGTTTATAGTCAAAAAAATCTAGAAAAATTTTTTCTCATTATAGATTTAGCAAATAAATTTTTTTATTATAATTTGTAATAATTTTTATTTTTTGAATAATTTACTTGATACCTATATTATTTTCTTTTCATGAACGAGAAAATTGGATGAACACGATTGAAGTACCCAATCATAATATAATTTTGTAAATATGGAATGTAAATAACTAAATTTAAGTTAATGAATATTTTTGTTTGTTTTCGATAATTTTTTTTAGTCAATGAATTGTTTTGTTTTGTTTATACCTATGTACATATTTTATATTATATTTTTTTTTTGCTATAAGGGTTTTTTATGCCATAGGTATATGGAATATAAAATATTAAAGCTTTTTTATATATTTTTCAATAATGTAATGCAATACTTATTCCATTTGGCTTTTTCCTTTATTAACTAACTTAAGAATTAATAATAAAACAGAATTATTTAAAAAAATATTGAAATTTTATTAAATTTTACATTTTTACCTTTCATGTCCATTTAAATTTAAAAAAAAAAAATTTGAGTCAATCAAAATAACGAACTAAATTCTTCTTAAACGTAAAATTCTTATATATACTTATTAAAATGATAAGATTATTTATGATTTTACAAGCCATACAACTTTTAATAATAAGCTTGTCTGTCGCACATTCATTCAACATTAATATCAAAAGTTACAAATAATAAATATGAAAATAAATTTTTCTATTTTGATTTACAAGAAGAACGAAAAATACACTTAGCTGTTTTAATTTCATATTTCACACATGCATCAATAAAAGATGTAAAATCTCTATTTAGTTTTTTTAATTTCAAATCAAAGTAACGAAAAAAAAGTAAAAAGACCTTAAATATTTTATATGTGTTAATATACCTATACACTATGCATGCAGTATAGATTTAGCTTTTCATACTTTTATATGGAATAAGAAGAATAATGTATAAAAATAAATATGTATGTATGTATGTATATACCCTTCATATAGTTTTTTAAAGGTATATTAATAAATACTCAAAACAAGAAATTGAGAAGAATTTTTTTTTATTTATGAGTTTAAAAACAAATTATTCTCAATTTTTAAGTAAAAATAATTGTTATGAGAATAATTTTTGAGTACTGAGTAAAAACGAAAAATATTTTTTAAAAAAATTGGTAAAAAAATTTTACTCTACGTGAATACTTTATATCAGAGGTGGGCAATTTCTATGATTAACTGGGCCATATTGAACCCATTAAGTACATTTTTGGGGCCGGACAGAAATATATGAATGGAAAAATGTATAGACGCACAGTTTGTATGCATGAATATAAAATATTCATGCATACAATAAAAAAAAAGATGAATAAAAAAAAAGATGAATTTAAAAAAAAAATATGCTCTCAACGAAATTCGAACCCACCCTTTTCAATTAAAATGTCGACGTCCTAACCACTAAGCCATCGACTTTATGTTCGTCGCAATCTTTTTTTTAAATTATTATAGTTGCGATGGTATCAATTGTTTGTTTTGAATAACTGTTTTGAATTTTTTTAAAAATGTATTAAAAAAAATAAATAATTTATAAATGAGAATTTTAAGATGAATTTAAAAAAAAAAGATATTTTGCCCCAGCCAGAAATCGAACCGAAACGTTTTTAATACTAGTACCATATCCTAACCACTACACCATAGAACAATAAATAATATGTCTACAAAACGAGTTTTTATTTATCTTAATTTTTTTTTTAAATAATTGTAGTTGCTATAGTATCAATTGTTTGTTTTAAATAACAGTTTTAAATAATCATAGTTGCTATGGTATCAATTGTTTGTTTTAAATAACAGTTTTGAATTTTTTTATAGAAATATTAAAAAAAATTAATAATTTTTAATATAAATGAGTCTTCTGTCAAATTTTCTATAAAATAAAATTTTTTCAAACATAAAATAAATACATATATTTTATTAAAAAAAAAAATAGATAAAAAAAAATGAATTTAAAAAAAAAAAAAAATTTTCTTTACCCTGAATTCGAACCGAGACAATTTTGCTACAAGTAACATGTCCTAACCACTACACCATGAATCGAATAATAATTAGACAACAATTTGTTTGTTTTAATATTTGGTTTCTATTTCGTTATTAATTTTTAAAATACTCATAAAATATCGAAACATTTGTATGGCAGCTACCCGAAGCCTTTCTCCGATTTTAACCAAAAACAATAGGGAACCTACAAATTGTCTAAAAATTACTTTGTGAAAGTTTCAGAACTCTAGCTCTTATAGTTTTTGAGCTATAGTGCTGACGGACGGACGGACGGACACACATAGCTAGATCGATTCACTTTTCGATGCTGATTCGATACGTACCCTTGACACTATATCTAGCTCTTATATTTCGATGCGTTACAAACGGAGGAGTAATTTTAATATACCCGATGTTCATATATGTATGCACGGGTATAAAAATGATTATATCTTTTTAAAAGGTATTAATGTATTTCAAAGTATATAAATAAAGCATTAATTATGATCATATATATCGGCTGTTCAGTTCAAGCAATTTTATTGAAAATTCTGTGTCTTATCATAAAGTAACATATATATAGAGTATTCACGTAGAACAAAATTCGTTAGTCCTTTCTTTTTAAAAATCCCGTCCCATTTTACTCAATATCCCGTCCCATTTTTACTCAACACTCAAAATTCATTTTAAAACTCAAATATTTTTACTTAAAAATTGAGAAGAATTTTTTTTAAGCTCTAGAAAAAAACAAAATTCTTCATAATTTGAATATTATGATATTATATGAAGAGTATATGTATATGTATGTACATATTCAATATTTACATTTTTATGCATATTTTTATGAATGTTAAGAAAAATGTATGTGTGTACATATTTTTTTGTAAATGTAACTTTTTTTATGTGATATTTTTCTCTATTTTTTTTTTGATGTATTTTTTATGTCTTATTTTGATATTAAGAATTATAATCAATTTAATAAAGGCGCGCATTTTTAAAAGTGTCAAGTGTTTATTTTGTTACAAGTGTTTATTTTGTTATGAACATATTATTAAGTATAAAATTTAAATTAAAAATATTGAGGAACAAAATTTACATGTAAGTATTAATTTATAAATTTTCTATTAGAATAAGTATTATATTTTAGACAAAAGCAATTAAAAAAGAAAAATAACATTCGCTACATGACAAGTTATCACTATTAAAGTAATTACATATTTTTACGAAATTTTTTTTTTTACAAAATTCGAATTTCCAGTTAATAAATTTTTTTCATATCCCCCAAAATTTCGTGTAATTACGAGGTATAACTTGTCACATCATAGCTTATTGCTTTTACTATAGCTTTTCTCTAAATTTCATTGCATTTTTCTTATAACTTATCATGCAAGATGTTACATTAGAAATAGTAATCATAATAATATGTATGTACCTACATATATGTAAAAAAAAATTTGGATTATGAATTTTAAAAGATAAACTTAATTGCTGCATGTATTTAGGAATAAAAAATACTTTACTCATGAAACACCTTGCATTTTTATACGTTCTAATTTTCTTCATCTGAAACAATGCGGTATATTTTTATAAAGCCATGTAAAAATTTTGTTTATTAATCTTCTGAAAAATATTATAATACTTTATGTCTTTTATGTAATAATCTTATGATTATTATGTATTTGATGTATTATTATAAAATAATAAACTTTTTTTTATAAATATACTTAAATTTGGTTAAATTCTGAACATCAAATTAGCGTTTCGGCCTGATAGATATATTCCGCGTTGTCAGAAATATCTATTTTCTCTGCTTATTCCTTTTATCATTCCTTCATTTTCTTTATGCATGTTTTAAATGAAGAATGTTTAAGGGCGTAAAAGCAGATTACCGTAAGAATGGTACCCCTTGCATAGTGTGCAATAGAAGTAGACGTAATTTTGACGGTAGGCTGTATGAATTTCCAAAAGAGAAAAATTTATTCGAAATTTGGGTATCGGCATGTAGTGTAAGTATAGAAAATTTAAAAACAAAAAAATTATTTATTTGCGAAGACCATTTCGAGAAAAAATTTTTAGGGAGAAAACTAAAAAAGGGAGCTTTTCCAAGTTTGTGTTTGCCACATAATAATATTGAAATCAATCCTATAACTCCACTATCTAATTTAAACTTTCAGTCAAAAGAGTTTTCAAATTTTAATAAAGAAAATATTTTTTCTAAAACATTTAATAATAACTCAAATATTAAAGTTTATAGTCAAAAAAATCTAGAAAAATTTTTTCTCATTATAGATTTAGCAAATAAATTTTTTTATTATAATTTGTAAAAATTTTTATTTTTTGAATAATTTACTTGATACCTATAATATTTTCTTTTCATGAACGAGAAAATTGGATGAACACGATTGAAGTACCCAATCATAATATAATTTTGTAAATATGGAATATAAATAACTAAATTTAAGTTAATGAATATTTTTGTTTGTTTTCGATAATTTTTTTTAGTCAATGAATTGTTTTGTTTTGTTTATACCTATGTACATATTTTATATTATATTTTTTTTTTGCTATAAGGGTTTTTTATGCCATAGGTATATGGAATATAAAATATTAAAGCTTTTTTATATATTTTTCAATAATGTAATGCAATACTTATTCCATTTGGCTTTTTCCTTTATTAACTAACTTAAGAATTAATAATAAAACAGAATTATTTAAAAAAATATTGAAATTTTATTAAATTTTACATTTTTACCTTTCATGTCCATTTAAATTTAAAAAAAAAAAATTTGAGTCAATCAAAATAACGAACTAAATTCTTTTTTTATAAATATACTTAAATTTGGTTAAATTCTGAACATCAAATTAGCGTTTCGGCCTGATAGATATATTCCGCGTTGTCAGAAATATCTATTTTCTCTGCTTATTCCTTTTGTCATTCCTTCATTTTCTTTATGCATGTTTTAAATGAAGAATGTTTAAGGGCGTAAAAGCAGATTACCGTAAGAATGGTACCCCTTGCATAGTGTGCAATAGAAGTAGACGTAATTTTGACGGTAGGCTGTATGAATTTCCAAAAGAGAAAAATTTATTCGAAATTTGGGTATCGGCATGTAGTGTAAGTATAGAAAATTTAAAAACAAAAAAATTATTTATTTGCGAAGACCATTTCGAGAAAAAATTTTTAGGGAGAAAACTAAAAAAGGGAGCTTTTCCAAGTTTGTGTTTGCCACATAATAATATTGAAATCAATCCTATAACTCCACTATCTAATTTAAACTTTCAGTCAAAAGAGTTTTCAAATTTTAATAAAGAAAATATTTTTTCTAAAACATTTAATAATAACTCAAATATTAAAGTTTATAGTCAAAAAAATCTAGAAAAATTTTTTCTCATTATAGATTTAGCAAATAAATTTTTTTATTATAATTTGTAATAATTTTTATTTTTTGAATAATTTACTTGATACCTATATTATTTTCTTTTCATGAACGAGAAAATTGGATGAACACGATTGAAGTACCCAATCATAATATAATTTTGTAAATATGGAATGTAAATAACTAAATTTAAGTTAATGAATATTTTTGTTTGTTTTCGATAATTTTTTTTAGTCAATGAATTGTTTTGTTTTGTTTATACCTATGTACATATTTTATATTATATTTTTTTTTTGCTATAAGGGTTTTTTATGCCATAGGTATATGGAATATAAAATATTAAAGCTTTTTTATATATTTTTCAATAATGTAATGCAATACTTATTCCATTTGGCTTTTTCCTTTATTAACTAACTTAAGAATTAATAATAAAACAGAATTATTTAAAAAAATATTGAAATTTTATTAAATTTTACATTTTTACCTTTCATGTCCATTTAAATTTAAAAAAAAAAAATTTGAGTCAATCAAAATAACGAACTAAATTCTTCTTAAACGTAAAATTCTTATATATACTTATTAAAATGATAAGATTATTTATGATTTTACAAGCCATACAACTTTTAATAATAAGCTTGTCTGTCGCACATTCATTCAACATTAATATCAAAAGTTACAAATAATAAATATGAAAATAAATTTTTCTATTTTGATTTACAAGAAGAACGAAAAATACACTTAGCTGTTTTAATTTCATATTTCACACATGCATCAATAAAAGATGTAAAATCTCTATTTAGTTTTTTTAATTTCAAATCAAAGTAACGAAAAAAAAGTAAAAAGACCTTAAAT